>CM041737.1:25273347-25605847 GCA_023373845.1 Nibea coibor
AGTCCAGCAGCAGTCAGCCCAGCTCGGCGTCTGTCTTTCAGCCTTTTATTTCACCAAGCTCTCACCAACCACTAAAAGTCAGTCCCAGATTTACTCTTGTCCGGCGGCTTCTTGCTCGCTCACTCTCTCCTTTTCTCTTCTTAGCTTCCTCCGTCAGCGTCCTCTTCGCTCTCTTCTCCTCTGCCATTACGTCCATAGAAGCTGCTGAGCCTAGCTCCTGTTCTGGCACGACACCGGCTCCTGTAAACCTCCTCTTCTTCTTCCCGGTGGTTCAAAGCGCCTGATACAAACACCAACACTCCCCAGGTGCTCTGCCTGGCTAACAGACTGAGCTAACATTAGCTAACAGCAGCGTATGTACGAGTCGGTGTAGATCAGCAGGATTTAATCTGTCAGTTTATGAGAGAAAAGTTACTTTAAATAACCAAAGATTAAATAAAGGCGCTCCAATATAAAGACATACAGCTTCGTTCTTTTTATTTTTCATTATTTTTTGTGTCTGTAACATCTGAAGCAGTTCAATGAATTTCAGCAGAACACACTGAATGACAGCGTTAGCTGCTCTGTGCCGACGCGTCCCCGATGTGGAGGAGACGTTCTCCTTAATCTCGCCTCAAGGGCTCGCTCCGAGCTGCCGAGCGTCTCCGGGGATCCCTTCATCTGGAGACTCTCTGCACACACACTCATTTCCATTTTGGCTTCTCCGGTAATGGTGAACGGTAAGAGGGTGGAGGTGGGGGTGATGATCTGGTGAATCACGGTGCAGCGGTGGTGCACTTTTGTTTTTGCACCAGGCATTATCAGACGTCATCAGGAGGTGAGTGAGGAGCTCTCGTCTGAGTTAACAGCATCACGAGGACGTTTCCCCGGAGGAAACTTTCCATTTTCAAACCCAGTCTGTCACATTTAAGATGATTTACTGTTGATAATATTCATAAGCATGTTTTAATTAGTGTTTAATCACCTGAAGATCGGCTCACAGCGAGTCCTTTATGGCTCGCTTTCGTCCCCAGACGCAGCTAAAATCCAACAACACCTGTTAGAGTTTGTCTTCACCTGAGCGGATGATCCTAATCAATAACCGATGATTAGTCACCTGACTGATCGGCATCGTCCAGGTTAACTAACAGGCTTTTCTAATATCCAGGCTGTGGGCTCTAATAGAGCCGCTGGAACCTTCAGGAACACGAGAGGTCCGCAGACGATTCGTCCAACAGGCAGATTGTAATCCCATTACAACAGGCGCTCTGCTCAAACAAATGAAATCATCTGCTGCAAACTGGAGGGAGGCCAAGTTTACATAAATAAATTAAGAACAGATTCACTTCCACCCCCTCCAGTGATTGCACCTGCATCATTTAACTGATAAGGGCCTCGAAATAAACTGCTCTCAGGCTGTATTTGATTCAGGCGGGTCCCCGTGTTTTTAATATCTGTACCGTGCTGCTCGTCACACGCTGATTCCTCCAGAGTAAACACAGGAAACAGTCCTCACTGTGTAACTATGTCCAGCTGTACTCGAGTATTTGTTCTGATTACTTTACTTCTGATCACAAACTAGCGAGTCGACAAACATCAGTCACCAACAGCAGACTGTTAGCTAACAGCAGCAGTTCACAGTACACCTTTTCTCTTCTTAGCTTCCTCCGTCTGCGTCCTCTTCGCTCTCTGCTCCTCTGCCATCACGTCCATAGAAGCTGCTGAGCCCGTCCAGCGCTGGTCCAAATCGCTTGCTAACAGACAGTGTGCGGTACTAGCTAATGAAAGAGTCCATTAAGACCAACAAAGCTAACATCACTGAGTCAAACATGTTGTCATTTTGTGGTTTTAGCTAGCTAACGTTATCACTAGCGAAACACTATGAGTGGATGTGTGATGCTAACTTATTGTCCAGCTCCTGTTCTGGCACGACACCACCTTCCGCTACAAACACCAACACTGAACTCACCGTCTGGGGCAGCCCCGTTAACAAACTGAGCTAACAGCAGCTACAGTCACACAGTGTGAGAACAGAGACACGCTCGCCTGAGTACAAGACTTAGCGTCTGTTAGTTGATGGTGCAGAGGTTACATCAGACCAGGATTCTGCTGTGAGACACGTTGTTATTGTGTATACACACACTCACACACACACACACTCACACACACACACACACGCGTAAAGAGGAAGCACATAACGACGTCTGAAAGAGTAAATGAGCTTGAGCTTCAAGGTAGCGGCCCGTCTCGGCGGGGAGCTGCCACAGACTCTTAAAGCGTGGATGGATGGGCTTGTTTGATCGCTTGTTATCCAGGTACGCGGCTCCAAGGTTGCTCTGTTATTGCATCTTGCCCAATTATATAAAGTCAATAGCAAAAGTGTTTTCACATCTGAATTCAGAAGCTGCTGCTACGCTCGAACGATAGGCGATGAGAATCCCGGGACTTTATCGCATCCATGATCCCTGTAAGTCAGAGAATGACCCACGAAGAGTCTGTTTGTTTGAGTGGAGCGTCGAGACTTTAGCTAAGACAGATGAATTTAATCTAAAACCCCTAAAAAAGGCTGAACATTTCATTAAGAGCCAATATGATGGATTAAAAACTGGGACTGAAACGAGGACTTGACGGGATTTCCCATCTGAGGGCCGACAAAATGAAAGACGCCTCATGAAAGCCGGATGGCGGCGGTATCGCTCGCTCCGCGCTGCCTCAGATTAATGCTTATCTGTAAGTTCTACAAGTCGACTCTTCTCCCCTTTTATTCAATCTGATTACTCAGTGCACCCGTGGAGAACAATTTCCAACAATGTAGAAGAAAAACAGCCCTCCCTCCTCGGGGTCTCGTGCTCCGCAGAGAGACGCGTCCCCGGGTTTGAAGAGTGGATTCATCACGAGTGTAAACACCGGCTGCAGCTCAAGCACTTGTTTTCTCTCTTTGTCCCGCGACTATATCAAATGTGAAGTAATGATCCCGAGTGTATTACATTTTAATGGTGTTATTACAGCATACGAGCACAATTAGTTCATCAGCCGAAAAGAGGAGATCATTTCCAGTGGCTCGGCTCCGTTTAATGGCAGTCCCAGAGATGCTGGCACAGCAGAATCAGGCCGGGAACCAGACGACTGCAGGATGACATTTAAGAACCATAAACAGCTACTTATACGTTGTGATTGTGTCTGCAATTTACCTGACACATCGCCGCTGGGTAAGGAGGAAAAACGCCTAAAGAGGCTGATTGGCTTCATAGAAAATATGTTAATACGCAACGCAGAAATCACTCCTGAATTTAATTTAACAGCCTCCATTCGACGAGCTTAATTCAGGCGCCACCGCCGCTTTATTATCCTGTAACGTGCTGTCATAAAAAAGTAAGTTGGTGGAGATCAGATGATGTATAGCTTCGGTAGCGCCCATCCCACCACATCAATTATTCTCTGACAGTTTCACGGTTGTCAGGCCACCCATAATGATATCCGATGGGTCAACTTGAAATTGGACAGGTGAGACGGTATGTCATCCTGACATAAGGACAATGGGAGCAGCATGAGCACTGATAGCTGGAAAATTGATTTAAGGGGATTTTTCTCCAACAGGCGTGAAGATCATCCTTACATAATTCCTCTATAGGTCAGAAATGATACATTATATATAGTCTGTTTTTATTGGAGACAGAGGAAGCTTCATTTTTAAATATAAAACTCACTGAACGCTGCTGGAAACTCGTACTTTAGCGATAACACGTCCGATATTACGCTCTGAAAACTAGGTAGTTACTATGGCAACAGCTAAACACACACACACACGACAGACGTTGTTTAGTTCTGCATGTATCTGATCCACCAAGCAGCGCTTATTTTATTAACACTAAAATAACGCTTGTCTGAGACTAAAATAATGCTGGTGCAACATGATGTTTGTACAGAACAGGAGCTAACGGTACTGTTAATGTGGAGAGAAGCAGCAGATTGGATGTTCAGGAGCTAACGGGAGCTAACGGAGGCACAGACAGGCTTTAACATTAAGTTTAACATTAAAATAGAGAGTTGTTGAGTCCAAAACATAAAGTTTGTACAGAAACAGTTTATCTTTGTGGATTATATTGATGCTTAATTGACAAGAAGACTGTTGATATGTGATGGGCGCTAACAGGAGCTAACGTTACTGTAAAAAGACACAGCAAATCCAGTGTTGCTAACGGGAACTAACGTTAGCACAGACTAGCTACATTCCTATGTTCGTCTAAAATAACGCTAGTCTAACATTAAAATAACATTTATCTTTGTGGATTATATTGATGCTGAACTGACAGTCAGACCGTCGGCATGTGTCGTTACGTGTTACGGACACATAATGTTCAGGTGTCATGTTTCTTAAAGGGACAGCGTTCAGGTGTCAGGTTTCTTAAAGGGACAGCGTTCAGGTGTCAGGTTTCTTAAAGGGACAGCGCAGGTGTTTGGTTCACTTCATACTGATAATGTGTTTATTTTGGAACGTTCTGTCAATGCTACAGAAACACTGTTGCTCACAGTTGATAAGCATAGCCTGTGCTAATGTCAACACAAAGAAGCTAACAGGCTAACAGACACTGTTGTCAGTTGCTGCAGTCACAGTCGAGGCCGTGCTGTTACTGGGCTGTGTGATGTTTGTCGGTACATGTGATGAACGTGATGAGGAGCCTGACGAAGCCTCAGTCACTTTGAAAACAGTCATACACATCCCTGAAACAGATTACTGTCGACGCCTGCGTTGCCATGGCTGCAGAGCGAAAATCCCTGATGTTTATTTCCCCCTGCCGCTTTTAAAACTGCAAGACAGGAGATACTAATCAGACTCAAAGTTCTCCTATTACCATGAAGAATCATGTAGCCTTCGCCGCTGCTGCCTTGTTCCTGTCAGTCCTTTTAAAATGATAAATGATTTTCCAATGTATTAAATGAATTACCTTGAGTGTTGCAAGACAAGGAGAGTGCAGATCTGTGGGTGGGAGCTGATAAAGGCGTCCTTGAGGTATTTCATGCAGGAAACATTTTTTGCAGTGGATTAAAACGAGCTCGACGAGCGCAAACAGCTTCTGAAAAAGCTTCTCGTGACTCGCCTGCAGCATCTCAGATACTCCTCCACCATCTGCTGCAGACGTGGAGTTAGAGCCTCCTCCACCCGTCTGTAACTCACCGTCACGGAAAGATAATTAACAACATCTACGTCAACGAAAATCAGCTCGGAGTTTAGCAGAAATACAAAGTTTCAGTCAGGAACCTTCGTCAGGCGTCAGATGTTGTTGGAGTTTGTTTCTCGGTTACAGATGTTTGAATGGAGCGTTCCCGCGGGTCTCTGAGGCTAACAATCAGTCGTGGATCATCAGCGGACCCGAGGTGGCTGAATGAAGCCTGGTTGCTCAGTAACAGACCCACCTTTCACCCAGAGCGCCCGAATCTCTGCAGAAACATGAAATATTTCACATCTGACTGTCGCTGCTAAAAATACGACCACACCTGTGTGTGCTGTCTGTAAACCATAAACTGTGTTTCCATGTTAAAGCCCACGACCTGCAGATGCTGAAAATTCAGTTTTTAAATGGATTTTAGCTCAGAGCTCGTCTGCGGTGATGACACGTGTCCAGAAGAGTGTGAGGATGAGCGGCTCTTCTTTTTATTATGTAATACGTTACGCCTAATCGACCAGCCGGACCCTGCTCTCTGCTTCAAACCAAATAACTTTAATGTCTGCAGGAAACTTTTACAAGTACGTCCTATTCAGGCTTTTTTTGGTTTATGGCAGAGTCACGAACAGCAGCAACAGTTTCAGGACACACACACACACACACACACACAAACAAACACAAATAAACAGGCTCAGCAAATCAAACACACTTCCCAAAGAAGGAAATCCACAAACACACACAGACAACTGACACGTTTCCCTCAGTGGAAATCTGATGAAGCTGAAACCTGCAAAGAGACGGAGAACAGAACAGAGTGTAATCCCACTGTGGTAACTGTGAGCTGTACTCGAGTATTTACTCTGATTACTTATCATCGAAAACAGTCAAACATCAACCAGGTCACCAACGAGAGACAGCCCGACACCAGCTAACAGCAGCTAACAGCAGCTAACAGACTGAGCTAACATGAGCTAACAGCAGCTAACAGACTGAGCTAACATGAGCTAACAGACTGAGCTAACATGAGCTAACATGAGCTAACAGCAGCTGTCAGCAGTTTACTTCACTGTCCATCATAAACTCTGTAAATCACAGAGAGTTGAGGCGGAGCAGCCGGAGGACATCAGAGGGAAAACCAGGAAACATTTTCTCCAGAATCAGGAGTTAATAGGAGTTATCAGGAGTTATCAGGAGTTATCAGACGTCAGTTCATCAGAGGAAAGTTACTTTTTTCTGCTTTTCATCTGCCAAGGTGTAAAAATAACCTTGCAGGTTGAATATTTGCAATAGAACAAATGAAGAAGTTAATTTCTCCACCTCACACACACACACACACATGCTATAAATTGCAGGTTATAAAATGTAATATTTGCTCTGGAGTTCATGGAATATATTTTCATTCACTCTCCTCAATGTGTTATTAATGTACAAGTGAGACGCCCTGGAGGAATCGTGGAGGGCACGACCGTATCTGAGATGAGAAAACGGAGAGAGGAGAAAGTTGCAATAAAAGCGGAGTAAATCCCTCTGATACCGTTTGGCAGACGGGTGCTTGATATACCTCGGGCTGGATATTAAAAATCTCAGATGGGCTGTCCGACTGACAACTTAATCCATTTAGAGACACTGAGTAAGCAGCAGGAGCTGACTCAGGGTCAGTGTATACAGAGCTCTGTCGTTTCTCACACCAGCCACAATAAGTTTATCTCCAGTAATCTGTTCCACGAGCTTAAAGAGCCGGACGAAGACAGCAGAGAGGAGGCAGGAGAGCCATTCAATCACCTCGTCTATGATATCACCCTGATTAAAAGGTGACACACACACAGGGCTTCAACATATGCTCACAAAAACAGGAGATCACAGAGAATCACAGAGCTATGACGGAGAGAGAACGACCTTTTGGAAGGTTCAGTAATGAGGCCGAGATCCATTGTAGAGCAGTGATTGGCTGACAGTGGACTTTCCTATTAGCATCTCTGGAAATACAGAAGGCTGCGAGTCCAGACACAAGAAGGCAGAAGTTGGTTCCACAAGGAAATCAGAGGAAACCTTGAAGCACTGTGCTCTTCATCGGGAACAAGCTGGTGCCCCGAGCGAAGGAGGTCAAGTATCTCATGGACTGAGGAGCTGTGTCTATGCTCCAACCTTCACCTCTGGTCATGAGCTTCCTCCTGTGGCTAGTCTGGGAACACCTCGGGAAGAACATCTGGAACGCCTTGCTGAACCTGCTGATCTTTGCTCGTCCCAGTTGGCCGTGCCTGGGACAGGAAGGTGTCCAGGGGCCATCCTGATCAGATCAGATGACCAAACCACCTCCACCAGCTCCTTTTGACACGAAGAAGCAGCAGCTCTGCTCTGAAGGTGTTAGTCCAAAGGATAACCAGTCGGACCACATCAAACTATTATTTCAGCTCGGGTCCAGCAGGGCGCTGCAGACCGCACCGACACATCCCAGCTGCCCCGGGGCGATCCTGAGGCGTGATGGACCGTGTAGTCCCTGCAGGAGGTTCTGGGTCTGCTCACAGGTGGAGGAGGAAGCTCATTCTGTACATTGATCCACGCTGGGATTTTTTCTTTGTTTGTACAAATTAGTAAATGTTCAATAACGTCACACACACACACACACACGCTGCCTGGTTGGAGCAGTTTATGTTGATGAATCACTCCAACACTGAGTGATTGCATGATGGAAGAGGCTCCAGCTATAAACGACTTCAAATGTAACCAAAGCAATTACAGCTAAAACGCATTTGCAGCCATTAAATACAGTAAAACATCATATCAGGCATGTGAGGCGAGTGTGAGCCGAGTGTGAGGCGAGTGTGAGCCCGTGTACGAGCCGCCACGTTTCGATGTGACGCTCCCTCAGTCACCTGGAAGTCAGATTGTTTAACGCTGCCATACAGGAAATCCCTGTGACTGCCTTAATCCGCCCAGTTAAGTCACAGTTTGGTTCAAACCGCCGTCAGTGCGGTGAACAGATGGTATCTACATGTGTGGTTCCCACTGTGACACAGATCGCTGACCTGGCAGCCCAGAGCTAACTCAACAGTGTTTGTGTGTTTGACTGGCGAGCTTTAGATGCTAGCAGCCTGATTAGCTGTTTCCAGTGTTTATGCTAAGCTAAGCTAACTAGCTGCGGTTTTCACACAGCTGCACTCTGGGTAAGTCAGTCTGTCTGAATAAGAGACTTTTCCTCTGTGAAGGTTAGCTGAATTTAAAATGACATTGTTTATCGTTGCTGAGAGCAAATCATTGTGTGCGATGTTGTGAATAATCGGATCGAAGCCCAATATTTGAAGTTATTATGGTGGAGGTGCACAGACAGATAGATATGAAGATGTGTGTGTGGAGCTCGTGTCAGTTTCTCAGGTGATTGACACTCGATGAATCTGTGCACGTGTGCAGCTGCTGGTGTTAGCTCACAATGACTCATGTATTGACGGATGCATTTACACTCAGCTGATTTAAGCTTTTCACAGACATCCACTCTGACAGGTGTCTACTGACTGCACCCCAACCACAGGCGGAGGCCGGGTGGGTGACGGAGGCAGGGTGGAGGAGAGTTTGGACTGTCTTCTTCTTCTTGTCCCTCTCAGATGGCTCCTGATCAGATCGACTGTTGGCTCGTGCTGCGTTAGCTGCTAGTTCAACACTGCCATCTTCTGGATGGAGCGACTTATTGTAGCTGCTGTCATGGGACTCACTCACACAGGTGATGATGGAGGACGGACATCTGCTCAGGTAACGATGGGACATGAATGTGTACAGGTGGAGAGAAGAGCTCAGTGAATCATGGGAGGTGTCTCCAGTCTTATAGCATCATAACTAAAGGATGGTTCAGGACTGAGCTGAGCCTGCCCGGACTACAAGTTCTATCTAAAAGGAAGGTCGTCTTCAGACCGCTCTGCCTCCAGAACCAGAGCTGGGAACTGGTTCCACAGGAGAGGAGCTTGATAGACGAAGGTCCTGGAGACTGTAGGAACCAAGGGGAACCAGAGGAACCAAGAGGAACCACAAGGAACCACCAAGAACCAGGAGGAACCAAGAGGAACCCAGCATTCACCCTCAGACTGTAGCAGACACTCATCTGTTACTGCAAACATCTGCAGACGCTGCCTTACCTCAATGACAATAACTGCTTTAGGCTATCAAGGCTCCACCTGTGCCTCCACCTGCATCACTAATGAGACTGTTGATGGTGGAGTTCTTCAGATATCTGTGCTGCGGCTCTATAAAAGTATCCTCCTCCTCCTCTATTGTTCCTCCACTGTTTTCATGTTAACAGCAAAATCGCACATCGCCTCCAAAATTATTGGTCTCTCCGCCCACGACCTCTCAGACCTCAAACAGCAAAGCAGAGAGCAGGCAGCAGAGGACACGATCCCAAACACCCCCTCAGCCCAGATACAGATCCCTGCACTGGAAACGGGCTGGTGGTGGCAGCAGGTCAGTCCCCTCTGTCACTGCATCAGTCAGCCAAACAGCACAGGTGGGCAGAAACGTGTCCGCGTGTTTACGTGATGCTCTGAACAGAAAACACTGCAGAATACCTGAAAATAGTGAAAGCATGACTTTGTGTCAGTGCTGCACAAACATCAAGTTTGACTTCATGGAGACTTTAAAGTTGTTTCTCTCTGAGCATGTCAGTTTGTGTGTTGGATGGTCGGCTCAGTGGGTAGAGCATCTGTCCCGTGCATGAAGACTCGAGGGTTTGAATCCGACCTGTGGCTCTTTGCTGCATGTCACTCTTCCTCTCTGAAGCTTAAAAAGGCCTGACTGTGTGTTTACATTTAATAACAGATTTTTTAGGCTTCTCTTTTAATTTGTGAGAACATTTAAATTATTTAGGTTTTATTTTGAAAGTTTCCACCGGAAGTTACGGCTGCCACGGTTCGTTGGTTTCCTGTGGAGCAGCGCCATCCTGCGGCCAGGGCGCGTAATTACACCGAGCTTTATTTTGAAATCGAAGTATGACTGTGTGCCGTGATGTGTAACTTTACACCGGCGGGTTGTTCTGTACATAAATATAGAGAATGTTTCGGTTAAAAAATATAATATTGAGCACAAGTTCCGGTGCGCACTTTCAAAATAATGCTGTCACATCAGTATGTACAACCACCTCCTGTGCAGACCTTCAAAATAAAAGCGGCAATGGGCGTACCGTTAGCGACGTGCTAACTGACGTATTTAAAGGAGGAGGGCGGTTTGAACGCGGGGAGGCAACTTCATCAACATGATTAAACTTAATTAATTATCTGACGTGATCAAAGTGAGTCTGCACCGTCAGACACGAGCATAATTAGCTCGTTAGCATGTGCTAACTGCCGCCTTTTACGGCGCTTTGCTAACGCTACGCAAACTAGCCTAGCGTAGCTCAGCTAGCTGGTGGCTAGGCTAGCCGGTTATTTTCCCGCCGCACGGAGACAAATTAACGGTTAATTAGTTTGAACAACATGGCGAGCGTGCACGAGAGCCTGTACTTCAACCCCATGATGACGAACGGGGTGGTCCACGCCAACGTGTTCGGCATCAAGGACTGGGTCAGCCCGTACAAGATCTCGGTGCTGGCGCTGCTGTACGACATGACGGCGTCCAAAGTCAGCCTGCCGGAGCGGCGGCGGCTCAACAAGCTCATCCTGCCGCTGCAGCAGGTCGGTCCCTCGGTACCGCGGTACCACAGTAACGGAGTACTGTTACCACAGTAACGGAGTACTGTTACCACAGCACAGAGTACTTTTACGCCTCTGTTATTACTCTGGCAGCTTTAGTTACTCGTTACTTTACAGATTACACTCTTCCCCCATCAGCTCAAACCTGCCAACCGTATTTTTAAGAAAGTAATCGAGTATTTTCAGTGTATCCGAGTACTTCATCCCTCTGTTTTCATGTCTCGTGGTGCGTTCAGGGTCCAGATCTGACTCTGGGTCAGTTCCTGAAGACGGTGGAGGAGTGTTGTCCTCAGACTGCGTACGCTGTCAAACTCAGGTACACACACACACACACACACACACACACACACACACACACACTTTATTATTCTGGAGAATCATTTTATCAGTTTGAGACGTCAAGAAATAATTAATAGATTAAAATGATCTTAAACATTTAAGTTGACCTGCGAGCTCAAACCTGAGACGTTACAGACGTGCTGAGATCTTTACAAACTATAGAAGAGGAACAAAGAAACAGAACTGCAGACACTGAATGAGTCTCTAAGACTGTCTCATCTTTAATGATCACAAACTAACACACGTGGATGTTATCGTCATGACAACAGTTAATAAATAAAACGCGTTGACAGTCAGACGGAGCCATCTGATTGGACGAGGGTCGTCCTATAACGGCACTGCGACTGTTCACGACGTTGTGATGTGTTCAGGGTCTCCGTAACCGTACGGTGTCGTGTTTCCTTCACAGGCTCCATGAAATGGCCGACGGAGAGCTGAAGGACATGGAGTACTTCTTCTCCACCCTGCCCACGCCGTTCACTGCGTTCGACACGGAGGCGTACAAGACGAGCGTCGTGGGTGAGTCGACACAAACGGCGAGCGACGTTAGCGTCTGTCACAGGTTCAGATTTAAAACTGGAGCCACGATATCAGCCGGTAACGGCATCCTGCAGCTGACGGAAGGCTGCGGCGTTAGACAGAGGAAGAAGACCAGGGTTAAGACTTGTCTCAGACTTGTCTCAGACGTGTCTCGTGTCTTTCAGGTCTCTTCATGAGACACATGCTGCTCGCCTACAACAAGCTGTCCTTCAGTCAGGTCTACAAGCTGTACAAGTCTCTGCAGCAGTACTACCACAGTCACTACGCCAAGCCCACAGACGGGCAGGTCGGCCTGCCGGCGCTGGTCGCCGACGACTCGGACATGGACCTGACCAGCACCGAGGACACGGTCGGGGACCGGATGGACAAAGAGGAGCTGGACACGCCGCTGCACGAGTCGGAGCTGCGGTCAGTGTCGCTGCTGTCAGGTTAAACGATTCGTTCGACGCTCCGTGACTCAACGTTTGTCTCTGTTTAGAAACGACAACGCGCCGAGCCGAGGCCCGCTGTCGCAGAAACAAGCCGAGTACTTCCTCGCCAGACAGGTGAGTTTGAGTCTTGTCCGGGCCGGGTGAGACGTGACGTCCCCGTGCTGAGCGTGTCTCTGTCCGCAGGCGTACCTGCTGAAGAACGACGAGAACAAAGCGCTGAAGCCGGCGGCGCTGCAGGAGGAGCTCAACAACATGCTCAAGTTCAACCCCGACTTCGCCGAGGCCGTGAGTCCGTCCGTCCTCTGTCAACCTGCCGGAGACGTCCAGGTGTGTCTCCGTGTCCCTCACCTGTGCTGTGCTCTGTCCTCAGCATTACCTGAACTACCTGAACAGCCTGCGGGTCCAGGACATCTTCCTGTCCGCTCACAGCCTGCTTCACTACTTCGACCGGCTCATCCTGTCGGGAAACGAGGGGAAGAGTAACGGAGACGAAGGTTACGGACGGAGTCTTCGCTACGCCGCGCTCAACCTGGCGAGCCTGCACTGTCGCTTCGGACACTAGTGAGTACGAGCGCCGCGCGCGGACGCGTGCCGACAGGAAGTCGTATAAACTCTGTTGATGTGCTGTGTTCAGTCAGCAGGCCGACCTCGCTCTGCAGGAAGCCATCCGCATCGCTCAGGAGTCCAACGACCACGTCTGTCTGCAGCACTGCCTGGTACCACGGCTTCTTCACTTCCTGTGTGATGTCACTTCCTGTCTGTCGACGCTCCTTCACATTGACTTTGTCTCCTCAGAGCTGGCTCTACACGCTGGAGCAGATGAGAGGCTCCGACAGCACCGTGCTCACCGAGGACTCCGTCAAAATGGCCGCACACTTCTGTCTGCCGGTGAGTGAACGTGAACGCTCCGTGCTGTTATTCAGAATATCAGCACGCCGTCTCGTCTCTTAAAGTGGCTTTAAATGAACAGACTGTTCTGTGAGCAGAGTTCTGACCCGTCTCTGCGTCTCGCAGTACCTGGCCTCTCTGGGCATTCAGTCTCTGGTCCAGCAGGGGGCGACACAGGGAAAGTCTGCCCACAAACTGATGGACGCTCTGAAGGACACGGACATCCTGCACTGGAAGCACAGCCTGTCGGAGCTCATCGAGATCAGCCTGGCTCAGACCACGTCCATCTGGAGGATGTACGGCAAGAGGTGAGGCTCGTTAACCCCGCCCACCCTCAGACACCTTTTAGAGAAGCACCAATCGGGATGAAGGAGTTTCTTCTTCATGTGTCCGCAGCACCATGGCTCTGCAGCAGGCCCAGCTGCTCCTCAACATGAGCAGTCTGGAGCCGGTCAACTTCAGCGTGCAGCAGAACAACACGGAGGCGTTCGCCGTGGCTCTGTGTCACCTGGCCGAGCTTCACGCCGAGCAGGTAACCAATCAGAAGTGATCCCGTCCGTGTCGGAGACGCCGCGAGCGGTCGATCAGCTGTTTGCTTCTGTTTCAGGGTCTGTACAGCGCCGTGTCCGAGATCCTCCAACACCTGAAGGAGCAGTTTCCTCCTCACTCACAGCACGCCAAGGTCGGTCTGACATCCACCTGTCGTTTAATTAAAGCCGGTCAGCTGATTGACTGACACGACCCGTCCGGTCTGTTTTCTCGCCTCAGCTGTGGATGCTGTGCGACCTGAAGATCCAGTTTGAGCGACACATGAACGAGGGGAAGTATCACCTGGCCGAGCCGCTCGTCACGGCGATCTCCGCCTTGAACAAATCAGAAGGTCTCTACAGGTAACGACGAGGGTCAAACTCAGAGTCTTCGCTGTCGTCGTGTCGCTGTCTTAACATGTGTCTGCTGACAGGAAAGCTCAAGTCCTGAAGGCTCTGCACCGGAGCACCGAGGCGTACCGTGTCCTGCAGCGCCTGCAGACGGACTGCGAGAAGACCAAGAACATCGAGGTGGTCATCAGGTACGACGCCTGTGCTAGTAATCGTTAGCTCATCGTTAGCTCGTCTCAGACCTAAATATTTACCGTGTTCTCGTCTCTTCTCAGAGTGATGCTGTCCACCGCGGAGCTCCACTGGGAGTCTTCGGGTTTCTCCACAGCTCTTCCTCTCCTCCTGCAGGCGCTGGCTCTGGCTCGACAGCACCACCTGCAGGCGCTGGCCTCGGAGACGATCCTCCATCTGGCCTTCACTCAGGTCGGACTTCACTTCAGCTCGTGTGTCAGATCACCTGCAGCGGTGCAGGATGTGTAGACTAACAGCAGCTGCTGTGTTTGTTCCTGCAGCTGATGCTGGGGGTTCCTGAGCAGGCGCTGAGTGTTCTGCACGAAGCCATCGAGCCGGTTCTGGCCCACGGAGCGGTCATGGACAAAGGCCGAGCGCTGCTGCTCACTGCCCGCTGTCAGATGGCCGTGGCTGGGTTCAGGTCCAACGGACAAGGGCAAGCAGGTAACACCCTGATGCTATGCTAACAGGCTACACTAAGTAAGTAAGCATAGTAGCTTAGCATAGTCCTGTTAGCGTGTGTGAGGATGGAGCTCAGCTTCCTGTCTGAGTGTTCACGCCGCTCGTTGTCTCCTGCAGATGTTCGTCTGGCGGTCCTGGCTGTGGACACGCTGAAGGAGGCGGCGTCTTATTTCTCCCGGCTGAGCTGTAAAGAGCGTCTGCGGGACGTCCACTACCTCCAGGCTCAGCTGCATCGCTCTCTGGGACAAACGTCGCTCTGCAACAAGAGCGCCATGCTGTTCCGGCTGCTCGACCAGGAGCTGCAGTCTCCGGCTCCTCCGGTCTCCATGCGGCTCTAGCTGCTTCCTGTCCTGCTCGGTGTTTGTCGAGCCGCTCGCCACAAGATGGCGGTGCAGCTCCGTGCTGCTCTGTTGGCACCAAGCGTCTCCTCTACGCACTCTGAAGCAGACAGGCCGACTGTCCTCGCCGTGCTCAGGTCAGGATTTGAATGATGACCTGATGATAAACGGCGTCCGCCGCAGACGCGGTCCGGGTCCGTCAGCCTGGCCTCGTTGGCGGTGGAAACGTCGAAGGTTTATCAGGCGGCTGTCACGGCGCCGCTGATTTACCGGCTGCTTCCTGATGAATGAGGGTAATATCGCCGTTAGCCACAAGACGGATGAGCTTGTGCGAGCGGGATGATTCATATTCGCCTGAAGAATACTGATGAACGCACAGCTGATACTGTATCTACACAGTAATCTATTACTCCTCACTGCACAATAAACGGCTTGTTTCACTCTCCTCAGACTTCCTGTTGACTCAAGTTAAAGTGACAGACAGACAGACTTCCTCTAACGTCCAGTTGAGGCTGGCTGCAGAAGTGAGTCAGTCTCCATAAGTCCCCATGTTAGACAGCAGAAATAAACATGTTTACAGCCTGGTACAAAAACAGTTTTGGTCTCTGTAGCTAATTTCCCCGTTCATGACAACTGTACTGAGGGTGAATTTATATACAACTCACCTGTTCACATTATATTAAGGCTTAAAGTTATGCAGGAGCTACCGTATGTTAGCATGCTAATGCTCTAAACTTAGAAACACTATAGTAGCTTAGCATGAGCGCTCACAAACAAACAAACTCAGTTTGGTGCCTCGTGTCGCAGCAGAGAAATACCCAGAGGCTCCGTCGGGTAAAATAGAACATCTTTGTTCAAAATGTTTAATGAGAAGCAACAAAACATGTCATGAGAACAATGCATGTTTAGAAAAATATATCTGCAAATGTATTTGTGTCAGATTACAGCGTACAGTCCATATCGAACATTTACAGCCAGAAAACAACAGAGAGCTGCTGAGGAGGATGAAGGCAGACATGATGAAGGTGAAACAACCTGAGCTGTTCGTGGTTCAGTCATACGGAAGGCGATTAGTGCCACGCGTGGAAAAAGAATTTTGACTTTGATTTAATTTTAATTTTTTTTTAAATAAATATATTAATTTAAATAAACAAAGAATAGAATTTGAACAGTTTTTTAAATAAATAATCTTTTCCCCAGAATTCATAAAATATATAAAAAATAATAAAAAATTTCAATTTTGCCTTTAAAAAGTAAAAAGAAAACTTTTATATTATAAAGTTAAAAATTTAAAGTTAAGAAATCAAACAAAATGCTCTGAACTTTTTTTAACGCTTGGCCCTGCTCGTCCTCCGTAGATCTTCAGACGTTTGTTTCTTTGATCACGATGAAATCAGGACGACGGCCGATAACGAGCTGATCAAACTGTGATGAGTTAATAATCAGTGATGCGTGTCGTACTGTACAGAAAATAGGTTTATTATATAAAGCAGATTGTTTCGGGCGTCCTGATTCGTGTCCAGTCGTGAACAAAACGGCTCGACTCCGTTTTGTGTTCTGGTTCTGTCCGAGTGTCTTTGAGGAGGCGGCACCGACGGACCTGAAGTTCCCGCTCAGTATCCCGCCGGGTAGCCTCCTTTCCTCGGGTCGGACTCCGCGCAGAGACGCTCTCCCTGACGAACCACCGCCTGCACCACCGAGTCCGGAGTCCGCAGCAGCTGCGTGACGTGGTTCTTCTGGACCAGACCGTCCAGGACGCTCTGCAGGGACATCATAGCAGCTTAGCATAGCTTAGCATGCTAACAGGCTACACTAAGAAGGTAAATGTATTAGCTTAGCATAACGGCCTAAACTAAGAGGATAAACATTGTAGCAGTGTAGCATGTTAGCATTTTTAACCAAGGAAGTAAACACATTAGCTTAGCATAAGAATGTTAGCATTCTATTACTCTAAACTAAGGAAGTAAGCAGCTTAACATAAGCACATTAGCATGCTAAAATTCTAAACTAAGGAGGTAAACATAACAGTTTAGCATGTTAGCATCATTGTGAGCATTTAGCTGTTTTTTGTTGTCGATGTTTCATGTGAAGCTAAATGCTAACTGATAACTGAGCGTGTCGTCTCCACTTTCAGGTCTTTTCATGCTGATTTTCATACTGACGGATGCACGCGGGCTGCAGTCAAATGAGCAGACAGCGAGCAGCATCAGAGTCTGTCCGTAGGTCTCCATGTGTGACTCACCTTTTCAAAGCCCTGCTCCACCACCGTCATGTTCGGGTTGAGCTGGTTGTGAACTCGCGGCTCCGTCACGGCTTTCTTTAAGTCGTAGTTGAAGAACAGAGAGTTGAGGATGACCTGAGGACGAAGAAATGAGACGTAAAGTTTGAGACGAGCGACCGCGAGCGTCTGCAGGACGGACTGTGACTCACTAAGGCCGTCGCCGTGGTGATCTTCGTGCCGCCGGACGCCCCGACGACCATTTTGACTTTGTTCTCTTTGTCGAAGATGATGGTGGGGCACATGGAAGACAGCGGCCTCTTTCCTGCAGCACGTAAACAGAGTTCATCACCTAAAAGTCATCTGACTGTTTGTCACGTGATCGCTCAGCTCAGACTCACCTGGTTGGATGAAGTTGTTGGGTGACGGAGGAATCCCGAAGCCGTTGGTGATGTACGGAGAGCTGAAGTCGTCCATTTCATCGTTGAAAATGATCCCAGTCGATCGAGACATGACTTTGGAGCCGAAGCTGGAGAAATAAAATGATTCGCTCAACTTCATGAACACCTGTGAAGCTTTAGCGACCCCAGAGGAGGCTGGGACCCTCAGGTTGGGCACCAGAGATTTAGATTTTTCCATATAGATTCAGAAACACTTTTATTTTGAAGGAACGGTTGAAGTCATACTTCCTGGAGCGTCTTACTATAGATTAATGGTGCTGGTGGCCGCCACAGCGCTCCCGTCCTCGGCTATGACGGACAGGTGAGCCGTCCCGTGGTTGTCTGGGACGAAGTAATCCGGCTCGTAGTAGCTGTCGGGATGGGTGGTGTCGTCTGTGATTTTACTCCGTATGCCGTCAGCGAAATAGTCGGAGGTCATGTTCTGGATGAGCTGAGGGCAGCGAAACAAAGTCAGTCACACAGGCCAGCAGGAAACAGTGAGGTTTTCCAAAATAAAAGTCTAACAGAGTTACTTCGGTGATGTTGAGGTAACGGGGGTCTCCGAGTCGGCTCCTCTTGGCGTACGCGAAGCGAAAAGCCTCGACGATGCGATGGTACGTCAGAGTCTTCTCCTCCGCCGTGGAGACGCTCGAGTCCGTGAAGTTGTATCCTGAAAACAGAAACACAGGCTGAACACAACACGAGAGCACGTTAAATCTGCCACTTTTTATTTAAAGCAGCCGTAACACCGAGCAGATGGATGCTGACGGAGCGGCCGAGTCATTCCAGGGACGCCCTGGGAAACCTGACGTCCTTCCTTCTGCACGGCTGCACAAGCCGCCGCTCACCATCCACTATGTTGAGTATGAGTGCCAGCACCGGGCCGCTGGAGGGGGCGTCTGGGACGTGCATGGTGTATTCCCCGACGTTCAGCCTCGGAGGGTCCTCGTTCAGCAAAGGCTGGTACTCCAACAAATCATCCAGGGTGATGATCCCGCCTGGAAGGAGACGGGAAACGTGCAAATTTCTGATTTGCAGTTTGAGTCGGTAACGTGAGAATGAAGAGAGCGACACAAACAAACCTGCTGCCTGGATGTCCTCCACGATGCTCTGTGCCATCGACCCGTTATAGAAGACGTCCGGCCCTCCGTCTGCGATTCTTTGGTACGTGTCGGCCAGCTTTGGAAATTTAACAATATCATTTTCCTTCAGGATCTTTCTTTGAGAATCACAAAACACCTCACTGAAAACAGACAGAAGAAAACAGTTACAGACGCTACGTAGCAGCAGAACGTGACACGGCCTACAAAGCAGACTGGCTGGTAGTCATCTGTTGGTTAAAGGTCAGGTGGTTAGCTGAGTTTGAAGGTAACTATCTTCCTCGTGTTGCAGGTCTTACCACATGTTGGCGTCTCTCTGAATGGACTCTTTGCTCTTGAAGATGGCGTGAGCCAACGCTTTGCCGATGGGGAATCCGTCGCGAGCCAACGCGATGCTGGGCTCGAACAGGTCCTTCCACGGCAGCCGGCCGTGTCTCTTGTGCGCCATCTCGTAGCCGCGGATCTCTCCGGGAATGGCGATGGACAATCCACCTGTGGAAGGGAAACACGGGCTGTCTGAGCTGGTGTTATCTCTACGCAGCAGAAGGTGCACGGGGAGATATCGAAAGGTTGTTCAGACGCCAAGAGGATCGCCTCTAAATCCGTCTGGCTCGTGTTCAGAACGCGATAAAATCCCAACAACCTTGTACCTGTGCGAGACAGCTTGGTGTTGTTGCCGAACATGTCCTCTGTGGCGTTCATGGGCGCCGTCTCCCTGGCGTCGATGGTCTCCACCCTCCCTGTCGGCAGGAGATGAGCACAGGTTGGTGATTTTGCTCGTGCTAACGTTGTTAGAGGGCGTTACCTACGATACACGCTCACCTGTGGAGGCGTTGTAGATGACGAAGTACAGCCCCCCTCCGATGCCCATGCTGTGAGCGTTCAGGAGGCCGACACACAGCAAGGCGGCGATGGAAGCGTCCACGGCTGAACCGTTTTTCTTCAGAATGTCCCTGAAAACACAGAAAACACTCAGCACTCAGCCGGCACACGCAGAACGCAAACGTCTCCGACTCTCTTACCTCCCGACTTCTGAACACTTCCCAGCGTCTGCAGCCACGGCAGCCTTCGAGAAGAAGTAGTCCGTCGGGGGAGGCGTGTTTTTCTTCCCCAAGCCCATGAACACCCCGAGGAACAGGCTCACTGCAGCCACCATGAGGACCACCAGACCAGCAATCAGGGACTTCCCGACCATTTTCCTGAGAAAAGCAACAGCACACGTCACAGTCAGACAAGATCCTTCAGCTCAGAACCGAGTCTTCACCACCAAACATCAACCAACACTTCAGGAGCTGTAACCAAACCTCCAGGTGAGACAGAGGCAGAGCGGAGAGGTCACCCACCTTAGGAGACGCTCAGGACAACACTGACAGACAGAGACGTTCAGACGAGGCTCAGTGTTTGTCAGCGCTGTTCTGATGTGTCATCTTTGGTTTTCAGGTGACTTAGCTCAGGTAATGAGCGGTGCTGTCTCATAATGAGCATGACTCATTTGTTTTTGAACATACAGACAGAAAAACAGAAAAGTCTGGACGTTCGTGCGCAGCGAAGAGTTTGAAAAAGTGAACGCATCAGTCGACTTCCTGCCTGAGATCAGCTCAGCTTCATACAGTCGTGTGTGTTTGTGATGCAGCCTGAGGGGTCAAAGGTCACGGACATTCAGCATTGTTTTCTGGCCTCATGCAGATTCTCTGAATCTTTGAACGATATTCTGACAGAAACTCATTCACAAACTGTCAATGAACTTCACCCATCCTTGACGTGAACGTGAACTTTCAAACCCGACCCTGATGCTGTTGTTGTGGCTAAAATAAGGAGACGAGCGACGACATGAAGAGGAACACCAAGAAAAAGATCGGACCAAAGAATCTTATTTAATCACTCTCTGTCATATCGCTGTGGCTTTCTGGAGGAACACCACGATCACTATGAACCTGCGCCCTCATGGATTCCCCTTTCATACCCGACCGTGACGCCCACGAACGCGTTCACCTTCAGACGGGTTTACAAAGGGTGTGAAAGCGTTTCTGCTCGCTGGAGCGTCCAAGAGGCGACAAGGTTTGAAATCTGGTTTGTTTTGGTTCGATCGATCAGACGTCACTTTCCTCACGATGGATGTTTCCTTCAGCTTTGTGGGTGCAGCTCTTCAGTTTGTCTCCTCTAACCTTGCGTTTCGCTCTGATATCCATCTGGCAGGCTCGCCAACCTGAAGGTGACTGATCTGTTTACAGATGCAGGCCTGACTTCCTCGAGCCGTGCCGGCTCCGCCATGCTCGGCCGCCGTGTCGCGGCCCGTTTGGCTCGATTGAGATGCACGGGTCCAACCCTTCCGTGGAACCTCGGCTAATCCGGCATGCGCCCCTGTTGCTGGGCCGCGCTGATAAAGCGCCCGCGGGCTGCTGCTGCTGTGATTGTGTCTAAATCTAATCAGCACTATCCTGTTCTGGATCTCCCAGGTTCAGAGCCGCCCCAAGGAGGCGAGTTTATTTAATGGACAGAGCTGATTTATAGCGGAAGAGGACAATTACATATCTGTTTGTTGCAGATCACAAAGCCTTCCTTCAGCTCTTTGTGCACGCGTCACCGTCACGGCGCAGGTTTCATTCTGACGCTGACGGGAGCGACGCTCGGCCAGCCCAACCGAGCCGTCTGCGCTCAGATGGAATCACAGGCCTGTTCCTCTGCGACAGGTGAAGGCAGCCATGAGCATGAGGTCACGTGTTTGCGGCTGCAGTCCTTTAATGAGGGCGTGCACACACAGACCTGCGACGCCTTATTTAACTGACCCGACATGACAGATGATGTTCATCATCTGAACCTCAGCTTCTTCCTGATGCTGGTTGGTTCTGTCGGGTCTCACTGACCCACATGTAGCCCGCTGGCTAACCGACGCGCTCGTCCTTATAAACCAAGAAAAATGAGAAAATCAAGTGAAGGAGGTTTTTATTTTAACTTGCAGACGAGCAATAAGCAAAGAAACATGAACTAAAATATTCAGACTCTGCAGCTTCAGCAACAGGAACTGCAGGTTCTGGACTTCCTGTTTTATTTCATCAACACGAGGGTCAACACCTGTCAGCGTCACGGCGATGATGTTTTAACTGAAGGACACCAGATGATCACGAGTACGACCAACGAGAAAATCAGCCCGGAGGAAACCAGAGCATCACTGAACCAGAGACTCGGGTCAGGATGACGGGCCGCGAACACGTGCAGCTTCAGTCAGCACCGAGTCGGACCTCAGACCTTCACTCATAATAAAACATGTTCGATTATATTAGAGACATTTTACAGTAAAACAATTTAACGACGTGTTTCACTGACAGTTTTTATTGTAAATGTAAAATCGAAAGAAATAAACTTTTACTGTAACATTAGAAAACGTATTTACTTTTATTTATCCATCATTTCTCAAAGACAGTCTGAACATCCTGTGACTGTAACTTTATAAAAATATAAATATTACAGTAAAACACTCATTAATATCTGTGTGTGTCTTACAGTCTGTGATGGTGTCTGTAACATCCTGAGGTCAGTGAACGTCTCCCTGTTTGAACAACAGGTCTGTTTGATGGATGTGAGTGAGGCATGCTGGGAAATGGATGCTCTTCATCCAGAGGCTGACTCTGTGATGATCGGAGGATAAAGTCGCTGTGTTTGTGTTGCTGCTGGTGACTTCACTTCCTCCAAACATCTCCACGTTAACGCGCCTCCTCCTCCATCAGCTCCCGGGGAGGACCAGGCGGAGGCTGGGAGGAGAGGCGCGCGGCGGGCAGCTCCTGCTGGGATTGGTCGGACGCTCCACGTTGCTCAGACCTAAACAGCAGCGTGAAGGCGGCGGAGAGGATGAAGCAGCCGGAGGAGCCTCATCATCACCCCGCTGCTGCTGATGGAGCTCCGAGGATGCTGATGGAGTAGACAGGCGGAGGCTCCCAGACAGCACGACAGCACCGCGCCATGGGCTCCAGACTGAGCAGGCAGAGCAGCCTGGACAACGAGAATTTCTCCAAAAAGAGACGCAAGCTCCTGGACAACAGCGGGGAGAGCGAGCGGAGCGGCCGGGGCGGCGGAGGAGGTGGAGGAGGCGGAGGAGGTGGAGGAGGTGGAGACTTTCTGTTCGCACTGATGCTCAAATCAGACAAACTGCCCGGGATGCTGCGCAGGACCAACCACAGCCCGTACATGAGGCGGGTGGCGTGGATCAAAGAGATCCAGAAGCTGCTCCGGGACCGGCGGATCGAGCAGGCGAGCGACGTGCTCAAACTGCTGAGGAAGGTGAGTGTGAGTGTGTGCGTGTGTGTGTGTGTGTGTGCGCGCGCTGCAGCCACCACACATCCCAGAGCAACAGATGGAGCTCCTGCAGGTGCCTCCTCATCCACCCTGGCCTCTCTGACCTCTGACCTCCTCTCTCTGAACGTAGGCCTCCATCAGCCTCCACCCTTCTCCACCCTTTGTCCAGATTAAGGTTTTATTAACGCTCACCTCGAGGTGGAGGAAGGTCAGAGATGCTCGACACGCCGTGACACCGTCACCACGTCGTCCACGCTCTGAACCCTGCATAACTTTAAGCCTTAATATAATGTGAACAGGTGAGTTGTATATAAATTCACCCTCAGTACAGTTGTCATGAACGGGGAAATTAGCTACAGAGACCAAAACTGTTTTTGTACCAGGCTGTAAACATGTTTATTTCTGCTGTCTAACATGGGGACTTATGGAGACTGACTCACTTCTGCAGCCAGCCTCAGGTGGACGTTAGAGGAACTGCAGTTTGTGGCATTAGACCTCCGGTTCGCTGACACGTGACCGATCGGACCAGAACCTCCCATGATCCTCTGCGTCCATCAAACAGCCGCCTCATTTGTCTGCTCGCCCTCCTCTGTCTTTTAGCTGTCGGCCAATCCGCCGTTAATTACTGTGACGCCCGACACGGGAGGGAGAGGAACCTGCTTAATCAAGCCGGCCGAGGCTCCGTGACAGCCTGGTCACGGGGGACGCAGCTCGCTTCCTCTAAACGAGCTCCACTTTTATTAAATAAGCTCGGCTCCGGCTGCAGACGTCTGAGAGATCAGCTGGTGACGACCTGAGCTCAAACAGGAAACGTTCGTGGATTGGTGCACGTGTCGAGTGATCGTGTCTGAGCGCTGTGCGGCTGACGGGTGTTTTTACACCGTGATTCTCAGAAGCAGCTTCAGTCTGTCGGCCTCCCACTCACTGTGTCGGAGAGGGAGGACGACGCAGGTACGAGCGGCATCGTCGCAGTTCGCCTCATTAGAACCTTCGAGGCTGGACGTGTTGACACCTCATCACCTGACAGTTCAAAGGTCACCTGAAGCCTCTGTTTGGACGTGCAGAGACACGTGTTGTCCTGCACAGCGAGGCGCCGTCACCGTTACAACCACAATAAAAACTGAAATGAGTCCATGAGACGCTCGTCTGCAAGCTTTCCCGGGGACGGCGTGCTCTGTGGCATGATGGGATACTCTCTGTGGCTCGCTGCCATGTGATTAAATATGCCCAAACGCAGCGTCCCTGTGATTCCCCGCAGACTCCGCTCTCCGGCTGCAGATGAAAAAGGCTCCTGTCTCCTCTAATGAATATTTAAAACCACACACTCCTTTCATCTTCCATCTCGAGCCGCCTTGCCCTTCACCCAGCGGAGTCACGTTTCCAGAGTCACACGTTTGATTCCAGATGTTTGCAGATGTTTGCAGGGATCGTGATGCCTGTCCTCTCTGTGTCTGCTCCGTCAGGATCTCGGGCTGGAAGGAAGCTCGCTCAACGACATCCTGTACAAAAACGCCGCCTTCCTCAACCTGGTGGACCCGATCTCACACGAGCTGCTGCTCAGCCTCGCTCGAGAGATGCAGTGTCCCAAAAAGGTCAGTTTGACTTCAGTCAGGTCAGAGTCTGTCTTTGTGTTTAGATATTTGTGCAGCAGGTGCCGGTCCAGAAAATATCGACCCCTTTGAATGTATCATCACAGAGAACATCTCCATCTGATGTTTACTGCTGCTGCTAAGCTAAGCTAAGCTAACAGCTGCAGGACCAGAACCAAGCGCAGAATCCAAGACCATCTGAGGCCCGGTGCTTCAGGGTGGGAACCACACATGCAGTCACATGATTTACATTCAAAGTCGTTGATATTTTCTCGACCTCGTCGGATGAGAAGGTGTGTCCAGACTTTGGACCGGCCCTGTAAACGTGCCTCTCCGCCTGATGGTTCAGTAACGAGTTCTGCAGATCGATGAAAATCCAATCAGGCGACTCAGATTTCTACAGACGATGTTTGAACAGAATTCACGCTGCTGCTGAGCAGCTGGACGCTGGAGCAGCGACGTGTTGATGTTTGACCTCAGCCTCCTGCTCGTTTCCCGCTGATGCTGCGTCTGATTCGATTTTCTTGCTGCAGCAAAGCAGCTAAATTGTGTTTTTGTCTGAGAGCAGCTGAAGGCGTCACCAATAACAACAAGCTCTGCTCACGTGAGCGACGTTACAGGCTGCAGAGGAAACCTGCATGTGTCAAATAAAGATTTCAGACTCTTTGTGCTCTGCCGACAGGACGCGGACACCATCAGGTCCTCGGACAAGATCTGCAGACAGCTGATCTACCACCTGACCCCGCACTCCAAGTGGCTGAGGCAGAGCATGTCCAGACGGAAATCCCAGGCCTGGTGAGCGACCCAGCCTCTGTGTACACTGTAAAACTCTGAGCATGACAGTGAGAGACTGTAAGATATTAAAACATTAAATGTGACTGTTTACAGCAAAACGTCACATTTATTTACACGTTTTAAACAGAATGAATTTTATATTGGAGGCTGATAATTTACAGTAAAACGTTTTTCACAATTTTAATACATTTATACAGAACAAGTATTATTTTATCTTGCACAGTAAACTTGAACCAGCAGTACTCACATGTTACTGTAATATTAGGAAGTATTTTTCACAGTAAATTTCAGTCAGTTTTTTTACAGTGTATCTGACATTGAAGCAGGACAGCGCTGACCCCGGGCTGACCTGACGGGATCGCCGTGGTTACCACAGCTGTCAATCATCTTTGTGTTTTTTTGTTTTTAAGCGTGCGTCGCCGCCGGCCTCTTCAGGAAGTGGCACGGCGACAGATCCGTCCATCTGTCAGCTGACGGCGAGCTGAGATGTAATTACACTCAGCTGATGAGTGCGTGAACCGCCTTTGATGTGCAAATGATGGAGGAGAATCAGCCGTGTGTGTGTGTGTGTGTGTGTCGAGGTGTGTGTGTGATCCTGTCTGCTATCATAATTCTTCCTCCTCGTGTGGCTGCTTATTCTGCAGCTGCGACATCACAGAGGGTGGAAATAATCTGAGAGCAGACAATGAGACGGTTTGTTATCAACACGCTGAATCAGAGGAAAGTGAAGAAATGTTCAGGATCAGGCGGCTCGCTGTGCACACACACACACACACACCAAGCTTTTTACTTAGTCATGTTGTTGGCTTCATAAAGCAGTCGGCAGAGAGAGACGGTCTGACGCTGGCTGAGACAGCAGGAGCAACATGAATCATTAAAGCAAAAATCCACCCTAAAACTGAATCTTAATGCCGAGCTGACGGCTGCGCCTGTCGCCCTGCTCCTGAACAAACACCTGTCACAGGTAAAGAGGCGAGACAGGGCCGGTCTGCAGCTCATGCCAACACAAAGAACTGCTCCTCGTTATGAAAGCAGCCGAGTAATCGTACGTAAATGAGCTTTATCGATATTAAAGAGACTTAAAGATCTGATGTTTGAACATGAAGCTACAGACTGTCTAAAACCTGGACGTAGTCTCTGTGACGTCCCCACAGACTGTCTAAAACCTGGACGTAGTCTCTGTGACGTCCCCATAGACTGTCTAAAACTGGACGTAGTCTCTGTGACATCCCCACAGACTGTCTAAAACTGGACGTAGTCTCTGTGACGTCCCCATAGACTGTCTAAAACCTGGACGTAGTCTCCGTGACTCAATCATTCTCTTGTGAGTAGCCGTGTAATAAGAAACAGATGAGATAAAGTAGTGAGCATTAGAGCTGAGTCAGCCTAGCTTCACTCTGTGTCCAGCTTTTATGCTAAGCTAGGCTAGGTCTCGTGGCTGTAGCTTAACGCCCAAACATGAGAGCGGTATCAAACTTCTTGTCTCACTGTGCAAAAAAATGTGATTTCTCCCGTGAGTAGCCGTGTAATAATCGTGAATGTAGCCTTGGTTTTTGTAGGGATGAGACAAACGGCACGGCGGCGAGCTTCAGATGTTTCATCCAGTCTTTATGCTAAGCTAGGCTAAGTCTCCTGGCTGTAGCTTCACACAAACATGAGTTGTATCAATTTTTCTCTGGAAAAAAGTGACGACCTTCCCCTGGATGTTTTTACAGGACATCAGGCTGTAAATATGTTTTAGGGTGGATTTTTGCTCCGTCTTTGTTTGTGCAGGCTAACTTTCCTCATCTGTGCAAAAATGCAGCAATGTGAGTCGTGTGAGGTTCCTGTGTGCTCGGGAAACAGCTCAGTCCATGTTAATGCCACCGGCTCGTTCATCCCTTCATTATCCAGCATTAACGCTGCTCTAAATACTGTACACACATTTCTGACTGAATTAATGTCTGAATCTCAGTAATCCTGTTAATCTATCGAACTACTTTATTTGCTCCAACTGTTGTTTTAATGAAAGAGCTCGAAGGATGCAGCGACCCGCCGCGAGGCGCTCGCACCTTCAGGGTGATTTCGTGCGAGCGTAAAAATTGACAACACTTTGGCGACCTTTCCGCTTTTCACGCGGCTGCCGGCCTCGTCCGACCTCGTGATTATCGTGTCTCAGAAACAAAGACTCGTCTTTAAGTCACACTCAGCTCTCAGCCTGCAGACTGTGCAGCCGAGCATATCCTGCACGTTACGGCTTCCTCCGAGGCCATCGCTCATTTTCACTGATGGCTTCAGCTTCAGTCCGACACACCAACAAAATACAGAGATCCCGGAGACGACGGAGAGGTCCGGTCAGAACCTCGGGTCCAAAACAAGCAAAGAAAGACCGCAGGTGAAATTTGTATGCAGAGCTGCTGTCTCTGCTGATGTGGACGGAGAGCGTCTCTGCACCATGAAGGACGGCGCAGACCGCTCGTCTCAGCTCAGACATCAGAGTCCAACCAGCTTAAATGACTCTGCAGAAATCAGCAGAGTGAGCACGCTCAGTCTCTGTGACTATCACAGACTGTCTAAAACCTGGACGTAGTCTCTGTGACTATTACAGACTGTCTAAAACCTGGACGTAGTCTCTGTGACTATTACAGACTGTCTAAAACCTGGGCGTAGTCTCTGTGACTATTACAGACTGTCTAAAACCTGGACGTAGTCTCTGTGACTATCACAGACTGTCTAAAACCTGGGCGTAGTCTCTGTGACTATTACAGACTGTCTAAAACCTGGACGTAGTCTCTGTGACTATCACAGACTATCTAAAACCTGGATGTAGTCTCTGTGACTATTACAGACTGTCTAAAACCTCGACGTAGTCTCTGTGACTATCACAGACTGTCTAAAACCTGGACGTAGTCTCTGTGACTATTACAGACTGTCTAAAACCTGGACGTAGTCTCTGTGACTATTACAGACTGTCTAAAACCTGGACGTAGTCTCTGTGACTATTACAGACTGTCTAAAACCTGGACGTAGTCTCTGTGACCTCCCCGCAGGTTTCATGTCTGTGTACTTGGCTGTTGTTTGAAGCTACATAAAGGATGCTTAGCTTAGCTTAGCTTAGCTTAGCTTAGCATTGAAGTGATGAATGTTTGTCGCTCTCTCTGGTGTCGTCACAGTCGCCCGTTCCCCGGTGCCCTGAGGACCCGGAGTGTTTAACTGGCGCTCTGACTGAAGTGGCCTGTAACGCCGACTCGCTGTCGGCCTGAATTACGGCGTCCTGCGCCGCCCACTGACTCGCTGTGACATCCGCTGCAGCCGCTGTCACTCCTGATGCTTTAAAGTGTTTCTTCTTCTCGGTCACGGTGAAAATGGAAGCACCGCGAGCAGCTCGCTTCATTTTAGCAGCTGATGAGCAGAGATGTCACGTTAGCGTTTGAATTCAGTGACAGACTGAAAACAGACTCAATGTGAGGCAGAGGCGAGCCCGCTGAGCTGTGACGTCCTCCGACCTCACAGACCACGTCCAGGCCGGACGACGTCAGGCCTCTGAGAGTTTTCATGAAACGTTTCATCTGCAGTGAAACAAAATAATCAAACACACTGATGCACGCGACACATGCTCGACTTCCCGATGACTTCCCGGATCGTCAGCTCATGATTGTGGATTCATGCGTTCGTTTAAGACACCGCATTAGCAGAAATCAAATTACAGACAAAACAGAGACGTGCCGCCAAAAACAGTCCTGACCCGTCGAGGCTGGACCCAGAATTTATGCTGACACCAAGACGTTAGCAGAACATCCTTTGGGTCTGGAGGTCTGGAGGTGGACCTGCCTGGATCGGACTTGTTTGAGGATTCGTCATGGAATACTGTCTCCATGCTTTAGTACCGTCCACGTGGACTCGAGGTTTCCCAGCAGGTCAAATGAAACCTGAAGCAGCAGACGGGTCAGCGTGGACACCCCGACCAACAAACTGTGACAGTTCTGACGCCTTTCGAGCATGAACTTCTTCAACAGTTTGAGCTCCTCTGTTGGCCTCGGCTCTCCCCCCACATGCATCAATGAGCCTGAGCTGTCCATGGCCATGTCACCGGTCTTTGGACCACTTTGGATCGGTACTGACCACAACAGACCAGGAACTCCTTGCAAGAGCTCTGGTTCTGGAGATGTTCTGACCCGGTTGATCAGCCATCACGATCGGCCATTTTTCAGCTTCTAACATCAACAGAATCTCTGACGCCCTGGTCTTCACTTTGTCTCGACACTTTCAATTCCTGTTCTTGTCTCGGCCTGCCTTGGTCTTAGTCTTGGTCTTGGTTTTAGTCTTAGTCTTGGTCTTAGTCTTAGTCTTGACTACAACACTGCTGTCAAAGTTTTGTGTCTTTTCTCTGACTATAATCGAACGCATGAAGTCAGACTGATTCATGTTGAGCAGCGTAACTTCACCGCCGTGTAACGAATCGTTGAGTTTGAGTTGATGTTCTGATTTCTGGAGTCACAGTCACATGACAGATGATTCAGATGAAGTCAGTTTCACCTCATTCTGTCAGCAGCTTTCAGAAACATCGGCTTCAAACGACGAGCGTCTCCAACAGATCCGTGTCTAAATATAAAAGAGCTCGACCAGCTTCTATTTTAAGTTTTATCATCTCCTAAAACTCATCCTGGTTTTATCTTGGGCTGTAAGGAGCTCAGCGCTCTCCGGCTGTCGGAGCTTTAAGCTCAGCTCGTTCGGATGTTTTGGCTCTTCTGTTTACACGAGTAAATCCCTCCATGCTGGAGTCTCTGTGTCAGCCTTCCGCTCACCCCCTCCTCTACCCAGCACAGGAAACACAACATGAAACCAGGCCTCGCTCCCCGATCATCCAAATAACTTCTGTCTTTCTCTCTGCCCCGACAGTCTCAAGACGACCCTGCAGAAGAAGCTGTCCAGCGACTCGGTCGACCTGTCCGGGATCCCCCTGTCCAGCCGCGACGTCCGTCAGGTCGCCTTCTACCTCCAGAACAACAGAGACAGCGTGGTGGCCGTGGACATCAGCTTCACCGAGCTCCAGGACGAGAACCTGAGGATTCTCCTGCCTCTGCTCGCCTCGCTGCCCAAACTCAGCACCTTAGCCCTGAACGGTAACCGCCTCACCCTGGCGATCCTCAAAGACCTCACCGAGATGCTCAAAGACCCCAAGATGTTCTCCAGCCTGGCCTGGATCGACCTGGGCAACAACGTGGATATTTTCACCATGCCTCAGCCGCTGCTGGTCGCCCTGCGTCGGCGCTGCAGCCTGAAGAGCAGCTTACCAACCATCTACGAGTACACCGAGGGTCAGCCCTACTGCTACCACCTGGAGACGTCCATCGAGGAGCCCAGCCACTACGAGGAGGAAGAGGAGGACGAGGACGAGGACGACGAGGACGACGTGAGGAACAAATTCGAGCTGGAGCCGTGGGCTTTGGGCGAGAAGCAGCTCTCCAAAGACTTCACGCTCCACTACTGCGAGAGGTGATGAGGCGACGCTGTTCAACCGAGGTTGAAGCGTCGTCCCGCGGCACTCTGTTAACTTCCTTCGCCCTTTTCACACCACGAGCCCGGTCACCCTGCCTTCACTCGGAGGCGCGAGGGGAGACCCACATTGTGAACTTCTCGTCCCGACACTGGCTACCAAAGCTAATCCTAACCATCTCTGAGTTAACCCACACACAGATGACAGTGACGGCCACGGCGGCGGACTTACTGTGTTGGTGGATGGCGCTCTTGGGAAGAAGGTGCGGTTTCATTGGAGGGGGGGCTGGATGAGTTAATGAACCGGTGCTCTCCTCTTTCTCTTTCTCCCCGTCTATCTCTCTCTCTCTCTCTGATAGCGGCAGCTGAAGAGCCAATCCCAAGGAAGGTCAGATCAGTTGGTCGGATGGAGGAGCAGCATCCCGGCGGAGGCTGAAGTGGAGGTTTAGTTTGGTCCCTCTGGGTTCTCTACCAGGACTGAGACTATCTCTGGCAGGCAGGGCCTAGCTCCACCATTGTGTGTTCTCTGTTAATCTCTCAACAAAAGCTATGACACAAGTTCAACAGACTATACAGCCGACGAACCGTCACGTGACGCCGGCAAAACTGCTAGGTCAAGACTTTTCGCGTTTTCCCCCCCTTTCCAAATGTCCACTTGTGAATACCCGCGCACACCCTTGTGTAGATGTAAATGAGGACACACAAAACACGGCTCTGTTGTTGTTTCCACGGGCTATTTTTGTGCACTTTTGGTGAACAAAGCAATCTTAGAAGACAACAGGTAGGACTCAACAATGGGTAGATTGTTTTTTGTACTTATGCCTAAATGCTGGTATTCACCTCTTTGTAATTATGTTGTAGTCATCACCAGTGTTTCAGTGTATTTACGACGGACCACCGAGTCTTAGCCTGTCCCACTGCCGTTTGTCTCTACGGATATGTTTGACTGTTGCACATCATCCAGTTAAAACTGACCCAAACACCGCGGCGCACTTTAAGGGGACGACTCCACCCGTGTACATCGAACCTCTTCAAGGCGAACGCGACGACCAAAACGGATCATCAGAAGCTGCATCACCTGATATATAATCAATGTTTAAGTGTTTGTTCGACGTGTTTGTAACGTAAACTGTCTGTAATTATTTAACGTTTTGGTGTCTTTGTCTGTAATTATAATAACGACTGAAACTAAGCGCAGCGACCTCCGACTGTGAGCTTGTCCGGTGTTTGACGATGGAGAGCGCTGTTCTTTTTGGTTCCCGTGCGTCGACATCAAACTCTTCTTGTAACCTGTGTGTACCTGTCTCATGTCAAACACTGACTGCCAATAAAAAGAACCCAACCGAGCACTGATGTCTGCTTTTATTTTGAAGGGCTCGATATCCACAGACGGGGCAATGCTAAAAGCAATCGCCTCGGTAGTCATCGCGTGACGCCTTTACCCATGATCCTCTCCTAGCAACTTTTTGTTGCCGCTGCCAGACATGCTAATGTGGCATTTGCAACAGGTGGCTGCTATAAGGTCAGGGCGCAGCGTGACCGCCGCACCCCCGAGGTCCAAATACCATGTGACAGGGCGGCGGCGGCACCCCGGGAGTCGTCAGGAGCTCATTATGTGACCTTTTCCTGTCAGCGTCCATTTAATCGTGTGAATGGAAAAAAAACTGAATGTGTTGGTGACGCTGTCGTTTCGTACGAGTGTTTCTTCTGCACAGAAACGACTAAATAATTAATGACAAACAACAAAGAGAGTCTGATGATCACTCAAAAAACACTTTAAGGTCGTTTGTCATCGACTGTAACGAGGGAGAGCGCTGTTATACTGAATATAAGCACGGCTCAGCCTCCAGTTAACGTAGCACAAGTTGTAATATTATTTATTTGTGAACATTGTGTCAAACCCTGTTGTTGTTAGTCAGGTTTATTATCTTACTCAGTTTCTAACAGGATAGTTAGTTTTTAGTTTCTTTAAACTATCGAGTTAGTCACATGACAGTTTACAGGGTCATGTGACTACAGTTGTGAACAGCTTCAGTGCTGTTATTCTCTATATTGACGCTCTGATCACGTCTGAACTAACTGTTGTATTTGGTCCAGCTGTTTTTATGATCCATGTGTTCATATGAAATGTTTTCTGGTTTGTGATAAGTTCACTTGAAAGTATCGACAACTGACACGATTCTCGCAGGGAATGTGCTTCCCCGTGATCTGCTGCCGGTAGACGGACGAGCTCCGTGAGGAACACGTGACCTTTCGGGTTGATTGAAGCCGGGCAGCATGTTGGGTCGGGTAAGGTCAGATTTTTCTGGGAAACCGAGGCAACAGAAAAGTTTTGACTGAAGTACACGAGACAAAAAGGGAACAACTTTTACTCCAATATATATTTAATTTACGGAATATTCAATAAACAACTTGTAAGGAGAAGGTGACAGAATAACTAAACCAACTAAACCCAGTTTTAACTTCATGAGACTAACAGTGTGAAACAGCCTGCGGTGACATGATTTAAGGACACGTATGATGAAGAATCTGTACAAACGAGCTGAACAAGAACCGTCATGTCAGGTCCGTTCAGTCCGAGTCCGTGTGTTCGCGTGCTGCGTGTTGTTGTGCGTTCAGCTGGTACTCGGTGCTTGTTGGATGATCTTCCAGCAGGACAAACACCATCTGTTGCAGCTTTTTGTGGGTTTGTTGGCTGCAGGAAGCTCTCAGTAACCTCCAACCTTCATAAGCAATGTCAACTGACTCACGCCGTCAGTAACCGGCTGCTTCGCCGAGTTTCCTGGCGTCGGACACGGCGCAGATGCACCCGTCCACCTCCTCCACAGCGTTGACCACGCTGGAGAATCTTGACTGGGGTTGGTCTTTGTGTCTGAGACCTTTCAGAGCCCGGATGACATCCTGAAGGGCAAACAGAGGAGAGGAGGTTCAGGCGGAGCACACGTCACGTGTTGTTGTGGTGAATAAACGTGCGTACGAAGGCGTCACCTGATCAAATTTGGACTCAAACTGTGCAGAGTTATCAGACGTGACAAAAACAACCGGAGCAGCGATCGCCTCCTCGAGGCTCTTCCCAAACCAGAGGTGGTTCATGAGCGCCTGCAAGAGAAGCAGAACAATCCTCCTGATGAGGAAGCGATGATTGCGAGCGCGGCATCGCTCACTATGACAACAGTGAGGGGCATTAGGCTGCTGCAATTTATCTAAATGGCACTTAGCGTGATTGCCCTGGAGACGCACCGAGGCGATCCCGGTCGTGATCCTGCTGCCGCCAGACCCTCCAATCACCAACGTCTTAGACGGAGACTTCAGCACGGTGGGCGCCATCGAGGACGGAGGCTGCTCCCCTGAAACACAGCGCAAGGCGTGATTGACGGGACGGACGGCGATCCAGACTCATCAGTGTGAAGAGGAGAAAATAAATGGCCGCTGATGAAAAACAACATTTCATCCTCTCTATTATTATCTGTTATTAACTTTCCATAAACTGACGTCTGTTACACTACACTACACGCTTTACGGGCAGCAGAGCCAGTGTCGCGCCAGAACAGGAGCTGGGCAATACATAAGTTAGCATCATGGCTCACGTTAGCTGCTGAATCTGGATGAATCAGCTGATGTTAGCCAGAGAGAGTGAGCGAGCAAGAAGCTGCCGGACAAGAGGAAATCTGGGACTGACTTTTAGTGGTTGGTGAGAGCTTGGTGAAATAAAAGGCTGAAAGACAGACGCCGAGCTGGGCTGACTGCTGCTGGACTAGTCAGTGATATTAGCTGCTGCTGGGTCTGCTGCTGTGACCTGGATGATGACTGGCTGTTAGCAAAGGATTTACTTGTCCAGGTTTCATGTTACAAAACAAAGAGCCTCCCGTCATGCCGGTTTAGCACGTTAGCATTACCAGGAAAGATGTTGTCAGCTCTCCCGCAGAAGTCCGACAGCTCGTTGTTGAGGATGACGCCGGTGTTCGGAGAAAAAACCCTGGAGCCAAATCTGGAAAACACAGATCAGAGCTGTTATGTAGATAAACCGCACGCTAACTGTGCTGATATAGGAAGCTGCGGCACTGACAAGTGGTTGATGGTGCTGGTTACGGACACGGCAGATCCGTACTGATCCAGCACGGACACATGTGTGGTGCCCAGGCCGTCCGTGTACGAGGTCATGTTGTAGTACTGCGGGCCGTGAGTCCGGTCGTCTCTGATCAAACTCCGGATGGAGTCGGCAAAACTTTCCTCTGTGAACTTCTTCACCTGACGTGAGAGACACACGTCAGTACGGAAGAATAAAGATCGAAAAGTTTGTTTTAACGTTATTACAACTTACAAACTGATCTTGTTTTATCGTATCATATTCCAGTAATACACTTTATAACAAGAAAAGTTTCCTGTTACGTTTAACGTTAACGTGATACCGTAGAAAAGTCAAATCATAAATATATCCTTACATTTGAAAGTGATACAAAAAATATCATAAAAAATGATGTAAAGTAACTAAGTACATTCACTCAGGGACTGTTGATTTTTGGGGTACTTTGACTTGAAGTAACTTGAGTATTTCCATTTTATAATACTTTAAACTTTTCTACGTTTCGAGGGAAATATTCTACTCTTTACTCTGCATGTATGTAACAGTTCAGCTGGTGTGCTTACTTTGACATGTTACGTACACATAGCTGGTAATACTTGTGTACTTTTACTCCCATTACTTCATGATAATACTGATATCTTCAGGATTAATGTTTCCCTGGATGGACTCACGTCCTCCGAGCTGAACTTCGGGTCGCGGATGTGTTTCTTGAGTCCGTTGGCAAACTTAAAAGCTTCGATGTAGCGATGGTAGGTGAGCGTCTTCTGCGTGGCGCTCAGAGTCGCTGGCTTCACATCGTATCCTGAAAATCAACCAATCAGATTTTTACGTTTGTGTGTGACGAGCTCTGTGCTGAGATGTTTGTGTGGATCTGAACCTTTCATGATGTTGAGGATGAGGCTGAGGAGGATGCCTCCGGCGGGAGGTGGAGGTATGTACATCTGGTACTCTCCCAGAGGAAGTTCCCACGCGTCCGTCACCGTTACTCCATAGTTGGCCAAGTCCTGCGCGGTGAGCGTTCCTCCTGAGCAGGACAACGTTGACACAAAGCAAAGCTGAACTTTGAATGGACTGCGAGTCTGCAAGCGATGGCTGCAGAGCTCTGCATCGATTTGTTCTTTGTAATCAGATTACTGAAGATAGAAAAATGGTTGAAGCCCATCAGACAATACCTGCCTCCCGTATGTCGGAGATCAGATCCTCTGCGATCTTTCCCGTGTAGAACGCGTCGGCCCCGTCAGTCGCGATCGTCTCCAAAGTCTCGGCCAGTTTCTCCAACTTCACGACGTCTCCGGTCTTCAGCAGCTTCCCGTCCTTGTCTGAATACAGCTTCCTGCGGGACAGACAAAGGAGACGTCAGGTGAAGGTGGACAGGTGAGGCGCTGCTCGTCAGGTGTTCGATGGGTTTGTTTTGTACTTCAGTGACTGCGTATGGTTGGTGTCCAGGTGCTCGATGTATCGGCCGAGGATCGTGGGGATGGGGAATCCGTCTCTGGCCAGCCTGATGGTCGGCTCAAAGAGGTCGGCCCACGGCAGCTTCCCGTACAGCCTGTGGGCCTTTTCGTAACCACGGACCTCACCTGGAACCCCGATCCACTGAGGACCTGGATGGAAGGAAAGCAAACACCTTCGTGAGGTGCTTCAACTCAGCGTGACGTGGATCATCAGCTGACCTGAGGCGGCTGAATTAAGCCACACCCACCTGTCAATCAAAGCGTCCACGCTCTGAATCCTGCATAACTTTAAGCCTTAATATAATGTGAACAGGTGAGTTGTATATAAATTCACCCTCAGTACAGTTGTCATGAACGGGGAAATTAGCTACAGAGACCAAAACTGTTTTTGTACCAGGCTGTAAACATGTTTATTTCTGCTGTCTAACATGGGGACTTATGGAGACTGACTCACTTCTGCAGCCAGCCTCAAGTGGACGACAATAGCTGGGTCGGTGTAACGACAGAGGTACACGCAGGTATGTAACTGATGATTTGTTTTTGTGGCTACACTTCCTGTCTGATAGCATTCTTGAAATTCGTGCATACACATTCATGTCCCAACAGGAGCTGCTGCTCTTCCTCAGAATGTGTGTGTGTGTGTGTGTGTGTGTGTGTGTGTGTGTGTGTGGTCTTGGCTGACAGCTCGACTCGTGCTCGGTTCCTCCGTCAGGGTGGAGGTCGGGGGCCTCCGGTGTGTTTACAACCAGACGACCAGAGAAGACATTCGTATGTCCAAGAAAGGAGTGACGCGGTGGCCGTGGTGTAAATCTGTCGACTGTTGTAAATAAACGACTCCAGATGTGCAGCTGAAGGAGTTGGTCGATAGAAATGTTTATTTATGTGTGTGTACTCGAGCCCGGTGGTGACCCGGTGACCTCTGAACATTCAGGTAACAGAACCAGAAGAACAAGCAGAGCCGCTCTCAGAGGAGGGAGGGACTCCCAGGAGCCGTACCTGACATGAGCTGGAAGCTCTTGGGGCAGGACTGCAGCAGGTTGGGCTCCACGTTCTTCGGCACCGTCTCTCTGGAGTTGATGATCTTCGCCTCACCTGTACAGAGAAACAAAGAGGACACGTGATGCGTGAAGCTCACCTGTGCAGCCGGGCTCTGTGGCTCAGCTGAGTTACCTGAGCTGTCCATCACGGTGAAGATGGACCCCCCTCCGATGCCCATGCTCTGCGGGTTCATCACGGAGGTGCACAGCAGCGCGGCGATGGCGCCATCTACCGCCGAGCCCCCTCTCCGGAGCATGTCCCTGCAGGATTTATCACATTACTGACAATTTATATGATGCAGAGGAGCGTGACCGGGACACGGAACTGCCGCGCTTGTTTTGCATATAGGGCGAAGTTACATAAAGACAAACACTGTCTGTGTTTGTTAGGGCAGAATTAACCCCTTCCTGACTTCATCCAGATTCATAGACATGACATGGTGTTCATAGAAACAGGTGATCAAATCTAAAATCAAACCTTCCAGTCAAACTTTGATCTGATGCGTAAAAGTCACTTTTCTCTGTGTAATTCAGACTCACCGTCCGATCTCTGAGCACGTCCTCGTGTCTGCAGCCACCGCAGCGCTGGAGAAAGTGTTATCAGGACACTTGCGCCTCACAAGGACACAAATTATCACAATTACCGCAATCACGCACAGCAGCATCAGCGCGCAACAAGTGTAGACGCGCGCCTTGGACCGCGCCATGGCTGTTTTTATCCAAGCAGCTCCGCGCGGACTTATTGAAGTTTCATCAGAGTTTCACAGGTTTATCTCTTCTATTAGCTGAATCAGGAGGGAGGTGCACCGCACAGCCTGGCTCCACCTTCCCTCCTCCGCCTTGAACGCACAGATAACAAGCTGGGGAGCAAATGTTGAGCCGCTGATACGGAAGAGGATTAGAGCCACATGTGAAGAATTTATCCTGAGATTAAAGTCAACAACAACAACAACAACAACTCAGGTTTACCTTCTTAAACTCTTAATCCTGACTTCAAACTCTGAAATATGATTTTAAAATCTAAATTATGACTTCAAACTCAGAAACATTCAGGGTCAGAATTATAACTTCATACTCTTTTTATTGGGTTTTAATTTTTATAAACACAAACTTAAACTCAAAGCAAAAGCAAAACTCTCACTCCAAACTAAGAGTAGACAGAAAGAACGAGGCAACAAAAACTGTTTACCGGTGACCTCCTGATTACAGAGTGAACTTAACTTCATACTCTTAATCCTGACTTTAAATTCAGAATTATGACTTAAACTCTTAATCCTGACTTTAACCTTTAACTTTATGACTTTAATCCTGACTTTAACCTTTAATTTTAAACTTAACTTTATGACTTCAAACTCTTAATCCTGACTTTAAACTTAACTTTATGACTTTAAACTCTTAATCCTGTCTTTAAATTTAAATGTATGACTTTAATCTCTTAATCCTGATTTTAAACTTAAATGTATGACCTTAATCTCTTAATCCTGACTTTAAACTTGACTTTATGACTTTAAACTCTTAATCCTGACTTTAAACTTGACTTTATGACTTTAAACTCTTAATCCTGACTTTAAACTTGACTTTATGACTTTAATCTCTTAATCCTGACTTTAAATTTAAATTTATGGCTTTAATCTCTTAATCCTGACTTTAAACCTAATTTTATGACTTTAAACTCTTAATCCTGACTTTAAATTTAAATGTATGACTTTAAACTCTTAATCCTGACTTTAAATATTATTCTTCGTGTTTATGGATGTTCCAGGTGTAATTATGATTAGTACAGTTTAACTGGACGTAAACAGGCTGGTCATTAACACACGTCACTCTTCATCATGATGACGTGTTGGCGGCCTCTTTGTTCTCTGACTTCCTGGACCAGTTCTTTGGTCTCCATTAAACTGCTGTGAGCTGCACTGCATCATGGGACATGCTGTCTGCAGCACGTCAAACTGTAGTCCATGGGCGCGCCACGGATCGACAGGAAGAGTCAAGTCCTCCACAGACCACCAGAGGAAGACCGGATATGAGCCTTCAAAATAAAAGTGTTGACAAAGGTAAGGTTGGAAAACGAAGAAACTCAATGTTTTTACTGCTGCAGCTGGTTCACGATTCTGACTTTAAATGAATAAAGTAATAAAACTCTGCAAACTTATTCTGTCAAACCAAGAGTCCCAAACTTAAATTTAAATATTAATTAATTCACTTTGTCAGTAAACTTAGAAATTAACTGAATCGGCTCCAGATGTTCAAAATAAATAGAATTATTGTTTCAAACGTTAACGTGCAGCTCTAATATCACATTGCTAAGCTAACGCTAAGATAGCTAAACCTGCTCCAGGTGAACAGGGTCAAACTTTAAACTCAGGTGTGAACGTGAAACTTCACCAGCTGATTAATCACACGAATTAATTTTAATTTGTTGTATTAAAAGTTCAATATGCAAAATGACGTCATAACCATAACAATGTGAATTTATTAATTTACTTTTTAAAACTTTTAGAAATTGTTGCAGCATCGCGTCACACGCAGGTGGGAGGAGTTTGCGCTTTATTTTGAAAGGTCTAACCGGATGTGTGGCTGCTGCTGTGCTGCGCGTGCCGCCCGGTGGAGCTTCAGTATTTACAACAAAACGATCAGAAGCTGGTGTCCATTAACAGAGACAGACAGACAGGCGGAGAGACAGACAGGCGGTGCTGCAGCTGTCTGTGTTTAAAGGATGGGAGTCACCTCCTCCTCTTTCACCTCCTCCACCTCCTCCTCCTGTCGGGTCTCCCTCTGAGCGTCTTCTCGGACTTCCACCGTCATGTTGGCGCGTGCTCTCCGTCCTCCTCGCCGCCTCGCGCACTGCAGTGGTGCGCAGCTTCTCCAGGAGAGACACCTGTGCGCCTCCGCACACGCGTGAATGTTGACGCAAGGTATGCGCACCCAAAACAAAAGACGCGCGCGGTGTTTGTGCGTGATTGTCGGAGTGTGTGTGTGTTTTACTCGGCTTCGTGTGTGCGTGTGTGTGTGCGTGTGTGTGTGTGTGTGTGTGTGTGTGGTCAGGCTGGGTTAGGGAGGATCCATCACAGCTCCATGTTTGGTTCGGTGCGGAGCGTCCTGACGCAGTGCTCTGCCGGCTGCAGCTCCACGACCATTATATAACCATGCCAGACATTTATTTGATTATTTTAATACATTAACCTCCTCCTCTCCTTTCCTCCTATCCTCATCTCCTTTCCTCCTCTCCTCTCCTCCTCATGGAGGATCAGTTTGTGGGTGGGTATCAACACTGTTTACATAATCGGATGCGCTTCGTGCGCAAAAACCTGAAAGCTTCCCAGCGATGTGCCCGTGACTCATGGCTTTACACAGCGCAGTACAGAGGTGTGTGTGTGTGTGTGTGTGTGTGTGTTGCAGTCATTTTTGAAGTGTGTGTGGGTGAGTTTCAGCAGGTGTGATCACACTCAAACAGCTCCCTTCCCTTCCCTCCTTCCCTTCTCTCCTCTGCCCTTGTCTTTGTTGCTCCAGCCTGAAGGCGCGGCGTCTGTCTGAGCGATCCGCAGCGAGGAATCTACCGCACCGCCGTCATGCACAGAGACGCCTTCCCTCGCTGCAGAGCGCTGACATGCTCAGACTGAAGCGTGTGAAGTGTGTCACATCAGATTAGCAGAGTGTTTACATCACGGGGGGCGCCGCTGCTGCCGCCGCCGTCCAGACGTGTTAACCGAGCCTTCATCAGCACTTCAGTCCCGGCGTGATGGAGTGGTCGCTGGAGAACGTGAGGGAGATGGTGGCCGGAGGGATGCAGTCCATCCGGGAGTGTGAGATCTGCGCCTTCGCCATCGCCATGTGCGTCCTGCTGCTCTTCATGTGGTACTGTTACCGGGTGGGCCGCGAGCACGGGTCCAGCCCACTGCGTGGGCGGTACCTGGCTGGGCCGGGCCGGATCGGCGGGGTGGTCGGAGGCTTCATGAGCTCAGACTGCCGCGGCCGAGGCAAAGGGAAGCACGGGTCGATGCTGGAGGAGCAGAACGGGTTTGCCTTCTGCCAGTCGGCCGAGTGTTTCCGCTGCACCAGCGCCGGAGAGAGTCTGAACCAGAGGCTGTACCACAGCCTGCAGGACTACGCCAAGCGATACACCTGGTCAGGTATGGGCCGGGTGCACAAAGGAGTCCGAGATCAAGGCCGCTATCTGAACAGCCGACCCACCATCCAGCGGCCGGAGGTCTTCTTCCTCCCGGACCTCCCGTCGGCACCGTTCTTCTCCAGAGAGGTCCAAAGACACGACGTGGAGCTGCTGGAGCAGAGCTTCCCCGCCCTGCTGGCCGAGTTCGAGAGCATCTACCACCAGCCGCCGGCCCGCGGTGGCTCCTCGTTGCCCCCGGGGTGGAAGGCCAACAGCACCCCTCGTGGGCAGTGGTGGACCTACTACCTGGTGAACCAAGGCACGCCGCTGGTGCTGAACGTCCGGAGGTGTCCGCGAGCCTGGAGGGTGCTCGGCCAGCTGCGCACCTTCATCGCCAACAACGTGTTCGGGAACGCCTGCTTCTCCGTGCTGACGCCCGGAGCGCTGATCACCGAGCACTACGGCCCGACCAACGTCAGGCTGCGGTGCCACCTGGGTAAGAGCAGGTCATGTGACGTCTGAGGCTCAGGCAAGGCGCACCTGAGCTCTGCGAGCTATAAATAGAGATGTTTGTTGTTGTGTGGGAACACGGGATGCTCGGATCAGGACATTTTGTCTGAGAGGTTGCTTAGCAACTCAAAATGCTTTAAAATGGATGTAAGCGTCACGATGACACCCGGGTGGTGGTTGTGTTTCTCCGGCAGGTCTCCGAGTGCCGCCGTCCTGCGAGCTTGTGGTCGGTGGCGAGCCGCAGTGCTGGTCCGAGGGCAGCTGTCTGCTGTTCGATGACTCCTTCCTCCACCGGGCCTTCCACGAGGGTAAGACGGGTTCATCTGATACCGAGAGACGATCGACAGGAAGTGGAGCCGACACAGGGAGTGCAGTTCCTCTAATGTCCACTTGAGGCTGGTTGCAGAAGTGACTCAGTCTCCATAAGTCCCCATCAAAACTTCACAGCAGAATGTTTACAGCCTGGTACAAAGGTTGAGTGAGTTTGTTTCCTGGCATCCATAGCTACACAGCTGTCGGCTAACTGTAGCGGCTGTTAGCTTGTTAGCCATGCAGGTAGCTGCTTGGTGTTTTACACCTCCAGCACAGGAGCTTTGGACCACCTGCAAAGGAGGTTTACAGGCTCTAAAGGGGAATGCTGGTGGGAAGTAAGACTGATGTTGTTGGCTCTTCAGAAACTGACACTCACACTTCTTTTGGTACGTCAACAATTAAAGATAATCTGGGAAAGAAATCCCAAATGAATGAAGATTATGTATCTAAATGTACCTGAAGGTGTCACAGGAAGCGACACAGCTGAACCCAAACAGCAGCTAAAGAGAGCTGCAGACTGCTGACCTACTGACTCAGATTCAAAGTGGCTGCTGAATGGGAAGTGTGTAATGTGCAACCACTGACAGCATAAAGACCGGATGTAGTCTCTGTGATGTCACCTACAGGATTCTACAGCCAAACTACCCAAGCTAACAAGCTAACAGCAGCTACAGCTAACAAAGGTTAGGAGCTAGCCATGGAATTTAGCTACAGAGACCAAAACTGTTTTTGTACCAGGCTGTAAACCTGTTTATTTCTGCTGTCTAACATGGGGACTTATGGAGACCGACTCACTTCTGGATCCTGCCTCAAGTGGACGTTGGAGGAACTGCACTTCCTGTGTTAGCGTCACATCAGAGCCATGAAGGTTGCCGCTTGAACTGAACAGTATAAACCTGAGAGACCTGCAGCTACGACTGTTAATGTACCTGTTTGTTGTCTCTGTTGGTGCAGGCGGCGCCGAGGACGGCCCCAGAGTCGTCTTCATGGTGGACCTCTGGCACCCGAACGTGGCCGCCGCTGAGAGACAAGCCTTGGACTACATTTTCACCCCGGGCCGCTTAGAGGACAAAGAGGGGAAATAGAAAGAAGTCGTGAGTCCGACCAAAAAAGAGAGGAGCGAGGGCGCGTTAGGGAAGTGTCTGACTGTCGGAGCAAAACTGTTTTTTCTGCCTCCAGACCAGCTCGCACATTCACTGTGTACATATTCTCCGTCTCATACATGCAGATGAGCAAACATTGGACCTCGTTTATCAGTCGGCCATTTTGTTAACACGTTATAACGCGACAACGGCGACATTTTAGCATTTCAGATCGTCTCTACGTGCGTCTCATATCATATTCAGACGAGATAAACGACTTTTAACAAGACAAACGATGTGTCACGTGCATTAATCAGCTCCGAACCCCTTCACATGATTTCACGCATTTCCGCAAGGGCTAAAAAATGAAATCAACCAACACATCCGACATGAGTCAGCACATTTCTTTCAAACGATCACCTTGTTGAGTTTTTGTGATTTTTAGCACTTATTTGCATCAAATCACGACTGAATTAAAGAAAGCTGGGATTGAGCGTCATCCTGATCCGGTCCGGCCGCTGAGCCCGGGTCTGCTGCTTGCTAACGGCAGATTCAGTTAGCATCGGTTTATTAGTGGTTAGCTAATTTAGCTAAGTGGTTGGGGGTAAAGCTATCTGGCCATCAGGAAACTCACAGAGAGTTGACGGCTAGCTGCAAACTGCTGCTAACTGTAGCTGCATTAGCCTATCGAAGGTGTTTATACCTTTAGCGGTGTCTGTGGCAAGAACAGTCAAGAGAGTGTTTAACGTAGCCAATAGCACTGCAACTAGAGCTATAATCAAGCAACAAGATGGTGTTGACTGGAGCCACCACAGTGAGCTTCATACCAGCTCTTCATAAACCTGAGCGTGACGTCACGGAGACTCCGTCCATGTCAGATACAGAGGCACTTGTTACTTATTAGCTTTAGAGTTGCTAGTAGCACTGCAGCTAGCACAGGGAATACAGTAGCCGGGTTTGGCTCCTGGCACCCCGGGGCTAAGTCAGTTAGGTTAGCTACGTGGCTGACTGCTAACTGCAGCTGCCGTTAGCTAGTTAGCTTAGTTAGCTGTAAAGCTAGCTCTTAGCGGGCTCTGCGTGACGTTGCGGATACGTCGTCCGTGTAACGTTACGTGTCTCCTGATAACTGAGGTCCAATGTCGATCACGACATGAATGTTTACAGACGCCGCTCACGTCTCCGTCATGACTCCTGCTGGTGTGGTAGCTTGTCGTGCTCTCCCCATCCTTTCTTGGAAAAATCAGTCCTGCTTTCACGCTGAGACATGGTTAGAGAAGCACATTTTTAGGTGGAGTCATGCTGTGAACACTGCAGAGGACGCGTTTTTGGTAAATTTACTAAACTCATATAATTTGGTTGTATTTGATATCAGGTTTGTATTTCTGTAAATAAGGTCGAGGTTCAAAAAAACAAACGCCTGAGCGGTCTGAGATGTTTCGAGATGATTGTCTTCAATGCTAGAATTATTGTGTTGTCTTGATTTACAGCTAACGCGATCCATGGAGTCATTTTGATAGATTAAATTTGTAGATTCTGTAAAATGTTTATGAAGTACGATGTTCTGTGACGTGTTTCCTTTTTCTGTTTTTTTAACTCACCGCCTCAGTCCTTAATTCTTCTGCAGCACTTCATGGATGATTCATGTGCAGTGAAAATTAATCTTCAGCAGCTTTAATGGTCCATCTATTCGATTCTAATGTTTACAGACGTACGTACGGTTATTCACACGCTGTTACCGACACTCACATTGAGCTGTCCGTGATTCGGTTTGAAGTCATTCCCGAAGCTTTCGCTTAAAAAAAAAACAAAACAAAAAAAAAAAACATTCGGTACACAGTGGGGCGGCCATTTTGTTTACATTTGATGAAGGTTTGTCCTTTAACACCTTCTTGTGTGGATTTTGAACAGTATTTCTGTACATTTAATAAATGGTCGAGTATCTTATTTAACCAGCTGTTGTCAGGTGTGTCACTTCTACACTTCACTTCAGCAGCATGTGGGCTAACGGTGTCGCTACAGTGTGCAACACGAGCTAACGTTAGCGTAAAAATGGAGTTTGCTAATGTCAACAAACAATCTGCAGCTACTAGAGCAGAGTCAAAATACTGCAAGCTTTTATTGGCTAACGTTAGCTTTTAACGTTAGCTGCTAACATGGACACTTTGCTAGTAGGCAGCTAACGTTAGCTGTAGAGTGTCTGTCAGCTGGCTGGTTAATGTTAGCTTGCTCACTTGCTAATGTAATCGCTACCAAAATGCTATCTGAATGGATATGTTCATTCATAGCTTGCCAAATCACTTCACCAGCTAACTCTTAATGATGTAACGGTACAAAATAAAGGTTAACTAACGACTTCTTTCTATGAGCCAAAAGCGATGCTAAGCTGGGCGTGGCTCGCCGTTGGTTGCTCTGTGGTGTTCGCTGATGGTAACAGGTTATTAACATTTATCCAAACATTGTAATTTCACTTTTAGCAATGTGTTAGCTTTAGCAACAGGATGCTAATGCTACATTAGCTTGTACAAAACCTGCAAATGAGTTTGTATCAGCTGATTCAAAGTCACAGGTCAACATCCCCCAGGATGTCTTCCACTTCCTTCACCTGGGGACAAAAAGGTTGGTGAGAATAGTTCACAGACTCTCTGTTACCTGTCTTACCTGTGTCTCACCTGTGCTCAGTGTCAGGTCGGCTGTCTTACACCTCTTGTCCTTTGACAGCCTCCAGTTGAAGTCTTTCGTCTGTCTTCAGTCCGTTCTGCTGAGCGCAGCGCTTCAGTAAATCCCCGTTAAAACAAACAGGTGAAGAGAAATGCGCTGGTGTCGATGAAACGATCTGCAGCAGGACAGGTGAACTGTCTGTTCAGCAGGTGTAGTTTTATAGTATCAGCACACGGAGGCGTCAGCATGCAGATTATTCTCTGCTCCAGCGCCTCCCGGAGGACACGGAGCAGGAAAGTGCTGAATAATAACATCATGTACAAGAGTGTGTGTATTATACACTATTATACAGTGTGTGTGTGTGTGTGTGTATATACACAGTGATAGTTAAAGGCATATTTGACATTTTAAATATGAAATAAAACCCAAACAGACTCCACCGTCACCACAGATTTCTGTCTCTGATCCAGAGACGTGGATCATCAGCGTACCTGAATGAAGCTTTAATATAATGTGAACAGGTGAGTTGTATATAAATTCACCCTCAGTACAGTTGTCATGAACGGGGAAATTAGCTACAGAGACCAAAACTGTTTTTGTACCAGGCTGTAAACATGTTTATTTCTGCTGTCTAACATGGGGACTTATGGAGACTGACTCACTTCTGCAGCCAGCCTCAGGTGGACGTTAGAGGAACTGCAGTTTGTGGCTCTTCTATGGGGCACGTGGAGCTCTGTCCTCTCAGTGAACGTTATTTTAATGTTGTCTGAGTGTTTTCTGGACGTTGTCAGCTCCTCGTGAGGCTCGGTGTCACCTGTGATGGTCTTACTACCGTCCACACCCACGTCACTGCCACGAGACCGCTGCACATCAATGAAAAGGTGACGTGCGTGCGTGCGTGCCTGCGCGCGCACACGGCAATCAGGTGGTGAAATGTAGCCCAACTTCCCGCGGGCAGGGCTGCGCTGCTGATGACGGCTCCACGATGGAGAGGACACGGCGAGCGGTGCCGATGATCGACCCACCGACAGCAGAGCCGCAGCCATGAGCTCCACCTTCCCCAAATCCGAGTCCACCACCTCCTTACTGAAGTCCTCCTCGGCGGCGAGGAGACCCGCACACCTCCCGGAGCGCGCAGCGGAGAGCCGGAGGAGTCAGCATCACCGTCAGCATCAGCACCAGCATCACCACCAGAGCGGCGGCGGCGGCGGAGGCAAAGCCGCAGAGGAGTCCTTCTGGTCGGCCGAGTGCGACATCAGCGCCCGGAGACCTCTGTGCCATCCGTCCCTGCTCGGCAGCCAGGACAGCAGCGCGGCCGCGCGGGGCAAGTGTAAGCCGCACACCCCGCACGGCCAAGCCCCCGACCCGCCGGAGCCCAACGGAGGGAGCGTGAGGGAGCGGCGGGCACACCGGCACCACCACCGCAGGAAGCACCACCAGCGGGATGACCGTCCGCCTGCAGCCGAGCAGCCCGAGCACCCGCGGCACCGCTGCCACACGCACCGCCCGCTCCCGAGGGCGCCCTCTCTGTCGGACAGCAGCAACAACGACGACCGGGCTCCTCTGTGCGAGCCCGGGGCCAGCCTGGCTCACCACAGCCCGTCCCCGTCCTCATGCTCTCTGCTGCCGCTGTCCAGCAGCAGGTCGTCCCGGAGGTCCCGGAGGTCCAGCGCCGCTTCCTCCGCGTCTGACATCAACTTACGCACCATCCTCAACTCTCTGTTCGGGCAGGTGAGGCAGCTCCGTCAGCCTCCATCAACTCATCAATCACAGCCTCGTGCAGGGGTTAATCAGGGCTCGGACAGGAAGAGGTTAACTGGCTCTGACGTCCTGTTTACAACCAGCACACACTAATGTCTCATTTCTTATGTAAGGTAACCTCCTACAGACCTCCACCAGCTCCTGTGCTAATGTGCATCCACATTTATAGATATATGTCCATGCTCCTGCACACTCTGCAGGCTGCTGATGGATGGAGACGCTCAGGTCACCTGCAGCCGGCTGTGGCTGCAGGTGACCTGCGAGCGAGCAGGTTTGGGCGGATATGTGTGAGCGGGTAGACGGTGGAGGTCAGGGTGACCTTGGCTTCGCCTGCAGAGGGGCGGGTGTAAGGAGCAGGAAGTGCTCTGCTGCATGAAGCAGGTTAAAGATGAAGACGAGATGTTTGGTGTCGCAGAAAGACGCAGCGAGCCTGAGAGCTCCATCTGCAGGGCCGGACTGACCAAGTGTGGGGCCTCAGAGGGGCCCCACAAACTTTGCATAGAGGTGCCAAAAACTGCAGTTCCTCTTCTCGGCCACTAGAGGCCGGCTCCAGACGTCACTCTGGCTCGGTTTTATTTTGAAAATCTGCCGTTTCAGACTGCAGACCGCCGTGCTTCTGGTGGGTCCAGGTATCTTCAGGTGTTGTGATGGGAAGATGTTGCGTGAGTTGGTGCGGTTGTACCGGTACCGGGTGTGGTTCAGATGGAGCTGAGCCTGAAGGTGAAGCTCTTCTTCTTCTTCCAGCCCTCAGCTATGGTCATGAGCTGAGGCAGCTCAACATCTGATCAGGGCGCCTTCCTTTGGAGATGTTCAGGCCACGTCAACTGGTGGGGCAGACCCAGAACCTGCTGGAGGGATTATGTATCCCACCTGGGAGCGCCACCAGGAGGAGCTGGGATGTTGGTGGGTAAAGAGTTGACTGGGATGTCCAGCTAAACCTGCGACCGACTGTGCATTGGTTAATGTCAAAGCGGGCCTCGGGTCTTGCTGATGAGGCCGATGGTCTCAGGAAAACCAGTTTTTGTGGTGTCAGGGATTCGTCCTGAGCGTCCGGTTGGGTCGCCAGGTTCTGTGAGACGTCAGGAGGTGACGCCGGACTCAGGTGCACCTCCATCGTCTTTGTCAGGTCAAACCCCTCGATGAAGGAGCGAACGCCGCTGATTCGTACCGATTCTGTCGGGGAGTTCAAACGTCACCTCGCAGCTGGAAAGAGGTCATCACGCGATGTTCCTGTAAAGATGCCGGGTAGAGACTTTTCCACAGAAAGAGGTCAGCTTTAATCACCTCACCCCCCGTCAGTGAAACGCTGAGCCACGAGGTCGTTCATGAAGGTTCCTCACCGAGTGTCCGCCATGATGAGAGCCATTTGAACGCTCCGAGTAAGGAAAGGAGCCTCATGCTTCCTTTCTTATCTCCTTTACCAAAGGAAAGGAGACAATGGCGTCCCATAATCCCTCATTCACATGTTTCCATCTGAGCGACACTTTGTTTATATGAAGTCACGTTTCACCACGTTTATGAATCCTGCACACGAGGACCTCAATTTGTAGTCCGTCTAATGAGGTTTGTAGTTTTACCACGTAACAGCAGTCGTGACCTCATGACCTCTTCCATCGAGGAAAGGTGTTTAGGAAAGGTGTCTAGCAAAGGACTTACTGCAGACAGTAATGTTTATATCTTCAGACCCTCCAGGAGAATCTACAGCAGCTAACATAAAGACGTGCTCCAGCCTGTGTTTTGTCCGCTCTGAGCTGCCGTAGATATAAAGTCATAAAACTGAAATAAACAGTTAGACATATGATGACCTCTGACCTTTGACCCTGACAGAGGTGAGCTGAGTGTGTTTGTGGTGTCTGACAGCTGACGTGTCACAGAATGAGCGTCACCATCTTTTCCTTTAATAGGCATAATTCACTCTCTCTGCTCGTCCTCGCTCTCTCTCTCTCTCTCTCCGGCTCCGTTACGCTCGCTGACTCTCTACTTCGCTTCAGTTTGTCGGTCGGGCTGCAGGTTCTGGTCTTCATGGGTCTGACTGTTTGCACAGAGTCCTCATGGTCCTTCTTAGCGGCTCTTTCCTCCTCTGGTATGGGAAACTGCTTCGACTGGCCTCTCCGAGCGGTAGGCTTTGTTTTGTTCAGCGTCTTTTTTTCTCACTTTGCAGAGTTGCATTTTTTCTCACAGTCACGTTCACGTCGGTGAAGTCAGGCAACATGTTGCACGAAGCAGAGAGAAGATTCAGGGACGTTTAACTGCAACGATGAATCCATTAGTTAGTCCAAATATTCAGATCTTCAGTCTGAGGACGTCACCTCGAGCTGCTGTCAACACTTTCTGATCCATGTTTCACTGGAGGATTAGCTTAAAGATCAGAGAAACTCATGAAACTAAGCTAACATTAGCTAACGGCAACTAACAAATTCAGATAGCATCAGCCAACAAACTGGGCTAACATTCTCCAAATAGAGCACCTTAAATCTGGACCTTTAATATTGTGGGTGAATCTCTGAGGACGTCACCTTTTTTGGACTCATCAGTAATGAAAATAATCATGCTTCACAAAAACAGTCAAAAATCAGCACGTGTCACGATTACGACACGTTAGATTAACGGCGTCATCACACATGTAGCCTGTTTAGCGCTTCAGCTCGTCTTTTCTCTGCTGCTGAGTGTGTTTACTGTTCCTGTGACAGTGTATAGCTGTGAGGTGCCAGTCGCTACAACGTGGAGAGTAAACTGTTATGAGCGATGAGTGGAAAGTTGGCAGCACGCCGTTTTATTGATGCATTACCGCTCTGTCGCGCTCACGTACACGTCTGAGCGTGTGAAGGAGAAACACAGCATTTCTTATAAAGCAACAAACTGCAGTTAGCAAACTGAGCTAACAGCAGCTAACAAACTGTGCTAACAGCAGCTAACAATTGGAGGTAACATTAGCTAACAAACTGAACAAAATTAGCTGACAGCACCATCCATCACCTCAGTGTAGCATCAACATGATTTAGCGTCTGTCAGTCTGTGGTAGCAAAGTTGCCGTAAAAGTTGCCTGTTAGCGTCCACATTGCCTTCACTGTCTCTTGTCTTGCGCCTCCTCTGAAAGATGCTGCAGGATGCAGAGAGGAGGCTCAGAGCGGTGCTGTCCTGTGAGGAGCTGGGCCGGGCCGGGTATCTCGGTCCGTATCAGGAGTCCATAGTCTCCATGACGCAGAACTGCGTCCTGGTGAGCTCCATGCTGGGACAAACCTGTGTCTTCCTGAGCAAAGGCATGGCCACGTGCAGGCAGGCTGTACGTAAGTCTGGACACCTCCACCTTCACCTACATCTGTGTGTGTATGACGGAGCTGCTGCTCAGCTGTTCACACTCTAATGAGCCTCCAACATATTGACTGATCAGCTGGCAGCTGATGACGAGCTGATGAATAACAACATCCTGTTTATATACCAATACACAGCATACACACAGACTGTCTAAAACCTGACACAGTCTCCATGACGTCCCCGAGGACTGTCTAAAACTCACAGACTGTCCTGCCTCCACCACGCTCTTAATCCTGCATAACTTTAAGCCTTAATATAATGTGAACAGGTGAGTTGTATATAAATTCACCCTCAGTACAGTTGTCATGAACGGGGAAATTAGCTACAGAGACCAAAACTGTTTTTGTACCAGGCTGTAAACATGTTTATTTCTGCTGTCTAACATGGGGACTTATGGAGACTGACTCAGCCTTGGTGGTTGACGGACAGTCTCAGGTGCTGTTGTTGTGGTTAAAAGGACTCGTGTGTTTCCCGTCAACGGTTCCGGTCCGACAGTTCTTCAGGCCTGACGTCAGCACTCAGTGTTGTGTTTAGACTTTGCTCTGCTCCTGCTGTTAGCCCCTGAGGCTTCTGGGATATGTCTGCCTCTCGCTCTGCCCTTTAAAGGTTGCATCCATCGTAAGCAAGCGTCACATTCTTCTGTGGACTCGGAGGTTGTGGTTCCCGGTTATGCCTGATAGGAATCAACCTATTTATGTTGGGAAGTTCTGTCATCGTGATGTGAGGGAGTCTCAGTCGGCTCAGTGTGTTACTGTTCCTGAAGTTATGGAGAAGGTCGCAGGTTCAGGTTTGAGCATCGTTCGAGCGCTGGCTGCGGTATGTTTGTGTTTGAGTGTCTGTCACTAAGATGTGTGTTTGTTTCTGTACTGACTGATGACTACATGTTGTCTGTTAACAGGACAGAGAGCTGAGGCCAGAAGAGATGGACGGTAAGACGCTAACATGCTGCTATAATCTGCACTGTCTTTGTGTTAGCATGCTAACATTTGATAACTAGGATTAAACACAAAGTGCAGCTGAGTGTCTTCTTGTGTTTTTCTGGTATTTAGACCAAAGTATGAGACAACCTAGTGGCTAGCATGGATAACAAATTTGTACATTAATTAAAAAAGGTTTTCTCCAGTGTTAGCATGGAGCTATTTTCCTTTACATCAAGTAGTGGTAGCTAATGTTAGCAGTGAGTTGACTGTGAGGTAAAACGTAATGTAATTAAGTTCATAAGATTAGCTAATGTTAGCCTTATATCCAAGCTAATTAAAATAACCAATGTTAGCTGTTAGCTACATTAGCTATATATTAAAACTAGCTAAATCTACAACATTAGCTTATATTATAAGTTAGCTATGTTAGCCTTATCCCAAAACTAGCAAGGTCCATAACATTAACTTATGTTAGCAATTAGCTACATTAGCACTAGCGCCAAACCAACTGGATCCTCAGTGTTAGCTGTATTAGCTTTATTATATTCGCTTTAGCTCTCCTGCTATCAGGGTTATCCCTGTTGGTCTCAGAGACTGAGCTCCAGCCCGGTGCGGTGGTTAGACTAAAGCTATCTGTCGGTAATCGTTGATGTCGTTGCTTGACAGAGTTGCGGGACGCTTTCAAAGAGTTCGACAAAGACAAAGACGGCTTCATCAGCTGTAAAGATCTCGGGAACTGCATGAGGACGATGGGATACATGCCCACTGAGATGGAGCTGATTGAGCTGAGCCAGCAGATCAACATGAACTGTAAGGACGTCTCACGTCTGCGTGTCACCCGTCTGTCCCCAGTCCTGTCTGAGTGCTGTCCTCTGTCTCTCTGTCTTCAGTGGGAGGTCACGTTGACTTTGAGGACTTTGTCGAGTTGATGGGCCCAAAACTTCTCGCAGAAACCGCAGACATGATCGGAATCAAAGAGCTGAAGGAGGCGTTCAGAGAGGTGAGGCTGGATTCAAACATAGAAACTCTGTCTCTGATTTTTGGTTTTAACGCCGTCCCTCTGCTTCCTGTCCACAGTTTGACACTAACGGAGACGGAGCCATCAGCACGTCGGAGCTTCGAGACGCCATGAGGAAGCTGCTGGGTCAACAGGTAAGACTTTGTATCGGACACGATGGAGCGAGCTGTGAACTATTCTCACCAACCTGTCTGTCCCCAGGTGGGTCTGAAGGAAGTGGAAGACATCCTGAGGGACGTTGACCTGAACGGCGACGGGCTCGTCGACTTTGAAGGTAAGATACAAACTCAAACTATTTCTACGCTAACATTTACCAACAGAAGCCACAACGTCGGCGCATGTTTCAGGTGCTGTGCTCTACTTTGTGTTGGACTCTGTCCATTTTAAACTAACGTTAGCTGACGTTGACACTGTAGGGAAGTGGAGAGAGAAGCCAGGAGTGTTTTAGCCAACATTTTTACATTTCTTACTGACACTGTGTCATTGGTCTCTTTTCACAGAGTTCGTGCGGATGATGTCTCGCTAAGATCGTGAACTGAGCGGTCCTGAATGTGAAGCTGAAGTCCTTCTCCATGCTTGACTGAAGTACAAACAGGAGGACGTCCTAAAGATCTCTGAGCCACCTGAATCTGAACGACACTGGAATCTAAAAACTCCTTGAATGTTTCGGAGGAGTCACCTCACTCTTTGAATCAATAAGTGTTCTTCCTGAAAACGCCTCCAGCTCAGACTGAAGGCAGAATTCGCTGTAGCCTAGCTGATGATTGTCCACCTTATGTTTTTGCACTTTAATTCTCACTTAATAACTTCCTGTTTGATAAGTCGCTGGTGTCTTGTCTCATCCTGTACATGGTAAATATAAATATATATACGCAGTACCAGTCGGAGGTTTGGACACATCTTCACGTTCAGTGTTTTTTCTTTGTTTTTATGGACCTTCATGGTCTGAATTACTGCAAAGGAACCACGAGGTTCTGTCTGTCTGTGAACAGATTGTATCTACATGTGTGGTTCCCACGTGAAGTCCTTGCAGTCGTCCATCCATGTTCTTCCTCTTATCCAGTGAAAATGGCAGTAGGTTCATCAGGTCGTTCCAGACGTCCTTCTCCCCAGCAACATTCCAGCTCCTCCTGGAGGCTAGATGGGCTCTGTAGTCCCTCCAGGAAGTTCTGGGTCTAGTTTCGGGGGTAAACCAGTTGGACCTGCTTGGAGCACCTCCAAAGGAAGGTACCCAGGGGGCATCTGACCCACCTCAGCTGGCTCCTTTCAGCTCTACTCCGAGCTCCCCGTTCTATCTTGATGGTTGAAGCTCATCTGAAGCCAGAGGTCAACATAGATGGACCACAACGGTCCAGTTCACTGTCAGCAGAACTGTAGACACTGAACCAACAACAAGGTCACGAGATGGAGGCAGTAACTTGCTCCAACCTGGAGGGAGAATCCACCGTTTTCCAGCAAAGAATCGTCCAGCTGATGTTTTGGGATGAGTTGGATCGCAGCACGTCTGGGAAGTCTTCAAGACTGTTGGAAAACCATTGGAGGTGATGACCTCGTGAAGATGATGTGAAGAGTGTTCAGAGTTCCACGTGTTCCTTCATAGTTCTGACAAACAGGAAGCTCTGAGCGAGCAGGTGTGTCCAGTCTCTGACTGTGCTGTAGGTGTCTTGCCTCGACAGACGTCAGGATGGACTGATGTAAGAAGTCCGTGCAGTGTTGACCGTTTGGTCTGTTGTATTAGAAAACTGTTCGTGGGTCGTCCTCTGTGTGACCTTGGTGCTCCACCAGGAAGCCGTGTGGCAATGTAACACCTGTGTCGTACCTGTGTGACCATCTGTGCTTCTTCACTGTGCCTGTCCGGTCCGATTAGAGCATCGCTGTCTGATGGCTGCACGCAGCAAAGCAGCAGATCTGTAACGAGAGGCTGAGACACGCCTCGCACACGGCGTCACAGGTTCGAGTCCCCATGACGACCTACATGAGGTGTAGCTGCAGCTGACGTGTTGTGTCGTCCTGTGCTGTGTCGGTGTCACCATGACTGTAACGTTCCACACGTCTGTCTGTCTGAGATCTTTATGCATGCCAAAGAGACATTCATCAAACATACAGAAAGTATGCACATTTGCATTTTTGTCAACAACAACAAATATTTCGCCAAGTGTAGAAAAATAAAAAGCTGTTTACATTTGAGCCGTGCATTAATCTTTAATGTTTTTATGTCAGTACACACACTGCAGGATGAGATCTATTATTCATACATCACACAGCAGCTGACTGAGTCCATGTACCAGCTGCAGTTATTACAGTTTGTTTACAGCGCTGACCAATCAGCTGATGAAGAAACTGAATATTACAGTTAATAAGTTACATCCTGTGACATCACAGTTTGTTTACATTTGGAATATTGTGTTTTATAATGTGACTTTAGTTTGTACAGGGAGGTCACAGCACAGAGTGCAAAACATTCACGAATAAATGAAAATATAATACAGGTACTAATACAGTGACATTTATAATATATACACACACACTAGCATTTGTACACAGAGTAAAGAGTAGATTGTGTATTAGTGATGATATTTACAGATGAAATATTGAATATTATAACTTACAAACATAAACTGAAACTATCAGCATCATTAATAAACATTAAACATTAATCGTGACGTGCTTTAACGCGTTTATTTGTCAAATAATGTCAAACATTATAGAAACATTATAGAAACATTTGAACGGCCTCCTTCGGCTTCCGTATGTTCGCCTTTAGTTAGAGGACAGAGGCTCTTACTGCGCATGTTCACCGCCATCACGCACCTGTCAGGCGGGAGACAGGGGGCTGCTGTTACCATAGCAACTATCTCCATTCATTCCTTTCTGGAGCGTACCGTGTGCGCGCTGCGTTGGACTCTCCTGATTGGACAAGGCCGGTCAGGACCAAACCACAGCGGAAGGAGGGGGGTGAAGTTTTCTTTAATAAGCACGCGCAGCCTCGTGTTACTCTGTATTTAAAATCAAACTATTTTTATCGCTTTGAATGTGAATGAAGGAGAAATAAAACGTGTGATTTGGGCTGTCAGTGGTAGAATAACGTGTGGATGTTTGACCCGGTCGTTACAAACACCCTCTTCACGTTTGGAGCGGCCAAACTAGTAAACTAAGTCAACTTAGCTTCTAGCGTTAGCATTTTAGCATTTAAATGAGATTTAAATCTCCTTTAGTCACTTTTCTAACTTTTGTTCACAACTTTAAAGTGAACCGGATCCATCGTTTGCGTATGAACGTGTTAGTTGTTGAATATTAACGTTAAAGCAGGCGGTGTGCGCGCGAGCTGAGCCTGCGCGCCTGACAGGCTGCGCTCAGGGCGGCAGGGGCCCACAGGCTGACCTGACGTGTTAAAAAGTCACGAGGCTTCAGCGGAGCCGCCAATCAGAGCTCGATAACACGATCCGATACATGATCGATAATCACCTATATCTACACCTGTATGGTACAACAGAGCGGCGTTTGATTGGTTTGTTGTGTGAAACGTTGTTTAAACATTGAGGGAACGTTACAAACAGGAGGAGGGCTGTGATTAGAGTACTAGCGATGGGAAGTTCAGGTCATTTTAGGGAGTCGGATCATTTGACTCAGCTCACCAAGAAGAGTCTCCTCATGTTACCACGTATACCTTCAATAATTCAGCTGATTTGACTTTGATTTGTATGTTCACACATCACTTACATTATTCAACACATCCTCTGTACTGTATTCAAAAGTAAAAAATGACTTCTTCTAATATCAATAAATTGCCTTTAGTAGTACGATCCTTGTCCATCCTCCTTGTGATAGGTTGATTGGTCGTTTTTTAATCTATCTATCTATCTATCTATCTATCTATCTATCTATCTATCTATCTATCTATCTATCGTGCAGCAGAGGGTTACAGCACTGACTCAAAGAAAAGATTCGTCCAATTCACCGTCCGAGAGTAAGTGATCCGATTCACTGAAACGACTCGGACTTCCCAGCAGTGGAACCGGCTCGTTCACTTCTCCCCAGTAGCTGTCAGTCATCGGTCACAGGAAGTCAAACGTTAGCTTCGCTGTTCCGCCTTCTGACTTGCAGGCGGCCGCTGGAGCTGGACCCGGAGCCGGAGCCGGAGCTAATGCTGAACCATTGAATGAAAAGTCAGCGCAGCAGCGGGCTGTAGCCGAGCGGCCACCGGCCTCCGACACACCGACATTATCTGCAGTCTGTCCCCGTGCTGTGGACGCCTGGTGCCCGGCAGAAGCGAGCTCACTCAGGCCGGCTGAAGACATCCGTGGACGGGGGGAAGGTAGAGACGCTCACCGGGTATTTCTGGTTAGACAGGTAGCTAACGTTAGCTAGCCTGGCTGCTAATCTGTGGCTGTATTTGAGTGTTTGGTTAATTAGCACACACAGATAATGAGGTTAGTGTGTGCGGGGTGCTTGTGTGCGGGTTCACGCTCACACTCCGGCTCTCTGTGCGCCACAGCCGGTGTCGGTGCTGTTAGCACGGAGCTAACTCAGCCCCTATCAGGTTGCATGTCTTAGCCGCTCCGCGCTAGCTAACCATATGTGGAGCTTCCGTACTGATACCGACTGAGTGTGTGTCTGTGTGTCCGTGTGTGTGCGTCCAGGACCGGGCTGTGTGTGTGGCGATGCAGCGGGTCACGGCGCAGCTCGTCGTCGGGCTCCTCGCAGCGCTGCTGGCGGAGCGGTGCTGCAGGGCGGACGGCGGCGGCGGCGGCCCGAGCCTCTCTGAGCGGGTGATCTGGGCTGTGAACGCCGGCGGGGACACACATGTGGACGTGCACGGCATTCAGTTCAAGAAGGACCCGCTGGAGGGGAAGGTCGGCAAAGGTGAGCGAGCCCAGGCTGTTAGAGCACCTGTGTGTGTGTGTGTGTGCGCGCGTGTGCACCTATAAAGGTGTGACATTGTGAAGGTTTCTCTGCACGGTCCGGAAGTCACCACAAACTAATGAGGAGTCAGCACAGAGCAGCTCCGCCCCCTCTGCATGCACAGGAAGCAGCTGATGATATGATCTGAGCACTTCCTGGCTCCAGTTATGACACACTGATACTGTGTGTGTGTGTGTGTGTGTGTGTGCACACACTGTATCATTACACTGAGTGCAGGGAAAGGTCACGGCTCGCTGCACTGCTGAACCTTCATAAGTCACGTAGCCGTTCACTTAGCATCTGGCTAGCAGTTACGTTAGCGAGCGAGCCAAAAGAAGTCTGTCATTAGCGGATGCTAACCATGCTACACTGTACTTTGACATGTTAGGGTTACAGTTAGCTAATTGCTAGTACCTACAAGCTAACCGAAGTTTAGCTTGTGTTAAGGTTAGCTAGTTAGCCCCTGCTTTGCACTGTGTTGGGCTAGTAGAAAGCAGCCGTTAGCTCACCTGTGACATCATTGACTGTTAGCTGGTGAAATCATTTGGCTAGCCGTAAACAACAACACATCAATGTGGATAGCATTTTGCTATGTTAGCGAGTGAGCAAGCTAAGGTTAGCTCAAACAGCAGCAATCTGGAGCCAGATCAGGCCTGAAGGTGTGAGGGCAATACTCAGGCACGTTAGGGTTACAGTTAGCTAGTTAGCCCCTGCTTGCATTGCTCTTGGCTAGTAGAAAGTAGCTGTTAGCTCACCTGTGACATCATTTACTGTTAGCTAAACAGTTGGCTGGTGGTCGAAACCTGCTAACGTTATCCATCCAAAGCCAGTATGATGTTAGCACGCTCTGTTTTGAAGCTAACTTTAGCTTGCGTCTCTCAGCATCAGATTACGGGATGCGCCTGCCGATCCTGCGCTCCAGCCCGGAGGATCAGATCCTGTACCAGACAGAACGCTACAACGAGGACACGTTCGGGTACGACATCCCGATCCGAGACGAGGGAGACTACATCCTGGTGATGAAGTATGCTGAGGTTTACTTCGCCCAGTCGCAGCAGAAGGTGAGGCGCGGGTGTTCAGGTGTGATAAGGCGTCGGTTCCGGCTGTCAGTCGTGACTCACCTGTGAGTGTGTTGTTGTGTTCAGGTGTTCGATGTCCGCCTGAACGGACACGTGGTGGTGAAGGACCTGGACATCTTCGATCGCGTGGGCCACAGCACCGCCCACGACGAGACCGTCGCCTTCTCCATCAGGCGCGGCAAGCTGAGCGTGCAGGGCGAGGTGTCCACCTTCAACGGCAAGCTAACCGTGGAGTTCGTAAAGGTGAGACGTCAGCTCTGACTTTAATTCAGCCAGTCACAGTCAGCCTGTGAAACTCTGCCCGGCAACAAGCTGCTGTTGTTTGTTGCTCTGCTCTGATTGGTTGACTGCTATCACACAGAGAGAAAGCCTTAAAAGTAACCGTCAAACATCAGACAGCTGTCAGCAATCCGTAGGTCGTATCAATGAACAAACGTGATTGTCATTATCCTGAAGTCTTCCTGAACGTCTGCGTGTATAATTTGTGTGGATGAAGTTAAAAATATGTCCTGTAGAGCGAGGTCAATAACTGGTACGTCTGCCTCGGTCTGCTCTCTGTTAATATGGGAGTGAATGGGGCAGCTGGTGTGATCCTGACACATCTGAGCTCACAGAGCCAAAACTAAAAGTCTGACAGCTTCAGCAGGAACATGTGAGCGAGCAGCAGAACATTTCCAACAGTCTGATGGTCACGTTATTTCTGTGGAGTCGATTTTACATTTTCCCCCTCTGTTTGGGGGGCGGATCTTGGAAACCGTCTTGGAAACACGTTAGCTTCGACCCTTAGCCTGACGGCTCAGAATCACGTGACGTTAGCCTGTTTACAGTCATGTGATGCGTTTGTCTGTTTCAGGGTTACTATGACAACCCCAAGGTGTGCGCTCTGTACGTCATGAAGGGGACGCTGGAAGGTGAGTCCTGACACGTTAGCACGTAGCATGTAGCCGATGTAGCTGGTGCTAACCTTCTTTTCCTGTTGTGGACAGACGTGCCCAAACTGCAGCCGCATCCTGGCCTGGAGAAACAAGACGACGACGACGACGACGACGAGGAGCCGGATGGCGGCGAGGACGGCGGGAAGAAAAAAGTCCCCGCGGGGTCGAAGTTGCAGGTCCGTTCCGGCCCGCGGACGCCGAACCCGTACGCCGCTGACAACAGCAGCCTCATGTTCCCCATCCTGGTGGCGTTCGGTGTGTTCATCCCGACGCTGTTCTGCCTCTGTCGGCTGTGAGCAGGCGGCAGAGGTAGGCGGAGACGGCGTCCAGCGGACGCAAGACTATGAAGACGGAGGGGGTGGGGTCAGGGGGCGGGGTTAAGATGACATCAGCACAGGTAAAGCAAACACAGAGGACAAAAAAAAGACGACTGAGGACAAAAACTTTAGAAGTGAACGCCGCCATCTGATTGGAGGAGGAGGAGGAGGAGCGCTTGTTTTGTGAATGTTTCCACCCCTGCTGAACGGAGCCACATTACAGCAGCTAACGGGGACGCTCGGTTCGAGCCCGCCCTGACGGGGTTTTATTGTTTTGTACCGGGCGTAGCGAGGAGGTGGAGGAAGCCCTCACACGGTGCTGCGTGGTTGCATAGATCGAAGCCGTGAGTGACGGTCGGTGGAAACACAGTTGCCATTTTTTCTTCAACTTTTAATTTTTGTGTCTTTCCTTCGTCAACGTGCCATCATCATCATCATCATCATCATCTACGCCTTGAACTGTCGGATTGTTTGCTCTCTGCTGTCTACTCGCCTTTTACGTAAACACGGCTTGTTCAATGCACCTGATGCCTAATGTTAGTGAAATGTTAGCTAACTAGCTAGCTAATGCTATCACAGCTGACTAATGGTTAATGGAAATTGGCCGGCTAGTTACATCTGATAGATAACGTTACCATATGCTAGCATAGCTATTTACATCTGATGGCTAGCTGCTGTAAATTAGCTAACTAATTAGCTAGTGTTTTTGATAAAAATGAATAGCAATCAGATGTAACTAGCATCATTGATGTAGATTAGCAAATCGCTAAGTAATTATCAGTCATTATTTAGCTTAACTAGCTAGCTAATATACAGCAATTCTTAACTAGCTTGTTACATCTGGTAGCTAATGTTAGCAAAACTCTAACTAATGGTTGATATAAATTATCTAGCATTTAGCTAGTATAACCTGTCAGATGCAACTAGCTGGCTAATTGTGGTCATCAGTTAGCTGTGGGTTGTTTAATGCACAAACGGACGTCTCTGGTGTCGTTTGATCGGATCTTCTTCGTTTGTTTTTGTTTTTGTTTTCGTCTCGTTACAAAGTGAGAATGTCGAAAATTTAGCGAGCGGCAAAGTTTACGCTGTGAAACGCTCGGGTGACTCTCGCTCGTTCATCGTTTGCACGCTGCCTTTTTTATTTCACCAAAGAATGTTTTTGTTTGTTTGTTAGCATAAGAGAGCCTGTTTTTGATTTGACGAAAACACACCTGACCTCTCTGAAACCCCACCCCCTTTTGCCTCAGTGCTCCAATCACAGTTGAGCAAAGTCAACTTCCTCCTTTCCTGCATGTAGATATGCTACGTGTTAGCTCACGACTAAGTTGGCTAATGTTAGCATAAGTGCTACTTATATATATATATATATATATATATATGATAGCTAAATGCTAGTTAGATAGATGGGTAATTTACATCAGATGACTTGGCTAGCATTTCGCTAACATTAGCTTTAATCCTTTTCAAAATATTGTTATGTCAACACAGACGAGCTAACGTAGCATATCTACGTACTTTGAAAGGAAGTTGATTTTCTCGAATGTGATTGGAGCACAGAGAAAGGGGGCGGGGCTTATGATGGTTCAGTTTAGTTCTGGAGTAAGACTGGAGGACATTTTGTTTGTTTGTCTGATGAGCCGTTAGCGTCGCGCTGTCCTCCATTTTGTTTGAATATGGTCCTCAAAGTTCATCCAGAGAGACGAGAAAGCACAAACAATCAAATGTTTACGGAGTCTGTCGTCTCGTAATGTGGACTGAACCATTTCTGTTCCCTCAATGTCAACTTTCAGTGCAATTAAGCTAAGCTAAAATTTACCTTTGAGTTAGCAATCCTCATCAGCTAATGACTAAAATGGCTAGCTGGCATCTATCACATGTAACTAACTAGTTAACCTACATCAATTGATAGTTTGCTAGCTAACTCCTAATGCTAATTAAAGATTGGTTAAATTAAGTGGTTTTAAACATGAATTGCTAATGAGCTATTTACATCTGGTGGCTAGTGCTAGCAAGTTGAGGATTAGCTAACTAGCTAGTTGTTCTGTCAGCTCCCTGAAGTGCTTCGCTGAACTCTTGAGGATGATTTTGTAACTTTGCCTGTCTCACTGATGCGTCTTAAACGTCACATGACCTCCCTGAACAGCGCTGCCGTCGCCAAAAAAACGCAGCGCTACAAAACAAACAACAAATCAGGCGGCGTGGATCGCTCCTCGATTCTCCTTCCTGTTTCCTGTTGGGGCGAGGACTCTTCAGTCGGTCGGTCAGTCGGTGTTTTTTTGTTGTTTGTTTATTTAAGAGATTTCCTCTGAAGATTTAACTGAGCACCAAAATCACCGTGTTCTGATCCGAGCTGCGTCTGTATATAACGGTACGAAGATCGCACTTTTTAGCGTGTGACCACCTTTTTTTGTTTTTGTTGCGTAGCCGAGGTGTTCGGGTTTTTTTTTTTTTTTTTTAATTTTTCTCCTGAGGAAGTGGCCTTTTCTTCTTCTGGGGGACGAACGGTTTGTTGGTACAGAGTTTAAAATAAAATAAATTTAATTTGCGGTTATATATAATTATAATTATATACATCAGTCCTTAGTTAGCTTAGTTACATGATGGCTAATGTATTAGCCATCAGATTTAAGCAGTTACCAAAGCTACATCAATTGATAGTAAGCTATCTCATAGCTAATATTAGAAACAGGCTAGCTATCAATTGATGTAGCTTAGCTAGTGACTAACTTGCTAGCTAACTTGATGGTTACTAATGTTAGCAAAACAAACTAGCTGAAAGGTTTATCGCTAGCTAATGACTGATGTAAATTAGCCAACTAGCATTTTGCTAACATCTGTTGGATGTAACGTCATCAAAAGTTAGCTAGCTGGTTACATCTGTGTGTTAATGTTAGCAAAATGCTAAGCTAACTTGCGTAATGAATTAAATTAAAGGGGCGGTTTGATGAACTGATGAATAAATGAGATTATATCTGAACATGTGGGATCTTCCAGTTTATTTTATCTAATTTAAATCAGTTGATCTGGATTATTTTATAATCTGTTTGAATTTTTTGTCCTCAGGATCTTTGTTTTCTTTTCATGTTTTATTGGTGTGACATTTTGCACTGCCTTGTGTATTTTAAATCATTTTGTTTGTGTGTTTTGTCTTTGTTGCCTTGAATTATTGAATACATCGTGCTTTACATCACTCGCCTTGAAGTCGCTCTTTTGTTTGTTGTTTGGTTCAGAGCGAGTTTTTCATTCCACACAAACGTGTCTGGAGTCAAACCTCCAGTCCGTCGTTGAGCTCGACATTTCTCAGACCTAAAGTCACGCATTGCGTTAGCTGATGTTAGCCAAATGCTAGCTAACTAATAATCAATTATAAAGTATCTAGTTAGTTGGTTAACATTTTTGCCAACATTAGTTATCAGATGTAACCTCTAGCTAATCAGTACCTCAGTTTTAGCAGTCGTAGTTAATTAGCAAACTAAAGCTATTAAGGCTAACTAATGATTGATGTAGTTTGGCTACCTAGTTACTGGTTAGCCATACTAACAATATCAGATGTTAACTAGCTAATCTATAACAATTAATAGCTAATGTTAACAAAGTGCTTGCTAAAGCTGGTAAGGCTAACTGATGGAATTAAAATAAGGTAGTTAGCTAGTGTTTTGCTAACATTAGCTATCATGCGTAACTAGCTAGCTAATCTGTGTCAGACGATAGTGAGCTAGTTACATCTGATAGCTAAAATTCAGTTGACCTTTGTGTTTTTAGCTCCTCGTCTGTTTTTCAGGTCTGTTTCAGTCCAAACGTTTTCCCGCTGAATGAACCGAGTGGAATGAAGATCTGCTCTGTTTTTTCTGTTCACGTGAGAACCAAAGAAATGTCGTCATTTCATCTGAACGCTTAAAAACACGCCGCTAAGAAAAGTTCTTCATCTCATTCGTCCCGTCATCACCACTAATTATCCCCAATCTCAATGCTAATCTGGTAGTTAATGTTAGCCAGATGCTAGCTAAACTAACGATTTGCGTAAATTGGCTGGCCAGGTACCTAGCGCTAGCTAAGGATAACTACCAACACTAACTAATGACTGATTTTAAATAGGCCAGTAGCATTTAATTAGCTAGCTAATTTAATCAATCATTTGTTAAGTTTACATTTTGTTAACATTGGTTGTCAAATATAACAAGCTAGCTCACGATTGATGTAGATGAACTAGCTAGTCAACTAGCATTTTGCTAACAAATCAGATGTACCTGGTTAGCTAATTTATATCAGTTACTTTGTTAACATCTTATAACTAATGTTAGCAAAACACTAGCTAGCTACAATGCTAACTAAAGATTGATGTAAATTACCTAGCTTGTTAGCTCATGTTTTGCTAACTTTAACTACCTGCAAGCTAGCTAGCTAATCTAGATCAGTTACACACAAACACGTCCCGTCCTGTCATCACCACTAATTAATCCCCAATCTCATCGTAAAGTCGTTTTAAATGTAATTAGTGTTTGTTTGTTTCAGATTTTCAGCATGTTGGTCTTTATTTCTTTTTATTTTGTTTCACAGCAACTGAGATGAATTTTAAACTGAGACAAATTTGAACAGCTAAAACACACACACACACAAACTAGTGGCAAGATCCGCCACCGTGTGTGCTACTGTACCGATGGTAACATGTCTCCTGTGAGGCGGCAGGACGTCCTGACGTGGAAAATATCTGCTGATAAACGCTGTCTCTTTTTAATAAATGTGCTATTTTATCAGAACGAGTCTGTTTGTCGTCACTGAGTCAGTTTGTGTTTGATCAGAAAACTTTATTTAAATGTCTGAAAAACCTCCTGAGAAGTGACAGATATTTAGCTACCCATAGCTGACCTACATTTGTATATAGTGTTTTACTAGCATTAGCTATCAGATTTAACTAGCTAGAGAGTTTTCAATCAGTTAGCTATTTACATTTGAAAGCTAATGCTATTAAAACGCTAGTTGCAACTCTTAATGCGCTCTGCTAGTTAGCATCTTGCTAATATTAGCTATCAGATGTAGCTAGCTAGTTATGTCTGTTTACCCTGGAGAGCTTAAAAGATTTAATGCCATCTAATGCTATAAGATGTAGCTAGCCAGCTAATCTACGTCAATCCTCCACGTCTGATAGCTAATGTTAGCAACATGTTAGCTAAATTATTTAGCACTTTGCTAACTTTTATCTTAACTATAATATGATCAAAGTGTAATGCTAACTAACTATTGATATAAATTAGTTAGCATTTTAACTTGAATCTTAAAACTAAACCTTCAGGGTCACATGTTTACACCTGTCAGACAGGTGTTGTGTTTTCCACCAATAGAAACGCAGCTGAACAAAGTTACAGGAGCTTTAATAACAAACAACGCATCCATAAAATTCATCATTTCAATATTTACAGTAAATATAAAAAATAACTTTCATAAGTTAATAGATTTAATGTTAAAGTGCGTGATGTCATAGAGTCTGCCCTCTGTACTACAGGTGAGTTCACCTGTAGTACAGAGCCATGAAAGGTGTGTGTGACAGCTGAACGCCTCCACAGGAGACCCCTGATCCCTGATGACTGCAGCCCAGGAAGAGGCCCAGCTCCCCCCACACGGAGTCCTGCAGAGCCCCTGAAGTCGCCCGCCGCACGTTCACCAGGCGGGGGCCTCCACCTCCTGCGGCTCCACCCGTCGCCTCCTGCAGGCTCTGGAGGAGGAACAGCAGGTCCACCCTCAGCTCCACCGTGTTACCACTGGACCACAAACTGTACCTGGAAAAACAGGCGAGAAAAACGGGTCAGAACACAGAAACACCGCGGACATGACCGTCCCAGAGGTCCCCGCTAGGTGGGCCTGTACCTAGTAGGAAGTCCACGCTTCGCCATGTAGGACAGCACAGGATGGATGTCCAGGTGTTCGGGGTTGGACAGGTGGAGGTGAAGCTCAGCACGCAGGACGGACAACGACAGGACATCCGAGGTGAGGAGGAACTCCAGGTCTGAGTCTGAGGAGGAGCAGGAGGAGAGAACATGACCCGATGTTTTCAGTTCTAATCCGTCGTTAATCCGTCAGCAGGACGTCTCAGCTGAGGCTCGTTTGTATGCAGATCAGGCTAGCATTGCTAATTAGCAAAACACTAGCAAGCTAAAAAGCTTTAACGCTAACTAATGACTGATGTAAATTATCCCATTTCATCCTGATCAGTGACCCACAAGAGAGTCTTAGTCTGAGTCTCAAGTCTTAGTCTTAAGTCTTAGTCTGAAGGGGGTTTCTGTTGATCTGACGATGTTTCAATCAGCTGATCTTAAAGTCACTTGTTTTGTTCTTTAGCACTGAAACTTCTAACTAGCATTCTGCTAACATTAGCTGTCAAATAGTAGTTTGCTGATCTACATCCATTAAATAGTGAGCTGTTTGCATGTGTTTGCTAACATTAGCCAGCTGTGTTTTGCTAATGAAAGCTATCAGGTGTAACTAGTTTTCAATTGTTATATCTGATAGATTATGTTAGTAAAATGCTAGTTGACTAACTGTTGGCTAATTGTTAATAATCACTGGTAAGCATTAGACTTTGTAGCTAGCGTTTTGCTAACATTAGCTGTCAGATGTAACAAGCTAACTAAGGGCTGATTTGGATTAGCCAGGTAGATGTTAGCAAAATGCTAGCTAGCTAATTCCCATCTGTCACTGGCTGTCATTAACACTTTTAGTTAGCTGGAGTTTTGTTAGCATTAGCGACCTAATGATCATTGAGGGTTTGCTAGTGAGTTAGCTAGTGTTTGGTTTACATTAGCTATTAGCTGTGAGGTGTAACCAGCTACAATCATCAGTTATCTGATAGCTAATGTTAGCAAAACGCTAAAAGTTTTAAGGCGAATGATCTTTAACGCTTCTGATTAGTCTTAGTCTGTAATCTTAGTCTGTAATCTTAGTCTGTAGTCTTAGTCTGTAATCTGTAATCTTAGTCTGTAGTCTTAGTCTGTAATCTTAGTCTGTAGTCTTAGTCTGTAATCTTAGTCTGTAATCTTAGTCTATAGTCTTAGTCTGTAGTCTTAGGGGTTTTAAGTTGCTCTGATGATGTAATGTGATCTTTGGTTGCAGGTCTTCAGGACTTTGTTACAGATTATCTGGTCTCATGTGGTCTCGTGTGGACCGCTCCGGTTCTGTCTTACCTCCTCTGAGCCGGCCTTGGATCCCTCTCACGCTCCTGCAGCTCGCGCCGTCCTGACAGCAGCGGTAAACGCGCCGCACGAAGCTGAACAGAGTCCTCCCCGGGAACAGCAGACCCGGACCCGGACCCGGACCCGGAGCGGCTCTCTGTGTGAAGGGTCGAACCCGGACCCGCAGCACATTTCCGTGATCCTCGGGAGCTCGTGCGTTTTCCTGCCAGGGCGCTGCGAGCTCCGCGCAGCGCTCCCGGCGCGTCTCCGCGCGTAAAGCTGATCCGGATCCGGGTTCCGACCCAAATCCAAGCGGGTTAATAGCGCGAGCACGTACTCCAACATCACGTGTGACCACGAGGAGAAGCAGAACAATCCAGCTGCAGCGCGCGGAGCCCATGGTGGTCTGTCCCGGTCCGGTCCTGGTCCCGGTCTCTGGGGGAGCTCCACCTTTATACACAAAGAACCTGCCCCCCCTCCACCCACCCTCCTGCCCCCCCAGCTCATTTACCCCCCGCCGCGTCCTCTCTATGCGCGCGCATACTGAGGCGCCCCAACGCGCGCGGACCTCCATTCACATTCAGCTGCCACATAATGACCGACATGACGTCACGGCACCTGGACAGGTTTTATACACGAGGACCTCAAAGACACACGTGACCACCAGGATGAAGAAGGAAACCAAAAAGTTCAAAAATGTAAGTTATTGAACAAAAAAATATATATATTTTTTAATTTTTATTTTTAGATTAGAAATGATACCGACAAGTTTCACCATAGAGTCGTATGTTACTGTTCACTTTTTTAAAATAATCTCACTGTTTTTATCCATTAACATTTTATCATTTTGTTTCCGTTCATGTAATTTTTATATTTTTGTGAATTTTGAGCTGTAAATGAGATTTAGTTAAAAAGTTTTAAAATTCAGATTGTATATGATTTAAAAAAAATCTTTTTTTCTTAATTGTGATCTTTTTTTAAAAATTGGTCTTTTTTCTGGAAAATTGTGATATTCTTAAAGAAAAAATTGAGCTTTTCTTCTTAAACATGGCGATCTTTTTAACGAAAAATTAGTTTTTTTCTGAAAAATTGCGATCTTTTTAATGAAAAGTTTGTTTTTTTCTGAAAAGTTGCGATCTTTTTAATGAAAAGTTTGTTTTTTTCTGAAAAATTGCGATTTTTTTTTAAAGAAAATTTTGACTTTTTTCGGAAAATTGCGATCTTTTTAACGAAAAATTTGAGTTTTTTTTCTGAAAAATTGTGATCTTTTTAAAGAAAAATTTGACTTTTCTTCGGAAAATTGCGATCTTTTTAAAGAAATTTTTTCAGAAAATTGCGATCTTTTTAACGAAAAACTTGAGTTTTTTCTGAAAAATTGCGATATTTTTGAAGAAAAATTTGAATTTTTTTCGGAAAATTGCGATCTTTTTAATGAAAAGTTTGTTTTTTTCTGAAAAATTGCAATCTTTTTATTGAAAAATTTGAATTTTTTCTGAAAAATTGCGATCTTTTTAAAGAATTTTTTTCTGAAAAATTGCGATGTTTTTATCGAAAAATGAGTTTTTTTTCTGAAAAATTGCGATGTTTTTAAAGAAAAAATTGAGTTTTTTTCTGAAAAATTGCGATCTTTTTAAAGAAAAAATTGAGTTTTTTCTGAAAAAAATTTGATCTTTTTTAAGAAGAATTTTTTGGAAAATTGCGATCTTTTAAAGAACTTTTTTTTCTGAAAAATTGCGATTTTTTTTTAAGAAAATTTTGACTTTTTTCGGAAAATTGCGATCTTTTTAACGAAAAATTTGAGTTTTTTTTCTGAAAAATTGCGATCTTTTTAAAGAAAAATTTGACTTTTCTTCGGAAAATTGCGATCTTTAACGAAAAATGTGATTTTTTTTCTGAAAAATGTGATTTTTTTTCTGAAAAATGTGATTTTTTTTAAGAAAATTTTGACTTTTTTCGGAAAATTGCGATCTTTTTAACGAAAAATTTGAGGTTTTTTTCTGAAAAATTGCAATCTTTTTAAAGAATTTTTTTTTCAGAAAATTGCGATTTTTTTTTTAAAGAAAAATTTGAGGTTTTTTTATGAAAAATTGCGATCTTTTTAAAGAAAATTTTGACTTTTTTTCGGAAAATTGCGATATTTTTAACAAAATTTGAGTTTTTTTCTGAAAAATTGCGATTGTTTTAACGAAAAAATTGAGTTTTTTCTGAAAAAAATGTGATCTTTTTAAAGAATTTTTTGGAAAATTGCGATCTTTGGGAAAAAAAAGTTTTTTTTTGTTTGTTTGATGTTTTAACATCATAACTTTTGATTAAATTTTCCTAAATTTAATGTTTTTTTTACCAGATTTACCAGTTTTTCTGTGCTTGATGTCGATGTGAATGAAGAGAAAAAAGATGGAAACTGAAGATCTGATTTTATTTAAATAGAAGGTGAAAAAAATTTAAAGTTCAGAGAAAAAATAAATACAAAGAAACCATTTTAATATTTCAAAAGAAACAAATCAAACATTTTGATTCAAGTTTTTATATCGTTAATGTGAAATAAATAACTTTAGATTCAGATAAATGTCCACACAGTGTCTGAACCGCTCAGCTCATTTGGATCAGAACAAACTCAAAGTTCTGTCGTGGGCCGGAGCGTCGCGCCCGTGTTCGGTCCTCCGTCCGTCACAGCAGGTTGACCCCGTGTTTGAGCAGCCTGTGCCGGGCCTTGCCGGGCAGCGTGAAGGCGCTGTCCTGGTGGTTCGGGATGCCCGAGTTTCTGAGCGAGCCGCTCTGCTGGAAGAACGTCTCCTGAGCCGGGCTGCGCGTCCCGTACACAGCAGCAGCGGCGCTCCTGCAGAGAAGACAAGACATGAATGACAGATTTAGACAGCACCACCCCCGACCTCCACCTGAGGAGCCCCTCCTCACCTGATAATGGCCTCCTGCAGAGTCTCAGTGCTGCAGAAATGTGAGTGGAGCAGCGACGTGGCTCTGACAAAGGGACGCTCAGCGGCTCCGCCTGGTCCACCAGACAGGTTGGCTGCAGAGACACAAAGAGACCACGTCACTTGGACAGGTAAAACAATGCCGGCCTCGCCCTCTATCCATGCCTGAGTACAGTGGGCGGAGCTCTCACTCGTCATCGTGCTCTGAACGCAGTCGAAGTGTGCAAACATGTACGGCCCAGGAGGTCCAGGTACGCCCGGAGAGACGGTCCTCAGGTGAGCCTCGAGTCCATTCAGAGATGCCAGGCTGCTATGATACTGAAGGAGAGGAAACCCCAGACTAACGTTAAAAAAACCACAGATTAACGTTTAAAGTTAAAGGTTTAAACCGTTAAGTTAATGCTGTTGTTTCTTACCACTTCCTCCATTGCGGCGCTGTCACTCAGGAAGTTAGGCTCCGCCAGCAGAGCCAGAACCAGACCTTTGACCCGGTGCAAGTACAATGTCATGGGGACGAGAGGACTCTCGTCTGGGTCGGAGTGAGGAGGAGGAGGAGCTCCACCTCCACCCGCCTCCTCGTCAACGTGTGGTTGGTCAAACACCGCTCCACTGGCAGCGTCTCCGTCTCCGCCTCCGTTCAGATGTTCTTCTAACGCTGACCCGTCTCCGATGGTAAAGCTTAGATAATACGACTCTTCCAGCGCCGCCTCCTCATCGTCTGCTTCCTGTTTCCCGTTGGAGTATTCAGGCAGCGGGCTCAGCGGGTCAGCGGCGCCTTGTGATGGACCTGGACTGAACATGGAGCTGTCTGACAGGTGAGGGCTGAAGGAACCTAGATCAGACCGGTCCGATTCAGAGGACGGCATGTCGGATAAAGTTCTGGACAGGCGGGTTTTGGCCGGGACATCTTGGTGTGGTGCCAGATGAGAACTGAAGTCTCTGTCGACAGGAGCAGACCGAAGGTACTGAAGCTCAGCTGGCGTCAGGAAGACGGTGGTGGAGCTGACGGTGCCGCCAAATGGGCTGGAGGTCGTCGGTGCACCGGGCCTCAGCGCCTGAACCAACATAAAACGTTCATAGAATTTTTTCATGAGAAAACGTTATCACTTTCTGAAAAATAATGACAAGCTGCAAAAAAAGATCGCAAATATATATATTTTGTTATTTTTTTTCCCGGGAAAAAAAAATGTATAAAAAGATCAGATTTTTCATTAAATAAAGTCGCAATTTTTCTGAAAAAAAGTCAAATTTTTCTTTAAAAAGATCGCAATTTTTTCAAGAAAAGTCATATTTTTCGTTAAAAAGATCGCAATTTTTCAGAAAAAAAATCAGATTTTTCTTTAAAAACATTGCAATTTTCGAAAAAAAAAATCAGATTTTTCTTTAAAAAATCTGAATTTTTTCAGGAAAAGTCATTTTTCGTTAAAAAGATCGCAATTTTTCAGAAAAAAATTTCTTTAAAAAGATCGCAATTTTTTCAGGAAAAGTCAAATTTTTCGATAAAAAGATCGCAACTTTTCAGAAAAAAAACTCAAATTTTTCGATAAAAAGATCGCAATTTTTCAGAAAAAAAATTTCTTTAAAAAGATCGCAATTTTTTCAGGAAAAGTCAAATTTTTCGATAAAAAGATCGCAACTTTTCAGAAAAAAACTCAAATTTTTCGATAAAAAGATCGCAATTTTTCAGAAAAAAAATTTCTTTAAAAAGATCGCAATTTTTTTCAGGAAAAGTCAAGTTTTTCGATAAAAAGATCGCAACTTTTCAGAAAAAAAACTCAAATTTTTCGATAAAAAGATAGCAATTTTTCAGAAAAAAAATTTCTTTAAAAAGATCGCAATTTTTTCAGGAAAAGTCAAATTTTTCGTTAAAAAGATCGCAATTTTTCAGAAAAAAAATTTCTTTAAAAAGATCGCAATTTTTTCAGGAAAAGTCAAATTTTTCGTTAAATGCAATTTTTCAGAAAAAAACTCAAATTTTTCGTTAAAAAGATCGCAATTTTCTGAAAAAAATTCTTTAAAAAGATCGCAATTTTTCAGAAAAAAACATTCTTTAAAAAGATCGCAATTTTACAGAAAAAAACACAGATTTTTCTTTTAAAAGATCGCAATTTTTCTTCAAAAAGATTGCAACTTTTCAGAAAAAAAACTCAAATTTTTCGATAAAAAGATCGCAATTTTTCAGAAAAAAAATCAGATTTTTCTTTAAAAACATTGCAATTTTCGAAAAAAAAAATCAGATTTTTCTTTAAAAAATCTGAATTTTTTCAGGAAAAGTCATTTTTCGTTAAAAAGATCGCAATTTTTCAGAAAAAAATTTCTTTAAAAAGATCGCAATTTTTTCAGGAAAAGTCAAATTTTTCGATAAAAAGATCGCAACTTTTCAGAAAAAAAACTCAAATTTTTCGATAAAAAGATCGCAATTTTTCAGAAAAAAAATTTCTTTAAAAAGATCGCAATTTTTTTCAGGAAAAGTCAAGTTTTTCGATAAAAAGATCGCAACTTTTCAGAAAAAAACTCAAATTTTTCGATAAAAAGATCGCAATTTTTCAGAAAAAAAATTTCTTTAAAAAGATCGCAATTTTTTCAGGAAAAGTCAAATTTTTCGTTAAATGCAATTTTTCAGAAAAAAACTCAAATTTTTCGTTAAAAAGACCGCAATTTTCTGAAAAAAATTCTTTAAAAAGATCGCAATTTTACAGAAAAAAACACAGATTTTTCTTTTAAAAGATCGCAATTTTTCTTCAAAAAGATTGCAACTTTTCAGAAAAAAAACTCAAATTTTTCGATAAAAAGATCGCAATTTTTCAGAAAAAAAATTTCTTTAAAAAGATCGCAATTTTTTCAGGAAAAGTCAAATTTTTCGATAAAAAGATCGCAACTTTTCAGAAAAAAACTCAAATTTTTCGATAAAAAGATCGCAATTTTTCAGAAAAAAAATTTCTTTAAAAAGATCGCAATTTTTTTCAGGAAAAGTCAAGTTTTTCGATAAAAAGATCGCAACTTTTCAGAAAAAAAACTCAAATTTTTCGATAAAAAGATAGCAATTTTTCAGAAAAAAAATTTCTTTAAAAAGATCGCAATTTTTTTCAGGAAAAGTCAAGTTTTTCGATAAAAAGATCGCAACTTTTCAGAAAAAAAACTCAAATTTTTCGATAAAAAGATAGCAATTTTTCAGAAAAAAAATTTCTTTAAAAAGATCGCAATTTTTTCAGGAAAAGTCAAATTTTTCGTTAAAAAGATCGCAATTTTTCAGAAAAAAAATTTCTTTAAAAAGATCGCAATTTTTTCAGGAAAAGTCAAATTTTTCGTTAAATGCAATTTTTCAGAAAAAAACTCAAATTTTTCGTTAAAAAGATCGCAATTTTCTGAAAAAAATTCTTTAAAAAGATCGCAATTTTTCAGAAAAAAACATTCTTTAAAAAGATCGCAATTTTACAGAAAAAAACACAGATTTTTCTTTTAAAAGATCGCAATTTTTCTTCAAAAAGATTGCAACTTTTCAGAAAAAAAACTCAAATTTTTCGATAAAAAGATCGCAATTTTTCAGAAAAAAAATCAGATTTTTCTTTAAAAACATTGCAATTTTCGAAAAAAAAAATCAGATTTTTCTTTAAAAAATCTGAATTTTTTCAGGAAAAGTCATTTTTCGTTAAAAAGATCGCAATTTTTCAGAAAAAAATTTCTTTAAAAAGATTGCAATTTTTTCAGGAAAAGTCAAATTTTTCGTTAAATGCAATTTTTCAGAAAAAAACTCAAATTTTTCGTTAAAAAGATCGCAATTTTTCAGAAAAAAACATTCTTTAAAAAGATCGCAATTTTACAGAAAAAAACACAGATTTTTCTTTTAAAAGATCGCAATTTTTCTTCAAAAAGATTGCAACTTTTCAGAAAAAAAACTCAAATTTTTCGATAAAAAGATCGCAATTTTTCAGAAAAAAAATCAGATTTTTCTTTAAAAACATTGCAATTTTCGAAAAAAAAAATCAGATTTTTCTTTAAAAAATCTGAATTTTTTCAGGAAAAGTCATTTTTCGTTAAAAAGATCGCAATTTTTCAGAAAAAAATTTCTTTAAAAAGATCGCAATTTTTTCAGGAAAAGTCAAATTTTTCGATAAAAAGATCGCAACTTTTCAGAAAAAAAACTCAAATTTTTCGATAAAAAGATCGCAATTTTTCAGAAAAAAAATTTCTTTAAAAAGATCGCAATTTTTTTCAGGAAAAGTCAAGTTTTTCGATAAAAAGATCGCAACTTTTCAGAAAAAAACTCAAATTTTTCGATAAAAAGATCGCAATTTTTCAGAAAAAAAATTTCTTTAAAAAGATCGCAATTTTTTCAGGAAAAGTCAAATTTTTCGTTAAATGCAATTTTTCAGAAAAAAACTCAAATTTTTCGTTAAAAAGACCGCAATTTTCTGAAAAAAATTCTTTAAAAAGATCGCAATTTTACAGAAAAAAACACAGATTTTTCTTTTAAAAGATCGCAATTTTTCTTCAAAAAGATTGCAACTTTTCAGAAAAAAAACTCAAATTTTTCGATAAAAAGATCGCAATTTTTCAGAAAAAAAATTTCTTTAAAAAGATCGCAATTTTTTCAGGAAAAGTCAAATTTTTCGATAAAAAGATCGCAACTTTTCAGAAAAAAAACTCAAATTTTTCGATAAAAAGATCGCAATTTTTCAGAAAAAAAATTTCTTTAAAAAGATCGCAATTTTTTTCAGGAAAAGTCAAGTTTTTCGATAAAAAGATCGCAACTTTTCAGAAAAAAAACTCAAATTTTTCGATAAAAAGATCGCAATTTTTCAGAAAAAAAATTTCTTTAAAAAGATCGCAATTTTTTCAGGAAAAGTCAAATTTTTCGATAAAAAGATCACAACTTTTCAGAAAAAAACTCAAATTTTTCGATAAAAAGATCGCAATTTTTCAGAAAAAAAATTTCTTTAAAAAGATCGCAATTTTTTTCAGGAAAAGTCAAGTTTTTCGATAAAAAGATCGCAACTTTTCAGAAAAAAAACTCAAATTTTTCGATAAAAAGATCGCAATTTTTCAGAAAAAAAATTTCTTTAAAAAGATCGCAATTTTTTCAGGAAAAGTCAAATTTTTCGTTAAAAAGATCGCAATTTTTCAGAAAAAAAATTTCTTCAAAAAGATCGCAACTTTTCAGAAAAAAAACTCAAATTTTTCGATAAAAAGATCGCAATTTTTCAGAAAAAAAATTTCTTTAAAAAGATCGCAATTTTTTCAGGAAAAGTCAAATTTTTCGTTAAAAAGATCGCAATTTTTCAGAAAAAAAATTTCTTCAAAAAGATCGCAATTTTTCAGAAAAAAAATTTCTTTAAAAAGATCGCAATTTTTTCAGGAAAAGTCAAATTTTTCGATAAAAAGATCGCATTTTTTCAGAAAAAAAATTTCTTTAAAAAGATCGCAATTTTTTCAGGAAAAGTCAAATTTTTCGTTAAATGCAATTTTTCAGAAAAAAACTCAAATTTTTCGTTAAAAAGATCGCAATTTTTCAGAAAAAAACATTCTTTAAAAAGATCGCAATTTTACAGAAAAAAACACAGATTTTTCTTTTAAAAGATCGCAATTTTTCTTCAAAAAGATTGCAATTTTTCAGAAAAAAAAATCAGATTTTTCTTTAAAAAGATCGCAATTTTTTCAGGAAAAGTCAAATTTTTCGTTAAAAAGGTCGCAATCTTTCTTTTAAAAAATCGCAATTTTTCAGAAAAAAAACAAATTTTTCGTGAAAAAGATCACAATTTTTCAGAAAAAAACTCAATTTTTTCTTCAAAAAGATTGTAATTTTTCAGAAAATCATTTTTCATTATAAAGGTCGCAATTTTCTGAAATAAAATTCAAACTTTTCTTTAAAAAGAATTTTTTCAGAAAAAAAAATCTGATTTTTCTTTAAAAAGATTGCAATTTTTCAGAAAAAAACTCAATTTTTTCTTTGAAAAGATCGCAATTTTCTGAAAAAAAATTCTTCAAAAAGATCGCAATTTTTCAGAAAAAACTCAAATTTTTCTTTAAAAAGATCGCAATTTTTCAGAAAAAAAGTCAGATTTTTCTTCAAAAAGATCGTAATTTTTCAGAAAAAGTCATTTTTCATTATAAAGATCGCAATTTTCTGAAATAAAATTCAAACTTTTCTTTAAAAAGAATTTTTTCAGGAAAAGTCATATTTTTCTTTTAATATATTGCAGTTTTTCAGAAAAAAAAATCTGATTTTTCTTTAAAAAGATCGCAATTTTTCAGAAAAAATTCAAATTTTTCTTTAAAAAGATCGCAATTTTTCAGAAAAAAAGTCCAAATTTTCTTTAAAAAGATCGCAATTTTTTCAGGAAAAGTCAAATTTTTTGTTAAAAATATCACAATTTTCCAAAAAAAAGTCAGATTTTTCTTCAAAAAGATCGCAATTTTTCAGGAAAAAAGTTGGATTCTTCTAAAAAGATTGCAATTTTTCAGAAAAAAAAACTCAAATTTTTCGTTAAAAAGATCGCAATTTTCCAAAAAAAGTCAAAATTTTCGTTAAAAAGATCGCAATTTTTCAGAAAAAAACCTCAATTTTTTCTTTAAAAAGATCGCAATTTTTCAGAAAAAAAATTTCTTTAAAAAGATCGCAATTTTTTAGAAAAAAACTCAAATTTTCCGTTAAAAAGATCGCAATTTTTCAGAAAAAAAAAATCAGATTTTTCTTTAAAAAGATCGCAATTTTTTCAGGAAAAGTCATATTTTTCGTTAAAGATCGCAATTTTTCAGAAAAAAAATTTCTTTAAAAAGATCGCAATTTTTCAGAAAAAAACTCAAATTTTTCGATAAAAAGATCGCAATTTTTCAGAAAAAACTAAAATTTTTCGTTAAAAAAATCGCAATTTTTCTTCAAAAAGATCGCAATTTTTCAGAAAAAAAATTTCTTCAAAAAGATCGCAATTTTTTCAGGAAAAGTCAAATTTTTCGTTAAAAAGATCACAATTTCCTCAAAAAAAACAGATTTTTCGTTAAAAAGATCGCAATTTTTCAGAAAAAAACTCAAATTTTTCGATAAAAAGATCGCAATTTTTCAGAAAAAAAATTTCTTCAAAAAGATCGCAATTCTTTCAGGAAAAGTCAAATTTTTCGTTAAAAAGATCGCAATTTTTCAGAAAAAAAATTTCTTCAAAAAGACCGCAATTTTTTCAGGAAAAGTCATATTTTTCGTTAAAAAGATCGCAATTTCCCCAAAAAAAAACAGATTTTTCGTTAAAAAGATCGCAATTTTTCAGAAAAAAATTTCTTCAAAAAGATCGCAATCTTTCAGAAAAAAAACTCAAATTTTTCGTTAAAAAGATCGCAATTTTCCGAAAAAAGTCAAAATTTTTTGTTAAAAAAAATCGCAATTTTTCAGAAAAAACTCAAATTTTTCGTTAAAAAGATCGCAATTTTCTGAAAAAAATTTCTTTAAAAAGATCGCAATTTTTCAGAAAAAAAATCAGATTTTTCTTTAAAAAGATCGCAATTTTTCAGAAAACAAAATTCTTTAAAAAGATCGCAATTTTTTCAGGAAAAGTCAAATTTTTCGTTAAAAAGATCGCAATTTTTCAGAAAAAAAATTTCTTTAAAAAGATCGCAATTTTTTCAGGAAAAGTCAAATTTTTCGTTAAAAAGATCGCAATTTTCTGAAAAAAAATTCTTTAAAAAGATCGCAATTTTTCAGAAAAAAACAGATTTTTCTTTTAAAAGATCGCAATTTTTTCTTTGAAAAGATCGCAATTTTCTGAAAAAAAATTCTTTAAAAAGATCGCAATTTTTCAGAAAAAAAGTCAGATTTTTCTTCAAAAAGATCGGTATTTTTCAGAAAAAAAGTCAGATTTTTCTTCAAAAAGATCGGTATTTTTCAGAAAAAGTCATTTTTCATTATAAAGATTGCAATTTTCTGAAATAAAATTCAAACTTTTCTTTAAAAAGATCGCAATTTTTTCAGGAAAAGTCATATTTTTCTTTTAATATATTGCAATTTTTCAGAAAAGAAGTCCAAATTTTCTTTAAAAAGATCGCAATTTTTTCAGGAAAAGTCAAATTTTTTGTTAAAAAGATCGCAATTTTTCAGAAAAAAATGGATCTATTTAGTCTATTATACTCTATTATATATTTTTCTTTAAAGTTTTCTCTTTTTCTTTAAAATAGATCTTTGCAGAAAGTCGCAATTTTTCTATAAAAGAAAACAATTTTTCTTTATTTCTAAAAAAAAACACTTTTCTGAAAGAGAATTTTCAGAAAAAAAATCTGTTTTTTCATGATTTTCTGAGTCTTTTTTTGTAGAAAAGGTCCAGTTCCACAAAAAAAGGCTTTTTAATTGTTATTTTAAACATTTTTCAAGCATTTGGGTTTACAAAATAATAATAATAATAACAATAACAATAATAATATTAATAATAATATCCTGTGCAGACTCCAGATAGTAAAAACAGACTAAAGGGAAACTGTTTAACCATGTAGATACTTGAGCGAGTTCAAGTCTGGTGGGAAATAAAGCATGAAACGTATTTCCTAAATGTTGATGAAATGTTGAAACACTGAGCTCTGCTCTGCTGACAGATGAAGTAAATGACTCGTGGTCTCGTCTCACCTTTGTGTACGTCTCGCTCTCGTGTACCATCACCTTCATGGTGAGCTCCGGAAACATCTGCGTGCTGACGACTCTGAGGACAGAAAACACGGAGAGATTCATGGAGACTCGCGCCGGCCGAGAATGTTTGATGTTTGTTTGAACGGCAGCTCACCGTCCTCTGAAGAGAATACAGCCGGCGGACACCAGGGGGCAGCGCTGACAGGCCTGCAGGATGAGGGCAGCTTTGAGGAGGAGGAGCGGGTCCACCTGCAGACAGGAAGTCAGAGAGTCACTTCCTGTAGAACATCAGAGGAGACAGCAAAAGAACGTTGTACATACGTTGGTGGAGTCGATGGTTCTCACACAGCTGAACACGTGATGAAGCTGAGACGACCCGGACTGAAGGTACGACAGGTACCGGGCCCAGCGAGCGGCCAGCGCCTCCGAACTGTGAAGCTGCAACGTAAACACAATGTAAATACAACGTAGACGCAACGTAAACACAATGTAAACACAACGTAAACATAATGTTAGACGCAGACCTGGTAGCTCTGTCGGACCGAGCCGTTGTAGAAACAAAAGAGGTTGATCAGCTGATCCAGGAGCTGACAGACGCTGACAGTGGGGACGTCTGCTGAGCAGCCGAGAGCCTGAAAGAGACAACAACCATGAAAACACTCCGAGACATCAGAGACATCTGGACAAACATCAGGACGTCCTGCAGCTCGCTCACCCAGAAGAAGTCGTCCTTCATGCAGATGGCGAACTTGTTGCGTCGCAGCCTCAGCACTCGAACCGGAGAGAAGGAGAGTTCAGAGACGCAGCGACTGACGCCGGCGAGCTGACCGCAGAGCAACTCCTGACGGTCCAAAGGAGTCTGACACAAACACACAACCACCTTCATCACCATCACCATCACCATCACTATCATCATCACCATCATCATCACCATCATCATCATCAGTCAGACCTCTTCAGGGTAGAAGTAACAGATTCCTTCTCGTGTGGCGTCGCCTTCTCCTTTAACTTTGGAGCCATCGTACAGGAAAAAATACAAACACCTGAAAGACAAAGAAAGATTTAAGACTGTCACAGAGACTACGTCCAGGTTTTAGGCAGTCTGTGGTAGTCTCAGAGACTTTCATGGAGTCATAGATTTTTAAAGTGACTTTAATGTGTCAAACATCAACACAAACATGATCATCATCATTATTATAGAATTATTTTAACGGGAGTAATCAGCTGGTGAAGTTTCCTGTTGGTAACTAAGTTTTTGCTGCTCCAGGTGTTACGGATAATCCTGCTACCGGTCACATCAGGTCCCGGTTCTGACGATTTAACTGGTCCGGACTGCGGTTCGGTCTGAACCGGTCTTACCTTCTGGACTCTGGCTGCAGCAGCTCAGCCATCACCGACACCGAGGCCCGGAGGAGGAAGGCGGGTTATCTCGAGTCCATGATCCGGGCAGAAAGCAGAAGTGAGAGCTCGGTGACAGACGCGGGCTGTGCTCGGACCAGCCGGTCGGTTCCGTCCACACGGACACAAACTGCAAACACGGTTCGATTCGGAGCTCGGGTCAGAGGGGTTTGGACTCGAACAGAGTGAGTCTGACGGACTGAGACTCCTGAGGAATGCGGGTCAGTCACACGCAGTGGAAGTCATGTGAAGGTACGGAGGCCTGACAGGGACAAACTACAGCTGCGCCAGCGCGGGCAGAAACACAAAAAGTTCAAAAGAAGCCGAGACACAGATAAAACATCCAAACTGATGGAAAACTGTAAAAAACTGTAGAAATATTTTACAAAAATATGAAACATAAATATTCTCATATTACAGATGTAATAGATTACACCGTCTATAAAGTACCTTAACATTGTACTTCTGTGCTGCTGACACTGTATACACATTACTCCAACCTTCACTGTGTTACCGACTAAAGACCATTTAAGACTAATAATAATTTAAGGAAGATAATAAATGTGAGAGGAAGTGATTAAAACATAAAGGTGAGGTCAGGTGACGTCACAAAGTGACTTTACGTCATACTCAGTAAACATCGGACTGGATGAGAAACGCAGGAGGTCACGAGAAGCTTCGTTTGAAGCAGATTTCATTGTTGTTATTTCAAAATAAACTACACACACACACACACGACGTCACGTCAACCACGTGTGACGTCATTAACCCCCCAAAAGCTGCGTGAATATTTGCGGTGAATCACGTTTTCGACGCTCGATCGATGCTGCCTTCACCACAGTGACCCGCGAGCGCGCGCGCAGCTCTGTCAGCCAGTGGCGGGATTTGATCCGGATCAGACCGGACCGGCGGCTCGGCGCGGGGACGTGCGGGACACGGCGGGTCTTCACTGAAGCCCGCGGTCAGTTTGATCCTGGACCAGGATCCAGACTTTAACCACGAGGGAAACTGTAAACACGTCCGCCATCTTGGCTCCGCTCAGCGCAGACAGACTCACCTGAAACATTAAAAATCACCTTTAAACCAGATTTTAATGTCAGACACGTGACCTCACGAAGGACACGTGACCTCACGAAGGACACGGAAATAAATAAATGAACAAAAACAACAAATGTTCAACATAAAACAATAATCAACATCATAATTAACACAGTGATTGAAACACGACAAAATGCTAAAGTAGTGCTTAAAACATTCAAAATAAATATGAACCAATGACCTTTTGTCTTATCAGATCAGAACATATAAATATAATTCATGAGTTAGAGCTGTGTGGATATAAAAGCAGTCCGCTCATCGTCGTGTTCTGTCCATCCAGACTGAGGAGCTCCACAAGAGTTCAGGAAACATCTAAAGGAAGATGGCTGCTGTCAGACCCCAGAGACCGTAAACCCATGACCTTCATACTCTGAACCCTCAGGTCAGGTTGGGTCAGTGGCAGCAGGTCCAGCAGACGGTCCCAGCTCCTCCTGAGGATCCTGAGGTGTCTCCAGGCTAGCTGGCAGATGTTGGACCTCCTCAGCTCCGAGCTCTCTCTGGACGTCCGAGTCACGACGCAAAGCATGTGACCATCGGTGAGGGTTGGAATGTAGACGGACTCTGAAGTACAGCATCCACGGTACTGTCGGCACCGCACGACCCGCCGGGTCGGGTCTGCTCCATCACTCAGGACCTGAGACTCTTGAGCTCCTCTGTGAAGTCGCGTTTGTTAAACCTGCCTGACGTTAAATGAATCAAAACCTGTTCACACTAATTTCAATAAAACACTTCTCTACATCAGCTGTTTGTCCAGCAATAAGATCTCCTTCTCCAGCTTCTTCATCTTCAGCGCTCTGAACGCCATCTGTTGCTCGCGGTTCTCGATCTCCTTCTTGAGGTAGCAGCAGTAAAGAGCTCGTAAGTCTTCTGTCTGTTTCTGAAACACAAATCAAACATCACGTCGTCTCGTGACGTTCTTTATTGTTTCACCTTCGACCGGCGCGATGAACTCACCTCAGCACTCCTGAGTCCGGTCGGTGCCGCGCACGCTGAGCTGGTCTTCTCCTGGAAGCTGCTGCTGTTCACGTCCTGCAACAAAGTCCAGACTTTAGAGATCCACACCGAGATCCGAGGAGTCGAACGTCTGTTTAGTTCCTGGTCGTCCACAGCTGGACTGTAAACATTCAAAGATGTTTCACTCACGGCTTCAAACTGAGCGTCGCTGACGTCCGTCTCGTCGCTGCTGGAGCTCTCTGGTTCGGCCTTCGTTACGGGCAGGAGGAGGACGGGGTGGCCTGAGACTGTTGGAGGTGGGAGGAGGTTGAATGAGGTGAGAAACTCCTGACGGGGTTACAAACAGATGAAGCTGACCTACCACTGATGAAGGAGCTGTCCGACCCCGTCAGCGGTTCAATGCACGCCCCGCCGGGCACGACCTCCATCCTCAGCCCGCCGTCTTTGTGCTGCAGGACGTCGTCCTCCGCCGAGGTCAGGGACGGCGTCGCCGACCCGCCCTCTGTCCTCACCACCTCGGCTCGTTTTCTTTTGGCTGTTCGGACAGATCAGAGAATGAGACACTCGGCTGGACGCGATGACTCGTAAAGACGGAGACACGTTACCTGTTTGAACGATGTTTTTATGTTTGACCTTCACCTGCTGCCACGAGCGCTTGTAGCCGCTGTCCGACACCCTGAACAAAGACGAGGTGTTAGAAGGACGGAATCAGGTCAAAGTTTGTGTTTGGACAGACGTAACCAGTTCTACACCGTCCATCACAAGAATGGACAGTCAGGACCACGAGCTGACCTCCAGTCAGGTCCAGAGTCAGCAACAGACCCTGGACTCAACCTGTTCCACCTGTTCCCCTCCGGGAGGCGCTACAGATCACCAAAACAACCAAACAACCGTCACTGGACTCTGAAGTTTAAAGACACCTGGAGGTTCCTCCAGAGGAACCATGCAGGAACCATGGTTCCTCTGGAGGAACCATGCAGAGGTCACTGTGATCGTGTCCGAGACAGAAACAAACATTCACTGAGCAGACTTTGACACTTCAGTTGTGAATAAAGTTTTTCTTACGCGTTGATTTTGTCTGCGATGCGCTGCCAGGCCTCCTCTCGGAGTTTGGAGGCCGTGGTCGTGTTGGACTTGGCGGTCAGGATCTCTCGCTCTTCTTCGTACGACCTTAAAATGAGTTCCTGCTCTTTGGGGCTGAAGAAATGAGCTCGCTCGTGTTTCTTCATGGCGCAGACGTCTGTGCAGCGGCAGAGGACGGAGAGCAGGCGTTAAAAATCTGACAACAAGCAGAAAGTTTGAAATGTTTGAACTGCTCACCTCTGTCACTGCTCATCTGCTCTGTGCTCGATTAACCTCCCCTCGCCGTCTGAGCGGGTGCGCGCGCAGTTATCCGAGCTGTGTTGAAGCTGGATTTAGTCATCAAACCCGGGAACGAACCCGCGCGCCGGGTACGTCACGTCGCGCGTCATATGCTCGATGTAACGGTGCGGTCCGTGTACGGAAGCCGGCAGGAGGTGACGGCGGCAGGTGAAGCCGGATATCAGCGAGCTTTGTTAACCCCGGATTTTCTAATTCAGCTTAAAGGCGCGCTCACGTGAAGGAGGCGGGGTCTGGGACTAAAAGAGTCACGTGGGCGGGTCACGCGCGTCTTATTAACCGTTATTCCGCCTGCGGATGTAACAACTGTAATTAATACAGTTCAATAAGAGATAACATGATAAAATATTGATTTATATTTTACTGGTTTTATCCATTTAATTATTTATTCTGTTTTTATTTCTGCATGAACAAACAAACAGACTTTTATTGGATATTTAAAGACCTCTGTTACCTGAACAGCTGATTTTATTTTAAATTTTGTACATGTATGTGCATATCCACAGGTTTTAAAGGTATTAAAGGCACATCAGAGTTATAATAAGACATCTTCTCTCATATGTTGTCTACATCACATTCAAAAGAGTTTCTAATATCTTGGCCAGCCTGTTAACAAACATGAGATGGCTGAAATATTAGAAACACCTTAAATATAATACAGTCCTGTTCAACAGCACACTGAGCGACCTCAGTAAGAAACATTTAAACTGATCTGACAGCGTCGAGCTTCATGAAGGTGAATTTATATCAGAGCTGTTGTTTCAGATTGTACAAGTGTTTCTGATGAACTAATATTAGTTCAGTTTAGAGGCTGTAACTTAATCCGCTTCACTCCCCGGCGTACATATCTATGTATCTATATATAAACATGATACACAGATATGTACGCCGGGGAGTGAAGCAGATTGAGTTACAGCCTCTCTGTAAATAAATATACACACACACACACACACACACACACCATCATCCAGTTTCAAATATTTTGTCCCTTTTATGTCTGTGGACAAAATATTGGAAACAGCTGTGAATTCAGTTTGAATAATAAATTGATCTTCAGGAAGTCTGTGGCATCAAACTCACAGTGAGCCGAGGTCAGATGAAGTCACCTGTCTGAGTGAATGACCCCGGTGCTTTTACTTCCTGTCTAAGAAGAATCAGACGTGCGTGGAGGTAATAATATTTACTTTATTTAGATCAAGTTAAGCAGACATTTTTGTTTGGTGGTCCAGAGTTGGTTCGGGTGCTGCATGACGGAGCACGGAGGTAAACGACACAAACATGGAGAGTAAACGGAGGGTGGAGGTGTGGTCCAGTAAGAAACTGAGGAGGGTGGAGGGGGACCAGCTGGTCCCTGGGCCCAGTGAGGTCTGGTCTGGAGGGTTTCACTCGTCGTGGCCCTCATAGCCGTCAGGGAGAGCGTTGACGTGAGGGTTGTGGAAAAGACTTTTGTTGCCATCACCCCACGGGAAGCGCTGTGAGGAATCAAACACACGACACCGTCAGGACGACACACAGACACAGAGGCGCGTTTCATTGGTTATTTTAGAGCTCTGAGGTCGGACCTTGGAGCGGATGCGGAGGTGGGTGTAGGGGATGAACTCGGGCTGCTCGTGGCTGTGGTTCTGCTCCTTCAGGTACATGTTCAGCATGCACACAGCGACACCGGGCAGCGCCACCACGTACGTCAGAATCTTCCAGGTTTTAGCTGGAACACGACAAATCAGATTAATGAAGTCTGTCAGTGACACGTCAGCAGCAGAGAAAAACTTCAGAAACTTTTAACTTAAATTCTGACCAACAGAAAAGTCTTTAAATCGATTAGTCTCAGATTTTATTTCAGCTCATTGAAGTTGAAGATTTTCTGCTTTTTGTCTCTGTGACAGAAAACTGAAGATTCTTAATATTTGGTGACGTCAGTTTGAACCTTTTCTGACCTCGGACACAGACGTCTCATTGTCTGTCTGTGCTTCATGACGTGTTTCTATCTGATGTTTTTAATGTTTGCTTCTCATGGTGTTTGTTCTGCACCATGATGAGCCTGGTTCTGGTTCTGGTTTCTGTCGGGGTCCATCCACGAGGGTCACGGTGGGGGTGGAGTCTATCCCAGCTGACTGTGAGAGAAGCAGGTCCACCCTGGACAAGTCATCAGTCCATCACAGGACACAGAGATAAACAAGCACTCACAGCTGCAGACAGTTCACCTGTTGAGGTTCCTGAGAGAACCCACACAGACCCGTGGTTCTTCACGCAGAGAACCAAACTGATCACTATGTGGCGAGTTTGTTTCAAAGTCTGATGATTCCTGAGAGTCCGCTGGGATCCGCAGCCCCAGAACAGGTTACAGGTGATGGACGATCTCCTGAGCGAATCAACGTGCTGCTGATGATCACATGGTTCAGTCACAGTAAACAGCAGCGTCCTCTCATCGGCATTTTGTACGGTGACGTTCAGTTTTCATCATCGAGTCGTCATTTTCTTCAGAAAAGGTTCAAGGTTCGTCTCAAACATTTCGTTTCCTGTCACAGAGACTAAAAACCTCAGAGAACGTTTCACATGTGAAGCCGCTGAAATCTGAAATTCAGACGTTCAAAAAACGAGTTCATGGACTGACAGAAGATTTAAACTGGACGTGTCACAGTGTGTGTGTCAGGATAACGTGCACGCCTCAGATCAGACGGGAACCACAAACGCTGATCAGAGACAACTGAAGGTCGACCTGTCCACGAGATTCAACCAATCAACAACCGATCGACATCAATGACCTCTGATATTATTGATTTGTTATTAATCTGAGCCTTTTGATGAGTCGTTCCCATTTTCAGGTTTTAATTTCTGTTTAAGCTCATTTACATAAAAAATTGAAGAAGCTCAGAAATAATGTGAAATATTTCAGTTTGTTTGTCTCGTCACGTTTCTTCATAACATTATAAATATTATATGAACTCAGAAAGTGTCTGATACTTTCACATTAACTGATTTTACAGGTTAAATTTGTATTTTTAAAGTTTTAAAGTTAAATCAGGAGCAAACATCAGTGACCTGACGTGACTTCAGCTAACGTTAGCCTGCAGGTTAGCTCCACTTTAACTTCAATTAAACACACAGAGACTCCACGGGTGTCTGTCCTAGGTCGCAGTCTTCAGTCTTTAGGTCGCAGCCTTCAGTCTTTAGGTCGCAGTCTTCAGTCTTTAGGTCGCAGCCTTCAGTCTTTAGGTCGCAGCCTTCAGTCTTTAGGTCGCAGTCTTCAGTCTTTAGGTCGCAGTCTTAGTGTTTTCAGCTCAAAGACGTCCAGCTAACGGCTAATGCTAACACAGCAGCGGAACAAGGTCACTGTGCAAACTGTGACGAACTGTCGTAAAATAACCGACCCGGGTCGAACCGGTGAGTCTGACAGAGGCGGGAACGTTACCGGAGTGCTCGCCGTGTCCGTGCCCGGCCGCCGCCGCAGAGAGCGGACGCCGGCTCTGGGTCAGGGGAGACCGCAGCGCCTGAGAGAGCCGTCCGAGAGCCGCCATTTTCCTGTCTGAGGGACGCACGGGGACCGGAAGCAGTTTGTAAAGAGAGGGCGGTCACGTGACGGCGAAGCTGCGTCATGAAGCGGCGCCACAGCGCGACTTAGCGGGAAAACAGAGAAACTCTAAAAACAAGATAAACAAACAAATCTGATTAATTATTTATTTACATTGTTTTATATTTACACTCAATCATGTCAGTCTGTATGTAACTGAAGCTTCCTGCTGCTGCAGTTCCTCTAACGTCCACCTGAGGCTGGCTGCAGAAGTGAGTCAGTCTCCATAAGTCCCCATGTTAGACAGCAGAAATAAACATGTTTACAGCCTGGTACATAAAGCTAACTGATGCTAGTTCACAGCCATCAGGGTCATGACGTATGAGCGGTCACAGATTATTAACTGTGTATAAAATAATAAAAACAAAATATGGTCAAACGTCACATTCAGTGAATGTGTGTAAAGTGTCATAACTTCCTGTACGTCACACATGATGTCAGTGAAACAGCCTCTCACTTCCTGTGTCCGTTGACGAGGATAACTAACGAGTGAACAACCTGGAAACATTTTGAGGTTCAGCAGCGTTTGTCTTTAAAAGGGGAGGACGGTCTGCGGACCCGGTCAGAGTCCAGTTCAGACACATTCAGAGATTCTGTGCTGGATCGCGGTGAGTCATAAACGTTGGTTTTGCTGGCAGAGTTCTCCTTTAAGATGTAAAGTTTTCAACATTTATAGAAACATGTAGAAATGTGCTTTAATCGGTGTCACACGCAGAAAACAAACAGCTTAAATGAAACTGAATCGTCTGTTTATGGATAAAAACACTTCTCTGTTATAACGTGCACTGTGTGAGGCATGAAGTGAAATTTGCTGCATATGTTTGTAATGAACTGTACATCAGACAGAAGTCTGTTATTTATGGAGCCGTTAATCGTTAACTAAAGCAGATTTAGGTGACCTCTTATTCTCCGCTGGACTCCGGACTGTTTATATTAAATTAAACATCTTTTTTCCAGAAGAATCTGTCAGAATGGATCCAGAGTATCACCAGTTTGGGTCTCCTGACAGCAGCCCGGTCCCACGAATGATGCAGACAGGTATGACACGTCATGTGACTCGTTAATGAGGGTGTGAGGTCATGGAGTAACACCTGTGGATGGTTACAGGTCTGAGGAGGAGGATGGGATACGTCCTGTACGGAGTCCTCGTGCTGCTGCTGTTAGTCCTGCTGATGGTCATCGGCATTAAATGTACGTCCGTAAACATTCTCAGATTCATACGCATCATTTGTCTGATGGTGTAACGTGTTTTTCTGTCCAGTCTCTCAGGTGAATCAGGAGATCTCTGGCATCAAACTTCAACTGGAGTCAAACGGACAAGAGTCTTCAGGTCAGGAAACTTCTCTAACAGAGAGATGATGATGATGATGATGCAGACGTTCAGGTGATGGTTCTGTTTCTCTCCATTCTAAAGGTGTAACCGTGCAGGTGAAGAAGCTCGTCCCCATTAGAGGTAAACAAACTTTAAACCGTTAAATCAGATTTCTTTGGGGTTTTCTTGCCGTTTCTTGCATCTTTGTCGCTGCAGGAACGTGTCGCGAGAACTGGGTGTCCTTCCAGAGAAGCTGCTACCTGCTGTCCACCAACGCCGCCACCTGGAACGATGCCGAGAAGCAATGTCAGAGGCTCGGAGGACACCTGGCGGTCCTGAACAACGTGGAGAAACTGGTGAGAGCTAAACATCAGCCAGGTGTCCAGCAGCAGTCAGCCCAGCTCGGCGTCTGTCTTTCAGCCGACTTACGTATTGTCCAGCTCCTGTTCTGGCACGACACTTGCTCCGCCCCCCATTCAGGCCTTAAAATGACACGTTTACATTTCATTGTACTTCCAGGACTACCTGTCAGGGATCGTTGAAGTCCACTACAACTACTGGATCGGGCTGGTGGAGCGAGAACACGAGGGACAGTGGAGCTGGGTGGATGGGACCATCTTCAACTCATCCGCAACGTAAGCGGAACGTAAACGTGAAGTTAAAAAAATCACAAAGAAACGTTGTGATACGTTGTTTGTACGTTTGCGTTCAGTTTCTGGGACGTCGGTCAGCCCGATGACTGGGACTACCGGGTGAACGGAGAGGACTGCGGGCAGCTTCACGCCGCCACAAAACGAAAACGCAAGCTGTGGAACGACGCAGCGTGCAACCTGAGGTACCAGTACATCTGTGAAACCACAGCGTGACAGGAAGACTGAAGCCTCATGGGAAATGATGTTTATAATCATGTGAGCGTGTGAAGAGCTTCTGTATGTAATAAAACATGAACATGACGACGCCTGGTCTCCTTTATTGACCTTTAAAGACTCTCATGGATCATTAATATTATTGAAGTGATTTTTTAAGTCTGACCCTCAAAACAGTGAAACCTCAAACCCAAAATCCAAAGATGGGAATTAAATTTCAGTGAAATGAAGCGTCGGGCCGGAGGAGCCGGAGCTGAGCGTTGGAGAGACGTGGTCACCCAGCGTGTGCCTCATTATGCAACACGTATGTTGACATACACACTTCAAACACGCTTCAGGACGAGCGTGCAGTGGAAAGCGGTGTGAACGCAGCGTGTTGACACAGCTGACTGCTGGACAGCTGTGCTAAATTTAACTAAGTCAGAGCAGCAGAGCAGAGAATACTCATTTAAAAGAGGAAAATATCTGAATGAACTGCTGCAGGTGAGTTTACCTCAGCTGAACATACATGTTGAGCTTATTAACATCTGATCTGTTCATAGTAAACATGGTGAGATGATCTATACACACAGATCTAAACATGAAGGAGACAAAAACTTTTCACTTTCTGCGACTTTGGTCGATTTTCAACGTCTCTGTGTGTTTTACTCATAAATAGAGTTATTAAGATTATTTTAGAAACAGAAGCTCAGATTATTATTATTATTATCATTATTAATAATGAACAAAAACATTTGCATGGCAGCAGAAAATGCTGTTAGTTCGAGTTTCAGAGGTCGTTCATGAACCAAACATAAAAATATCCAACGTTTCACATCTTGAAGTTGTTTTCTTGACTTTTATTCCGTTTCAGCTGTCAGGCACACTGATCCTGATTAAAGCACCAAACCTCGTTAAACTACGACTTTAATTAGATGAATCTGACAGTTTCCTTAAACTCGGGGTCAAAGTCTCGTTCAGCAGCTCCTCACAGAGATGATGTGTCTTCTAACAGTCTCACACTCGTAGCCGGAGGCGTTAGAAATACGTGTTGAGACAAATAAAAAAACTCTCACTTAATGCAGGAATCCAGTCGAGCTGACAGTCTGAGTTCGAGTCCCACCCTCGTGTCTTATCGCCTCCCGTCCTATAAGAAGCGGCTGCAGCCACGTTCACGTCTTTCAGACTGCAGTCATGAAGGTTACAGCTCCTCTGCTGCTGCTGCTCGCAGGTGAGAAACAAGCTCAGCCTTCAGAGAGTTTGGTTCTTTGACCTGATCTTCATTCTCCTGTTTTCATCTCCTCAGCTCACGCGGTCAGCGGCTCTCTGCTGCCCAGAGCCCTGTGGCAGTTTGGCAGTATGATCCAGTGCGCTCAGCCCGGCGTTAACCCGTTCCTCTACAACGATTACGGCTGCTGGTGCGGCTTCGGGGGGAAGGGGACGCCTCTGGATGACGTGGACAGGTGAGGAAACACTTGAATGTTCTCCCTCCTGATTGGTGGATCCTCTCTGAACATGCACGTTCCTCCTCTGGTGTTTTTCAGGTGCTGTGAAGTTCACGATAAATGTTACCGAGCCAGCAGGTTGGCCCCCGGGTGCACGGCTGTAGCCGACCTTCCTTATGTCCTCGTCTATGATTTCACCTGTTCCAACGAGCAGGTCACCTGCTCAGGTAAGACTCAACACTCAGACAGTTTGAAGTTCAGAGATTCAGACATTTTGAGTTCATATTTCATGTGTGCATCATTTAAAGGGAATTTACACAGAATAAAGTCGTTCTATCTTAAACTGTACCTGTTTTAGTGTCTTTCAGCTCGACGGCTTTGATGCAAACCGTGCAGCTGTGTTTGAACAGCTGGACACACACACACACACACACACACACATATAGGAGGACTGTGTGCAAACAAACGCTCGCCTGTACGCCTGTTTTTAAGCCGCTGTCATTCACTTCCTGTCTCCACAGCCTCCAACAATAAATGCCAGGCTGCCGTGTGCGAGTGCGACCGCGTGGCGGCTCACTGCTTCGCTCAGCACAAATACAACCCCGAATACAAGAACCTGGACCCCAGAGAACACTGCGTCAACTGAGACATGGCAAAACAACAAACAGGAGAGACGACGGATTAAATCAAAGTTTAATTAAAGGTTTAAAATGAAGACGTTTGATTTTGTGGAATAAAATGTGAGATTCTCGCTGCAGCTGAAGTTCAGAGCTCCTCCGTGTCCTCGTGTCTGTTTGCTCACGTCTGCAGCCGAGCTTATCTCAACTTTACATACGAACAGATCACAACAGGAAGCTCAACAAAAGGTCGAAGGTCATGTGTTGATTCATGAAGCTTATGGTTGGATCATAAATGTACAAACATTCTGCAGAACTTTAAAAAATTATTTAAATTGATCATTTAGGTCCAAAAACAACAATTAGCAGCAACAACAGAGAAATGATTAGAATTTCAAAATAAGAGCGCGGCTCTGAGGATCATATGGGCTTGTAGAGGAGAGTGGTCACGTACTTCTTCTTGTATCGATGTGTCGCGCTGAGAACCATCACGCCGTCCTGAAAGACAGAGACAACACGAGCGTTCACACTGTTCTCGGCCAATCATCATCCAGGTCAGCAGCAGCAGACCCAGCAGCAGCTAATATCACTGACTAGTCCAGCAGCAGTCAGCCCAGCTCGGCGTCTGTCTTTCAGCCTTTTATTTCACCAAGCTCTCACCAACCACTAAAAGTCAGTCCCAGATTTACTCTTGTCCGGCGGCTTCTTGCTCGCTCACTCTCTCCTTTTCTCTTCTTAGCTTCCTCCGTCAGCGTCCTCTTCACTCTCTGCTCCTCTGCCATCATGTCCATAGAAGCTTTGCTAACGGACAGTGTGCGATACTAGCTAACATGTTAGCTACATCAACAAACAACCAGCACGCACTACAACACAGAGTCCAAAGTCAAAGCTAACATCACTGCTAAGCACATGAAACATGTTGTCATATTGTGGCTTTAGCTGGCTAACATTAACTAGCTTGCTAATATGGACAAACTGCTAGCTAGCTAATGTATTAAAATCCTGTGTTGGGTAGCTAACGTCAGCTAATTCATCCAGACTCCTGGTTGGCTCGCCGCACGTTATCACGTAACATAAGTGGATACGTGAGTTCAGCAGCTAACGTGATCCATGATGCTAACTCATGTATTGTCCAGCTCCTGTTCTGGCACGACACTAGCTCCTGTAAACCTCCTCCTCTTCTTCTGTGTCCTCCTGTGGTACAAACACTAACACTCAGCCGGTGCTCTGAGCTCATAGTCTGTGCAGTCCAGCTGACAAACTGAGCTAACATGAGCTAACAGCAGCTAACAGACTGAGCTAACATGAGCTAACAGCAGCGAACAGACTGAGTGGTGTGTGTGTGACTCGTGTTGTTGCTTACCTTGATGGACAGGGCGTACAGGTGGTTGAGCATCACGTGGTTCGGTTCTGGCAGCAGCGTCGGGTCGCACTGATGCAGATTCAGAGACAGAGGATGAGTTTAATGGGCCGCGCGGCGCCGTATCAGGTGGTCGTGGTTCATACTTACAGAGATGCCGGTGTCCTTGTTGAGCAGCACCTGCAGCAGGTGAGGAGGTAAGAACGGAGGATGTTTGAGTTTGTCGTCTGATCTGATCACGTACGCGTCCTGTTGGTACGGACCGGGAGGCGAACTGGACAGGTCTGTCAGAGAGAGATCACATGACACGAGAGGTCAAGATGTGTGTGAGAGCCTCATTTTGTGTGTGGTGGTTGAAGGTGTGACAGGTGAGCACCTGACAGGTCTGACGTGTCCTCTGAGTCGATCCTGAGGGCGTCAAACACCTCGAAGTCCGTCCTCTTCACCTGGATGACGTTATTCACGGTTCCCGTCTTCGACGTCATCACGGCCTGAGAAAACGGCGTGGACACAAACGTCTTCAACTGAAAACACGAGGACGACAAACTCTGCAGCGCTCACTCACCCCGGTCGGATCCAGAGTCCACTGCCCGTCCACGCAGAACTTGTACTGGTGCTCTCCCTCCGGCAGGTCCACGATGGCCACGAAGTTCTTCTGACTGCGAGAGACAACGAGAGGAGTGAGACAGGTGACGAGGTCCGGCCCGGTCCAACAGAGTCGGCCTACCTTTTGTTGAGCGGGATCTTTGTGACCCAGTTGTTAAAGGAGCCGGACACAAAGACTTCTTTGGCTCCCCCGGTCCACCTGAACACCGTCGGCCTGGCCTGCGTCGGGCTCTTGCTGTCGCTCTCCAGGTCCTGCTGCCACGCCAGAAACTCCTGAATTTCCTGCGGAGCCTGCGGAGCGCGAGCGAGGTTAACGAGAGCCGCTCCGACACACACGCTCACACACACGTCAACAGGTGAGACTCAGGTGGACGTCTTCAGTCAGGTGAGTCCGATTCATCCAAATAATAAATATATTCCACTTGGTTTAATTAATATATTGTAAGATTAATAATATATTTTATCGTAAACATAGAAGGACGAGGCTGAAGACGTTTGTGTTGATTTTGTCTCTGAGAGTTTTACAGTGTAAAAACTTAAAAACAGTTTTGAAATTGATTTCACAGAAATCACTGTGAACACTGACTGCTAATGTAGAAACAGTCAGGACTGTCTTTAAGACTGTCTTAGGTCTTTAAGACTGTCTTATGTCTCATTAATAACATGCTGGTGTCAGTCAGCGTGTGTTTGAATAAATATGAACATAAAGTTTGTGCTCGTCCTTCAGGTTTGAATATTTCTGAGTCATGAATGAGGTTAAACATGCAGAGCAGCAGCGCTCCATGTGGGTCCAGTCTCGGTCCCGGTCCCGGTCCGGTCATACCTTCTGGTCCTCTGCGTCCTCTGAGGTGTCCATCAGGATGTTGGGTCGGGCCTCTTTCCCTCCTTGCTGTGCGCTGGACCGGTCACTGCTGCTGTTCCCCATCCTGTACCATCAAACACACGTTAAGACCTGCAGGGACCAGAACCAGAACCCCTCTCTGCGGACCCAGCAGGGACCTCGAAGCAGAACCAGCGTCATGAGACAACAAACCTGGATCCTCAGCGTGTGTCCAAAGACTCTGCAGGTCCGAAGTCTTGACGACGGTTCCGTCTTCGGACCAGAACTTTGTTTTTAGTCTGTCGAACTTTAAGTTTCTTCTTCTACCGCCCTGAGAGCAGCTGTGTGTTTGCCGTGTGTGTGTGTGTGTGTGTGTGTGTAACACACTTCTTCCGCCTCGCCGAGAGTTAAAGTTTAACCCGACTGTTGCCGGTGTTCCGGCTTCACGAGCGACCGTGTTAACTGGTGACCGCTAGCCGTTAGCCGTTAGCTCCCGTGGCTGTCGGCTCGTACCTGTCCTCGCGCTGCCTCTTGGTTTAGTTTCTAACGTTACACTGTCAAACACCTGACGCCTGATTCTTCTCAGGTGTTTCTGTCTGACACCCGCGTGTCAGCTTCGTGTTTCAACACCTCTCCCAACTACAACTACTGTTAGCGTCGGCTAACGGGTCTCCAGTTAACACGGTCACTCGTTAAATCGAAACACCGGAAACGATTTTAATGTAAATAACAAGATTTTAAAAACAAGTAAAATCAGATGAAAGCTGCACGAGCTCCGACAAATAACAGAAATACATTTTTATGTGAAATGAACAGATTTAAAGGGACAGGTAGAAGTGTGGTTTAGCGCCCCCAGCTGGCTGATTACTGAGTCCAGCAGCAGTCAGCCCAGCTCGGCGTCTGTCTTTCAGCCTTTTATTTCACCAAGCTCTCACCAACCACTAAAAGTCAGTCCCAGATTTACTCTATCATGCTAACTTATGGATTGTCCAGCTCCTGTTCTGGCATGACACTGGCACCTGTAAACCTCTTCTTCTTCCTGATGGTCCTGAATGCCTGTGGTACAAACACTAACTGACACAAACTGTATATGTCGACACTGTGTCACACTGGGTCATGCTCCACATGCAGATAGAGTTTAGAAAGATACAAAATATTTTAAATGTTCAGCTTGAAATCTGAAAATAAAAAGTTAAAATGTGTTAAAGGCTTGAAGGTGTCTGACAGTGTTAAAACCAGCAGCAGGACCTTTAAATTGTTGTTGTCATGTCTGTAACGCTGAGACGAAACAAGAGTGACCTTCACTGAGTGAATACTGACGAGTCTGCAGGTTTTTATTTTGTGTTCATGAATCACATGAAACAGGAGCGCCGTGAGAACGCCTCTGAGATCAGTGACACAAGGACGACGTTTAGCCTGTAGCTGCAGGTCATAATAATATAATGAGCCAAAAATATTCATTTAAAGCATCTTTTAAGTCTTATACTTCAACTTTCAACGCTCTTAATCCTGCATAACTTTAAGCCTTAATATAATGTGAACAGGTGAGTTGTATATAAATTCGGACGTTAGAGGAACTGCGGCCTCATTTTGTACAAAAAAGTCAAACAGGACTCGTGGATGGAATGTTTTAAAATAATTTATTAGGAATTTTAAAAAGTTTTTTTTTTCAAAGGAATAAAACATGACAGGAAAAAGAAAATCAGAAAATGTTACAGTGTTGATAAGATTGTTATTCTTCAGTGAAAACAGCATCAAAGTTTGAAACTACGGCGTCGGCTCGCAGCGACGTGAGCGAGCGTATCAAAGTGTAAAACCCAGCGTGGATCGAGTGCTTTTTGTTCTTCAGCTAACGTTCGCAGGAAATAAACTAGTTATCGTAATCGGCCAGTGCAGCGTCTTCGTAGCTCTGAACATTGTTTTGGTCTAAAAAAGAAATCGCGGTCACGTTGCTACGGTCTGTGACCTCCAGTGGATACGCAGCGATGGAGTTTCCTGTTGGAAGAGCCACCTTTCTAAAAGGTTCAACCATCCGCACGTTGACAAAGATGTTAATGTAACAACAACAAAAAATCAGATTAAAACTTCACATTTGCAACTGAGGTACCGCCCCGCCCCCAACCCCGAAAATAAAACAGCACATGGCACATTGGAGACCAATGTGAATAAAACCACGACACGCAAACAGCAACGCAACCTGCAGAGCCTGAACACGGTTAAAGCAACATTGTGTTCATCATGTTGACACTACACTGACTGTAACATCTGTGATTTACAGAGTTTTAGCTAATGTTCGTTAGCTCAGTTAGCTGTAACGCTCAGGGCTCCAGCAGAGTTTTGGTGTTTACACGGCTAAAGTACAGGAGCTTGCAGCAGTGTCGTGCCAGAACTGGAGCTGGGTGAGCAATCCAACCTTTAAATAACATATCCACTCACAGTAACGTTAGCAAGCAGACCAGGATGAATTAGCTGACGTTATCCAACCAGGACAGGATTTTAATACGTTAGCTAGCTAGCTATTTGAATGTGTTAGCAAGCTAGTTAACGTTAGCCAGCTAAAACCAACAACATGTTATGTAACGCCTAAAGACTCGCCTTGGACTAGTCAGTAATGTCAGCTGGCTGCTGTTGATGTTTGGCTGTTAGCTAGTTTCTGATCTGATTCCACAATGTTGCTTTAGCCGTGCACGAGCTCTCCTGCACGCTGCTCCTTCATTTCGCCTCAAACAATCATCACATATCGAAAAAAAATCACAGTTAAAACAACAAAACGACAAAGTAAGAAAACAGCACGTTTCTTCATCCCTCCACAGACTCAAAGTGTTTCGACTCTGAAGCAGCTTCTTAAACGCCGTCGCAGAATCGCGACGTCAAACACGCCGAAATGTTCTCGACCCTCCCTCGTGTGAAACTTTCCAGTCGTACCTTCACTCCCCAAAGAAACATCATATTTACAATATCTTACAGAATTGTACAGCTCATGTCGGCCTAACTGTGACTAACGACCATTATTAGTGTAACAAGTTTTTGTTAAAAACCTACCAAGATATACACTTTGTGACACATTTTCAAGAAATCGTATTAATCACAAATGTTTTGTTAAAATTCAGTATGAACTACTGACAAATATACAGTTTTTCCAGTACAAATTACAGCTCCTGACCTCGGACACAAACGCTGCCGGAGGTCAAATAATCCAATAAAACAGAAACAAACGACGCAGCGTCACAAAAAGAAACATAAAAACCAAAAATACTAAAATACAGCATCTGTATGTGTCGCTAGTACATGTAGTGATAAACTTCTCACTCGTCTTACAAACTTCTTCTTCTCAGGAGGTTTAGTGAGGCGTCAGTAGAGTCGGCTGGGTTCAGGCTGACACCGGGTGGTGGTGGTGGTGGTGGTGGAGGAGTGGAGGTTTCAGGTGCCTCCCCCCTCCAGGCCGGAGAGAGGTGAGGTGGGCCGGTTTGGACCGAGACAGGCCAGATCAGCTCCAAAGCAGCTTCAACTCCTTCCAGCTCTCAGTCTGCAGCTCTGCACTGAAACAGACGTCCGGGTTACTCACACGGTCAGCGTCACATGCTCTGAAACAAGATGGCGGTAAGATGACTTACGCTCTCAGTGGTAGCCGTTAGTGAAGGCCGTGGCGATCAACGGGCCCTGCGGAGGCAAAGACACGAGTTTAAAGGTCACTTTGTTTAAATATATCAAACACCTGGTACAGGTGACCCCCTAAAAGTTCAACATCACTCTAAGTGGCTGTCAGATAGTGAGGTAACAGTGGAAATACGCTAAGCTAATCCACAACAGTACATTAGCTTAGCTTCATGCTGTCTGGTCTGCAGTAGCTAACACACTAAAGTCTACATCCAGCAGACAGTTAGCTTTGCTTAGCATAAAACTGGACTACTCCTAGCCATGTTAAATTCTGCCCGGCAACCAGCTGCTGTTGTTTGTTGCTCTCCTCTGATTGGTTGACTGCTATGGAGCCAACTGTCAACTGACACTGTTCAGAGAGAAAGCCTTGAAAGTAACTGTCAAACATCAGACAGCTGTCAGCTATCCGTAGGTCGTATCAATGAACAAACGTGATCATCATCATCCTGAAGTCTTCCTGAACTTCTACATGTATAATTTGTGTGGATGAAGTTAAAAATATGTCCCGTAGAGCGAGGTCAATAACTGGTACAGCGCCATTTTGATTTAGATACTTTTTGTGGTTGTGACGCGAATAAACAGAAGAAGAACTATGATGGATGTTAACGGTGTTTGTGGTTAGTTAGGCACACTAACTTAGTACAGAGGTCATCTTACCCCCAGACTGTGGCTGAATCCGGTGCTCGGCGCCGGGCTCGCAGCGCTAAGGTAACTGTTGACAGCAGACTCCTGGCTGGCTGTCCCATAAAGGTCCGCCATCGGGCCCGGGCTGCTCGTACCTAAGAATCCAGCTGAGCGAGACGGGGTGGAGCCTAAAAGAAAACAGAAAAACATGTCAGTGTTGATGCGGTGTCTTTCAGCTTGTTTTGGTTCAGTCTCACAGACTATGGGAAGACTGCTGCTAACTGTCGTTAGCTTAGCTGTGTAGCTAACTGAACTGACTCAGCCCGGAACCAAAGCCGGCAGTTTGATTTACTTGCTAAAGTAGCTAACAGTAGCTAACAGTCTTAATGTGTTTTAATATTTAATGTTCGTACCTCTGACTACTGCTGCCGCCGCCGCCGCTGCCGCCATTGGTCCGTACGCCGTGAGAGGAATCGCTAAGAGACGAAGACAAAAGATTCAAAGTGTGGCGTTAGGTGCCGTGGACGTGTTAGCATCATGTTCCTGTCAGCAGTCCTGCCTTCAGACACCGAGGAGGACCGACAAACACAAACATGCAAACCAACCAACTGATTGTGATTGATGCTAACGTGCTAACGTGACGTGTAGCAGACTGACAACATGCTGCTTGTAAAGTCCAGAGGAGGGACCGACTGACCTGTGAGCTCAGGGGGGTGGGGTGAAGTCAGAAGGGGGGTCCTCTCTAAGTGGAACTCTAAAACAGAAACATCAGAGTGTTGAGACAGACACCACCACATACATGCAGACATGTGTACAGGCAGGGAAACACCTCACAGGTGAGGACAGGTGAGCTGTACATGGTGGCATACAGAACAGGGTTTGAGGAAACAGGAAGTGAAGGGTCCATGACGTGTTAAATCATTAGAAACATTAAAACTGTCAAACAAACTTCATGTTGGTGTAAATCGTCTGACAAAGTTCATGCGCGCACACATCCACACACGAGCAGCAGATTGTTTCCACTCCTTGATTTTTACAAGCAGCCATTTGCTCCGTGCGTCGGCGGGAACATGTTTGTATTTGTGGACATGTTTGTGTGGATTCATGGACGCCAAAATCATCCTCAGCGGCCGAGTCAGTGAAGTGTTCACGCCTCCTCACGGCGTCGACATCAGAGCTCTGTGAACACCTGAAGTCTGAATCAGCCTGAAAACCTGACGTAGTCGCTGTTAGCTGAGTCTGAGTTTAAACCAGCGTAAAACTCTTCGTAAAGTCATTAAAGACTCACATTAAATGTTGGACAATTGTTCTGAAAGACTTGTATCACTGACATGTGGCGTTCAAGGTTCAGATTTCAGGATTTTGTGGGCGGTGCTTAAAGGGCGGCTCGATGACACGCTGAGGATGATTTTAGTGGCAGTCAGTGTTTGTCTACAGCTGCTGTCTGAACATTCACGTGTTCCTGAGTGTGTGCTGTCATTACCAGGAAACTGGTAGGTGTATCCAGGAGTGATGCCGGCATAGCTCCGACTGGTGTAGGTGGCGGTCTGGAAGCCCGGATAACCTGCACAAAGAGAACCAGCGTTAACCTCGAGCTGGGCGGACGGCTGCTGGTGGTGATGTTTCCTCCATGAAGGTGCAAAACCAGACAAACCTGAATCAGTCAGGTGTTTCTCAGGTGTGTGTGTGTGTGTGTGTGTGTGTGCTGCCCCCTGTCAGTGAAGCCCGGTAACAGTCTGTGATATTCTACACCTGAGCTCTGGATTTCTCTGTCTCGGGTTACACACAGATTTCCTTTGTGTGACGCTGACGCCTGCAGAGCTGACCTCAGGTCTGCTTTCTGAACATTTCAACAACAAGAGAAGAAATATTTGAACTTTTTATCTCCAAACCTCCAAATAAAGACAAAGTCCTCGAGTGTGGACCTGCTGTTCTTCATCTGCTGTCTGATCTGCTGTTCTCAGTCTGGACACCAGGTGGCAGCAATGTCAAAGCTCAGTTCAGCTTCAGCTGCACAAAGAAGTCCTGACGACTCTGGACTTAAAATCTGTTAACGAGCTCGCTGCATCGTTAGTGTTCGGGCCAATCAGACGATCAGAAGTGTTAAAGGGCCGGTACGCTGATTTTCACACTCAAACATTGAGGGAGTTTGATTAAGGTGATCTCAGGTTTGAGTTTGAGGCAGGTGCATTATGGGGAATGTAGGTTCAATGAACAGAGCACGTTCTAATCCAACAAATATAGAACTGAGTTTAGACTGACGGGATGAACTGAAGTCAGGACGACACGTTACGTCTCCGTCACGCTCTGTTTTGGTTCGTTATCCATGCGACTTCAAACCCACCAGGAGCAGTTAAACGTTTTATTTTGAAAATCAACCAGATTCTCTGTGCGTCTGACTTCCTGTCAGCTCGAGCTGCTCGCCGCGTCCGTTAAAATAGAACAGCTGCGTGTTCTCCTCAGAGACCCGAGGACGGGTTAACCAGGCTGAACTTTGGTACCCGAAGGACCGTCACACTTCTCCACAATCCAAAATCCAAAAGTACACCGTGTTCTTCACCACCGACCGCCCGGACCAAGAACACGTATTAAACTACCTCATACGTCTGTGAGTACTGTTACTGTTACTGCGTGTGCCTGTAATCTGAAGGTGAGCTGACGCTGGTTTCTTTGTACCAGGCTGTAAACATGTTGATTTCTGCTGTCTAACATGGGGACTTATGGAGACTGACTCACTTCTGCAGCCAGCCTCAGGTGGACGTCAGAGGAACTGCAGTTTTTATCACATTTTCTGGAGGTCACCTGTTTGAGGTATTTTTTGGAGGTTTTGTGGATGTTGGTGGTCGCTGATCTCGCGACCTTTACAGGCAGCTGTTGATGATCGATACCGCCTTACCCAGCATGCCGATGCCCAGCATGAAGGCGTCCATTCCGTAGGGCATCACACGAGAGCGCCCCCTGGCTGAGCCCGTGGGGGACATCACCTCCTTGGGTTGAGCTTTCTTACACTCCACCTGTTGACGGGCACGTAAAGAGGAGAAAACAAATCAGGACTCTGGTGTTTCCGTGGCGACGTCAGACTCGAGTTCTGGTGCTCACCATTTTGTTGTTGATCTCGTGGAAGTGGATCTCGCACACCTTCTCCACCACGTCCTCGTTCTCGAACGTCACGAACCCGAACCCTGGCGAGGGAGCACAGGGCGGGTTAGAAACATTTCACACAGGCACAGTCGGCCTCCGCAGTAATCAGCGCTGTAATAGCCGCTTAACACATTTGCCCCCTCCTCCCTCCTCCTCCACCTTCCTCCCCTTCCCTTCCTGACCAGAAGGTCCGGGGCAAAGCCGGTAGGCTGTCATAATCGATCAGTACCCAGGATGGGGAGGAGGTGCTTAAGGAGGCTTTATCCTGATCCAGATTAACGGACTGGCTAATTAGACTAGCCCCGTTCGTCTCCTTCCAGCTCAGCCCACAGGAAGGAGGCCTCGCGGGGGGGAGGAGGAGGCGATCGATAGATACCGAGTGGAAGGAGCGGAGCAGGAGAAGGTCAGTCCGACTCACCTCGGTGTCTGTTGGTGGTCTTGTCGAACATGAGCATGGCGTCGTCGACCTGCAGACACGAAAAACGACACAACAGTTTTTTTAGGTTGCCACGCGGCATATTGCCTGACCTCAGCCCCGTCTCAAGTTCTGCAGGGAGGCTCGGCAACAGATGGACGGAGAGGAGGAGGAGGAGGAGGAGGAGGAGGAGGAGGAGGAGGAGGGGAGCGACAGGTTACAAAGAGGGAGGCCGAGGGGGCAAAATATGAAGGAACACTGTACGCAGACAAAGTTAAGAGAGAGAGGGGGTAATCCAGCAGCCTCCTTCAGAGTCTGACATTCTCGTGGCAACGGCACAAAAAGTCCAAATAAAAGAGGCCGAGCCGACATCAAACACGAGACACAAAGGTGAATCCTGTGGGCAGGTGGAGGCTCGATGAGAGGAGGAGCTGATAGGAGGAGAGGACAGGTGGAGATATGGTGAAAGAGAGGACGGAGAAGCAGAGAGAGAATGGGTCAAAGTGGAAAGGGAGGAGAACGAGGAGACAAAGGGAGAACAAAGAGGCCTGGAGGAGGCTTTGTTTGTTGGCACAGTCAGCCATAATTCCTCCTCCTCCTCCTCCTCCTCGACTCCCTTTGACCTCCGGCCCGGCCTCCCTTTATAGAGCAGAGACACAGGTGTCTATTCAACACAAACACACACATAAACACACATAAACACACACACACACACACACACACAGGAGCACACTCAGTTTTTTGTGTCAAACTTGTTTACACTCCGCAGAGGTCCAAATAAACATTCGGTAAATGAATCTGAGCTCTATAATAAGTTTACTGGATGTGATCCACACACACACACACACACACTGGGCTAACACACTGTGTGTGTGTGTGTGTGTGTGCCTCAGGGCAGTTTGCCTCCACAAAGGTCAAAGGTGACTGAAGAGTGTCAGATTGAAAGAAGACCTTTCGAGTTCAGCTCTCACTGCAGGCTAACTAACAGATGTTAAATCCTGTTGATGCTACGCTGACTGCATGAAGGCACGTCTGTAGCTGCTGTTAGCTCATGTTAGCTCAGTTTGTTAGCTGCCATTAGCTAATATTAGCTCAGTTTGTTAGCCGGGCTGCCTGGTCTGTGAGTACCGGGGGAGTGTTAGTGTTTGTACCACCAGGAAGAGGAGGAGGAGGTTTACAGGCCCCGTGTCGTGCCAGAACAGGAGCTGGACAATACATAGGTTAGCATCATGGATCGCATTCTGAACTCATTTGCAAAGCTATAAATAACTTATACACTCATATTGTGTTGCTAACGATAATGTTAGCAAGCAAACCAGGAGTCTGTATCAGCTGATCAAATTTAACATGTTAGCATTTTCTCTCTGTTAGCAAGCTAGTTAACGTTAGCCAGCTAAAACCAGTGATGTGTGCAGTGATGTTAGCTTTGACTTTGGACTCGGTGTCGTTTGTTGTTGTAGCTAACGTTAGCTGGTGTTGCACACTGTCTGTTAGGCTCAGCAGCTTCTACGGACGTAATGGCAGAGGAGAAGAGAGCGAAGAGGACGCTGTCGCTCAGCTTCTTTATACGAGAGTTTCTGTTTTTTAAGTTTAAAAAGTTACAAATGTCTCAAATTAAAGAATTAAAGTTTTTGTTTAAATAAAAGCAGCTCGTGGTCGACGAGCGATAATTTCTTTCTGGTTCTGAGATCCACGAGGCCCGACTGCAGGAACCACATGAAGAACCGATTAACGCACTGAAATCATGCAGACTGGACGTCCGTCTCTCAGACGGCCGCTTCGAGTCCGTTAACTGTCGATGAATCTCTCCGCGGTGTCGACCCGTCGGGTCGTTAATCTCGTTAATAAATGAACTGAACTTTGGGGATCAAACTTTAAAACCCAAACACGGACGTCACAACATGGCTTCACTTCCTGCAGTTCATTTCATCGCTTTGATATTTCGAACCCGGCGGACAATATTCCCTCTCATCTCCTTCCCCGTTATCCCCGAGCCCATCCCTCTTCTCTCCACGCTCTCTCCCTTTGTCCTCACCAGGACGGGGACACAAAAGGTCCAGTGAGGCAGTCTAATCAGGAACTTCCATGGATGGCTGGAGCCTACATTTCACCGTCCATCCCTCGATATCTCTGTCGGCTAAATTCATCTCCGCGTTATGATTGAGGAGGGAGCGCGGGGAGAAACCGGAGTGCCTCGAAAGAGAGAGGAGCTTTCTGCGGCGCCGGAGAGCGTTCACGTGTTTGACTTTGAAAACTTTGAACGACACTTGCTGAACGCGGATCGAGGTTTTATTCAAACTCTAACGAACGCGGAGCGACTCCTCCGTCCACTCTCTGCTTATTGTTGCTGAACTCCTGAGTCTGACCCCCACCCGACACTCACATGCTAACACCCCCCTCCGACACCACCACCACCTCCTTCAGAACAAAAACCCCCTTACCCGCAGAATTACTTGGGGACAATGGGCAAGCCAGGTCACCACGGTAACGGGCTCGGAGAGGGGGGTTGTGGGTAGGAGCAGCTGTTACATCAGATTAATTCAGATTCTGATAATCCCTCCTCCTTCCTCACTACAAAACTTTTCTGCCCCCGTCCTCGCCTCCTCGCCTCCTCCTCTTCAAGTCCCCCCGAACTTCGCCTGCTGCTCTGGAGCCTCTCGGCCTCGTTATTTTCCTCCTCGCTGTAACCCCTTCACGTCCAGCCGCAGCGTTAGCGCTAACTCACCTTCCCGAACTGGTCGAAGTACTGCTTCACGTCCTCGATGGTCGTGTTCACCGACAGGCCGCCCACGAAGATCTTCTTAGTCCGAGTCACCAACTGCAGAAGGAAGTGGATTTATTTTTAATTACAAGTTTAAAACAGACTCATTCAACCACTGATCGACTTAAACTTAAACTCTAACTTCATATTTAAGTCTTAAAAACTTCAGTTCATGCAGAAAAATCTCAATTCTTGGTTTCAAACTTTGCAGCTATTGATTATTTTCATCGATAGTTCGTCCTGACTGACGTCCTCAGATCAAAAATATTCAGTTTACTGTCAGAAAATATTCAGACCTGAGGAGCTGAGTTAAAAAATGACTCGTCAACTATGAAAATAGTTGATTAACGTGATAGTTGAGAATTATCAGATTCATTGTTGCAGATTAAAACGTCTTAAAAGAATTTCAAATCAAACTTTCAGTCGACAGAAATAATTCGTAGTCGTTTTTTTTTTTTTGCATCAAAGCAGAAAAATCGACTGAATCAGGATCAATGAGCCGATCAGCGGATCGATGTCTGATCAGTTCTCCCTCTTAAACTTCTGCTCGTGTTTTGAACTGTTAGCTTCTGATTGGTCTCTGAATCTCGTCTCCTCGCTCACGCCTCATTAGTCCGCCGTGTCTCTCTCACGGCGTCTTGTTGTTGACGGAGGAGACAAACGAAACTCGATCCTCGCCTTCATGTCGCTGCAACAATGCCGAGCGTCTCTAAAGTTGTGAACGTTTTTGTTAACACGCGATCACGTAACAGTTCAGTGATGTCAGCGCCGCTCATGTTCATCAGATTACGAGGCATTAGCCCCGTTCACACACACACACACACACACACTTTAACAAACAATGCAGCAGCTAACGGGTGGAGGAGGCGGTCGGACTCACCTTGGGCTGAGCTCTGCGAGGGAACGCCACCTTCGGGTCGATCTGCAGGAGGATACAGAAAGAGACGGACCGGTCAGTGTCATGGCGGCGTGCTCTGACATCATCACACATGTCATCCTCCTCTGAACCTAGCACGATGTGTTCACTGACCCCTGACTGATGTTCTAACAAACTCTGACGTCGTCCTCGTTTTGGTTTCGGTTCCTCAGGTTCTGACAGACGAATTCATTTAACCTCTTCCACTCGGACCGACCACGAGCTCGTTTACAGTGAGAAGAACCAACAAGCCTCATCAGTGATGGAAGATCTGACCAATCAGTACCAAACACGAGTTAGCGGCTAACGAATTCTGTCCATCTTCAAAGACGTCTGTCGACCTCTGACCTGAAGATACCTGATGAAAATGACTTGGTCTCGTCTTTACAGACGCTCGCTTCATGCTGATCCCATGCAGCTCAGGGTTCGAACACGCTGCTGACGGACGGCTGTCACAATGAAGACACACCAGAGAAGTCAGCAGCGTCTAAATCAGAGTGTTCCTCCAGGTCTCTGCGTCTTAATTCGAGATTTTTGGAGGATTTTTCACAATTTTTATCAGTTTGAAAACTTTCATCAAAACGTGCTGAAACTTTCCATATTTAAACAGCTTCAGGACACAAATGAATCTAGTTTCCACCTCTAACCTCTAAAACAGACATCAATACGTTTATTACTGGTAGAATTGGAGTGGAAGAGGTTAAAACACTCACATCTCTTCCCAGAAATGTCACAAACACTCCGGCAACAGTTTCCAGGAACTGCTTATTTGTTAAAAAACTCATGAATTTGTTTTTTTGACGTCCTCGGAGGCCAAAACTCAGAAACAGACACCCGAGGAAGGAAAACCGAAACTTAAAACATCGTTTTGATGTTTAATCGTAGTGAAGTCGCTCACATCAGGATGAAACCGGTTTAAATAAAGAGTGTGTCCGAGTGCAGGAGTATCAAGCGAACCCGCTCTCCTCTCCCCGCCCGCCTCTCTCGTCACCATCATGTGACATGTGATCTGCAGGAATCTCACACGGGCACTACAATCACAAACACACCTCAGCTCGGCGAGGAGAGACGCCCGAGAGACGGGAAGAGGAAGAAGAGGAAGAAGAGGAAGAAGAGGAAGAAGAGTGGTGGAGCTGTCAATCAAACCACACCGACACCCAAAAATCTGTGTGTGTGTTTGTTTTTGGGAGCGCTCGTCATGATCGTCCTCTAACCTCCATCGTCCTCTCTGGACCTTCAACTACAGACAGCCGGCCGAGGTTAAGATCGGAGAGAGAACCACACCATGCCATGAGGATGCATTCACAGACAGGCTGTAAAATTGGAATTTAAGACCTCTATATTAGTCTACGCTGTCTAACAGAGCTATAGAGAACAACTAGACTACTCCACACTGTACAGATGGTGAGACGGTACAGCGCTAAGATTAGTCCGTAACCATGAGAGGAACTACGGTAGAGAGGCCGGCGGTGAGCGATGGCGTCACCGGATCAGCTGTTTTATCTCCTTTAATGTTTGTTTCTGTTGTTCTAGAGAGCAGAGTGAGAGACTAACGCTAAGACTGGAGGATCAGATGCAGAGTCTACTGTTTAGTTTCTATGGTGGCTAGACTACTCTGATAGTCACCTCCGGTCACCAACCCTCCTGATGTCCAACAACTCCTGTGCACATTCAAAAACAAACACACACACACACACACACACACACATAAACAGAGTCAGTCCACATCCAGCAGAGTTAAACACATCAAAGATCTGAGTCACCTCCACGTTTGTGCAACGTTGAAAGAGCGTTCTTGTTTTCAGTTCGTCTGCCGGAGGAGGAACAAACGTCTCTGTGTACTTACCTAAAAGTTCACCATGTTTCTCGGCCAATCGCGGCTCGAAATGTTCAACAAGCGCGAGCACAAACACCGACGACAACGCAGCGAAGGCTCGATCCAGCCGGCGCGCCGCTCGTCAGGCGCCGCCGGAGCGGACCGAGCCAGAAACGCTGCAGAAGCATCAGCACAGATAATTTATTCATTTTTTGATGGACAGCTCAGAGCTGATCATGCTCCTGTCAGCCTGAGTTTATTTTCAAAATAAAACATCCTGCCCCGTCAAATGTAGCCACGTAATCAGACAACGAACCAACAACGTGTCACAGTGACATCATCACCACTGAATGACACCACCTGTGACCACACTCACCTGTCAATCAAAGTCTTAATCCTGCATAACTTTAAGCCTTAATATAATGTGAACAGGTGAGTTGTATATAAATTCACCCTCAGTACAGTTGTCATGAACGGGGAAATTTGTACCAGGCTGTAAACATGTTTATTTCTGCTGTCTAACATGGGGACTTATGGAGACTGACTCACTTCTGCAACCAGCCTCAATTGGACTTTTGAGGAACTGCAGTTTGCTCGGTGCTGAGATACAGCACACAGCACTGCTTGAAACTACACAGAATATTTAACATATATAACTGTATGTAAATATGTAGTGGGAGCCAGCAGCCATTTAGCTTAGCTTAGCATAAGAAAACTAGAATCGTAGCATAGCAGTCGATATCCACGACAAGTCCCTGTCTGACCATTATTAGAGGATATAAATTAGCAGGCTAGCAATACACTACTTAACTATTAGTTAGCTAGTGTTAACTTTAGCTAACTTATGTTGTAAATATATAACCATTAGCCTACTAGCTAAGTAACGTTTGATATAAATTAGCTAGTTAGCAAACTAGCTAGTTAATGACTAATGAAGATTAGTTAGCTAGTTAACAGGCTTATATTTTGCTTCTGTTAGCATTAGCATCTTTCTTCTTTAGCTCCAAATGTGTTTCTTTTTCAACACAGACAAGCTAACACATAGCATGCTAAACGATAGCTAAATAGCTAACTAGGCTAACTAGGAATGGGGAATGTTCAGTGGCTGTGATCTGTCGTAAAATGGCAGATTTATCCACATCAGACTTATTTAATCACTAAAAATATCCAACGTAACGCTTCGAGGTGTCTGATTTTATAATGAAGTTGGAAACATCTTGTGTTTAACGAGGAAGAGGAAGAAGTGCTGAGTGACTCTTTAAGTCACTAAAACATAAATGAAGACGCTCACAGCGATGTAGAAGAAAGCTGGACGTCCACAGGAGCTTTATGAAATCAGGGCAATCCCCTTTAACCAAACACATCCCAGATATGCAACAGTTGGCCGAGCGCGCCGCCCGTCACGGGCTGAGCCGGCAATGCGACACAACGATTGGGCATCTTGTGGAGGAACAACTCAAAGCTTGTTGACTCCAATCCTATTAGTTAGCACACTAATCACACATGGAGGGGTTATCCTCTCCTACCCCCACTCCACGCCACGTCTTTCCACTCAGGTCAGCATGGAAACGGTTAACGGGTGGAGGGGGGGTGAGTCGTGCACCTTGAATGGAAACTTTGTCCCACAAAGGTGCAGTCTGCATCGGACGTCATCAGAGCAGGACTTCCACATAAATCACCGGCCTTTCCTGGTTCGAACCGGGCCTGCATCTGTCCTTCAACACAATAAGCAGCAATAAATTCCTCCGCTCTCAGCACTGTATTTGCTCTGCAGCCTCCCTCGGCCGCGCACAGCTCTGTTAATTCCAGCGCCCGAGCAGTTCAGTCGGTCACAGCATGGCACATTCTTTCGGTTGCCACTGGAGAACTTTTCTCTAACAGGATAACCTGTGAGGGAGCGAGGAGAGAGGAGGGAGGAAGGAAAGGGGGGAGGTAGAGTCTAAAAAGGACTACTCTGCTCACCATCCAACCCCTGTGGATGTTCACTGAGCCCCGACACAGCCGGGCTGCGAGAGAGGCCCCGAAACTCAGCGCTAAGGGGACATTTGTTTATGATTTCTGGTATCCCGAGAAATGATTGTAAATGATGTGCTTTGTTATCTTTTTCTTCGGTGACAGAGCTATTCTTCAACTGTGGAAAGGGGCAGAAAGAGGAGGAGGACGGGGACGACAGAGAGGGGGGGGTCACTATGGAAACAAACCCCATGGCGAGTTAGCGGCGTCCAACCATGATGGTGCTACTTGTCATAGCTGTCGTGCCTGCAAGTGACACTATAGCAGAGGGGGGAACCGCGGACGCCCAAAACAACCGCCACCATTTTGTAACTTTCTGCAGCAACACAACCGTTCCCTGCTGCACCTTTCAGAGCGAAGGTGCACCTTCAACCGGCAAAGACTCAACAGGAGCTGCACCTTGCTTCAAGTTAAGGTGCACCTTTGCTCCGGTCTTTGTCGGATGGAGGTGCAACTTCCTTCATCTGCCAAAGACTCAGAAGGTGCGCCTCAGTCCGAGTTTAGAAAAGCGTCCCTTCAACTTCCACCATTTTGTAACTTTCTGCCGTTTGTAACCGTTTCCTCCCGAAGGTGCACCTTTACCGGATGAACCTTCATCCGGTAAAGGTGCACCTTCGCCCGGAGCACAGTGAGGGTTGTAGAAACAGCTTCTCTTCATTTCAACGCAGTGACTAACCCACAAACCACCACCACTCCCACAGAGGAGAGCTGGAGGGAGGAGGCGGGGGCAGTGGTCCCTATGGCGACCAACGGGCCACATTGTTCCCCAAACCGGCCCACATTCATTACTGACAAAAAGACACTGCACACACACACACACACACACACACACACACACACACACACACACAGTGCGACACAGGGCGGTTAATACATGTTGTAAAGTTTAAATGTTGCACCTCTCTGTCGGATTACGGGAAAAATCCACTAATCAAACAGTGAGCGGCGGGATTAGCCGGTGGTGGAAGTAAACACAGAGAACTCACTGTTTTGGAGTCCAGCTCGTGCCTCGTTTGAGCCAAAACTTTATCCACGCCGGCCTGATCGACAAAGGTGACGAATCCAAACCCTCTGCAGGCGGCGAGGAGGGAAGGGAAGGAAAGGAAGGGGAGAGGGAAGGAGGCGTTAGTGACACAGAGACTGATGTTGACATGTAATGAGACGTTATGAGCGGGGCAGGAATCACGGAGGTCAGATAAACTTTCAGCTCCCCTCACTCACCTCGAGCGCTTAGTAACCGGATCTCGCATCACCATACACTCCTTCACCTCGCCGTACTTACAGAAGTACTCCTTCAGACCGTCTGCAGGGCAAACACACACACAAGCTGCACACCAGAACTTCATTCATGAGCCTGAGAGGCTGATTCAGCAGAGGAGACACCTCAGCAGAGGAGACACCTCATCAGAGGAGACACCTCAGCGTTCTTAAAGGTTTACCTTGTGTTGTCTGCCAGCTGAGTCCACCTATGAACATTTTACTGTGAAATAAAAGAAACATTTAAATTAAAGTTTGCTCAGATTTAAACTTGTTAATCCAGATCAGAGAGTCCAGGACCAGGACCAGGACCAAACTTTCTTTACCAGGGGTCGTGAGGGGAGTCCGCGGTGGACAGGCTGCTCTGGCTCCCTTCCGTCTCCATTCCGTGTCCGAGCTGCTCTCTGTGTGTGTGCGGTGTGTGTGTCCGAGCCGAGCCGAGCCGTGCGGGAGGACAGGCGCAGAGTGAGTGAGAGGAGCTGGGCGGGGGTTTGGCCCCGCGAGCGGGCCAGATGCAGGCTGGGCTCGTGACAGACTCCTCCTCCATCACACACACCGCCGAGCCACGCACGAGGCTCCGAGTCAAACCCGCAACACATCAAACACGCCGCTTCCGCTGCAGACCTACAAAATAAAAGACGGTCATGAAAAGTTACAGTATAAAGTCTGTTTTATTCTGAAATATTTAAAATTAATTAGCATAAAATTATTTTAAACTTCACTGATCATTTCTGCTAAAACTGATTTAATTCAACTTTATTACATTTCTTTGTTATTTTACTTTTATAGTTTATCATTAACCAGAGAACACATCAACAGGGTTATATATAATAATATATAATATGTTATAAGATACAGGATGAACAGAGTGAGTGAAACACTGAGATGTTACAGCTTGGTCGCAGGTGCAGGTAGATAAACCGACCACAGGTGTGTGTTAGTTAATAAAGTACACGAGCAGGTGGCTGTGGTCGGAGGTAGAGCGATCCCTCCAGTCTGCATGCTGAAGGGTCCTTGGGCAAGAGACTGAACCCAAAACCTGAAGGCTGTGTGTGTGTGTGTGTGTGTGTGTGTGTGTGTGTGAATGAGATTTGGACTGTAGAGCTTTGAGTGTCCGAAGACTAGAAAGGAGAAACATCACTACAGTTACTATTAACAGTGATTACACACAAACAACTCCATATTATTTATGTTACAGTTGAAGTCAAAAGATTGTCCCGTTCTGTTTAGTTTAATCATCCGAGACATGAAACAAACTTTACAGTCATTAAATCTGATTATCAATCATTTATTGACTGACTGACACTCTGAGACACTCATATGCTTTTATTGTGAAGGCAGACTCTCCTTACTTCCTGTGACGTTCTGCCTAATTCTGACTAACTTGACCTGATTTCCGTCCTGATTCACTGAATTCACAGTTTGAAGAATTCACCTGTAAATGTTCAAACAGGTGAAACATCATCATCATCATCACAGTCTTTAAAATCATAAAACATGGTACACTCTAAAGACTGCCCGGCTCCCGATCTATCAGGACATCTGTGCACTCACTCACTGCACTGGACCTTTAAGTATTTAATTAGCACCAAAGCCGGCTCCAGCTAATCTTCTCAACACTGACTCAACATGTGACCCGCTGACCGCCATGAAGGCCGATCGAGGCCTGACACTGGACACAATGACGGCTTTGAGTCTGCAGGTGGACTCTGAAAATCATCCTGATGTGACGACGTTCGCACAGATTTTAGATTCATGATCGTCCTTTCAAATCTAAATTAACGTTAGCTGACTAACATTCGCTAGATAATGAGCCAAAAACAATCATTAGTCTCCGTTTAGTTTAACTTTTGTTTGTTTTTAACTTGCTAACTAATGTCTACCCTGTCAGCCAGCTAGCAAAACACAAGCTAACTAGCCAGCTAACAATTTATGTAAATTAGCTAGCTACTATAGCAAAACGTTAACCAACTAATTATCTAACATTTGATGTAGCATAAATTAGCCAGCTATCAAAACACTAGTCAACTAATATTTGATGAAAAGTAGCTAGCTAACTAGCTAACTATGGGAAGCTAACTCACTTCTGGGGCCAGCCTCAAGTGGACGAGAAGAGGAACTGCAGTTTTTGGTACTTCTTTGGTAGTTTTGGTACTTTCTCTGGTAGTTTTTAGCTAACTAACATTTGATTTATTTGCAGATTATCTTCAGTTTTGTTACGCGTTCGTATTTCCTTCTCCACCGTGTGTTTTGTGAGGACGTTTGGGCAGATTTTAGATCCACCATCGTCCTCTCAGACACACTTTATCCTCGCCGAGGCCTCCTCTGTCCTCTCTAGACGAGCAGATGAAGCTCTGGAAGTGGGACAGGGGGCTATTTGGACAGGAATTAAGGGGTGTGTTAAATTTCTGCATGCATGATCAATGGGGTTGAATGGTAGGGACGGCGGTGGCGGCGGCGGTGGTTTGTGGGGGTGGGTGGACAGAGAGAGAGGGAAGCAGCCAGCAATGGCTCACTAATGAGAGATGGACAGTGTGGATTGTATCTCATTACCAATCAACATAGCTTTGAGTCCTCTGGAGAGGGAAACTGTGAGCTCTAATGTGTGCTGCATGTGGTCCAGTTTGATAAACCGGGCCTGTGTGCCGGAGCATTAGTCACGGCGGTATCTGAGCTGCTGGAAATCGGCGCACACACACCGCCCTCTGTCCGATTTGGTGAGGAGTTTTCTCTGAATAGTACAATGGGACTTAATTACAGGTCAGTGGCATGTCTCAGGGAGATAGAGGGAGCTCTGTTACCCTTCCAAATACAGTATAATGCCATCTTCCCAAGGGTGGGGTGTGGTAACAAGAGCTCCACACAAAAAAGGTGCTGATAGGCCGAACCTGAGAATGGTATAAGGTGATCCAGGCAGAGAAAGTGAGCGTTTTTACACTGAAAGAGAGAGAAAAGATAAAGGACTACATTAACTCTCAAAGGTTTTCTCCCATTCACTTTGCCCTCTTTACTTTACACACCGCCACACAACCGGTCATTCCAGAGTCTGCGGCGCAGAAACACACACAGAAGTCAAATAAATGAGTTCAAACAGACGAGAGTGAAAACTTTTTAGTTTAACACGACCCGAGGAAAGAAGAGAGTCAGGAACGAGCTTTAAATGCCGTTTTCTGTCACTTTAATGTGTTTTTAAAGTGAAGACAAGACGTTAAAATACCAACAGGTGAGCAGAAAATATGAACGTCACGTTTACTGACGATCAAAACAAAACAAAGATGATCCGACGTGTGTCTGACTCTGCCTCTGTTTATTTTCAGGTTTTTGAGACCAAAGACGTCAAATTATTATTATATTTTCACCTAAAAGTTCAAATTAGATTATTAAAGTTCACTTTGTCGTTTTATTACATTACCTGTTACCTTTAATACTTCAGTAAACTGTAGTAATAATACTTAAGAGTATGTTTACATTATTGAGGTATTTTTACTCAAAGAAAGGACTGAGTACTTCTACACTGTTGCATGTTACTCACACTTTAAAGTAATCTTTAGTTTCAGTCTGACACAACTTTAACATGAACATACCTTAAAACACGAGTCTGCTTTAATACTTTAAACACATTTTGCGGTTTATATTTACATATTTTTGCATATTAAATGAATGAAAGGTATAAAAACACCTGATGATTCAGGTCGACAGACTGTTCACAGTAACGTGAGCAGAGTTTCACGTCCTCGAGCTGAGGCGCTCAGACGCGACGCAGCAGCGCTCTCTACAGGCGTGTTGGACACATTGAACATGTCTGTGCTTTTATTTTGACACTGAAGTTTAAAACATTCAGATAAAAACTGACAGTTCAGTGCCTGTGATTCATCTCGTGTGTGTTGTTTCCTTGTCTTCGTCTCTCAGAGGCGATCTGCCGCCTCCGTAACGTCCACTCACTTTTATTTATTGTTTTTAAAATGAACTTTGGCCGCCGTTGAGCTGAGGGAGCGAGGACAAAGTTCACGTGTAAGGAGGAAGGGGGGGTTAAAAAAAGAAAAAAAAGAAAATTGACCTTTGAAAAGCAAAACAGCAGGTGGAGAGCTGAAACCAGGCAGCTCAGGACACATCAGAGGAAACTCAACTGGGAAAATGAAAGCTGAAGAGGGACTGCAAATATAATGAGGCCCACCGCCGCCTGCACGGCTGTCATTTGACTTGTGTTTGCTCGCGAGGCGGTGGTGGCGGTGGCGGCAGCAGAGAGGTTAAAGGCATCAGAGTGATAATAATCATGGAAGAGAGGATAGAAGCAGCCAAGGTGAGACCGAGGAGCCGTCTAACCGCCCTCCAGGAGCAGCTCATCTGGGCCCTGCTCGGGTCCGGACTGTCCCGGGACGTCCTGGTCCAAGCGGTTGGGGAACTGGAGCGAGACAGGGCGAGCGACAAGGCGGAGGTGAAGGGTGACGGAGAGAGCTCCGAGGAGGGCGAAATGGATTTCCCACCGCCGATCTTCAGGGAGCTGGAGAAGCTTTCGCCAGAGGAGGCGTCCAAACTGAGGGCTGAGGTGGACCAGCTCCTGCAGTGAGTAGAAACCTCCAGAAAAGAAAAAATCACTTAAATCTGCAACAGTTTCCAGCCGGACCTGATCTACACGTAACTAAAACTAAGAGCCGTCCTCCCTCCTTCTCCTGCGTCTGGCTTCTGAGGCGAATTTAAAGAGGGTTCCTCCTTTTTGCTAGTTACTAATTACCCACCCCTCCATCATTATTCTCTGTGGCCATTTCTTAATAAATAAGCTGCATGCATAGGTGAAGATTAATGGAGCAGGGCTGGTCATGTGAGGCAGTGTTTACATAACACAGGAGTGATTTTTTCCACACACTTGTTTTCTGATTTTTCTTTGGACGACGCTGTGCATGTTTTATCAGACATTGTGTTTTATCTGCTCCTGAAGCCACAGTTAGAAACTGTTAAATTAGGCTTCATAAACCTTTTACATGTTCTCCCCCTCCGGTCTCAAAGGATTGGACTTTGCCCCCTGTGTGCTTTCTCTTATCTCTCTCTGTCAATAAGCCTCTCTTTACTTCCCCCCGAGTGACCATGCTTTACATCCAATGTGGCAAACTGAGCCTGCAAAGAGTTTAGAAATTTTGGCCCTCCAGCTGAAAATCTCAAAAACTTAACCGCTGTTCTGCCCAACCAAACTGACAGTCATCACATCAACCTCAAAACTCCTTATTTCTTGGGTAGCAAGAAATTAAAGTCATGGTAGATGACCAGCTAACCTTCCCTGATCAGGTTGCTTCAGTTGCCCGGTCAGGCCTTACCTGACCCAGCTCTGATACAGGCTGTGGTCATCTGTACCGTCCTCTTGACAGGCCTCCAAGCCTGCACAGTGAAACCCTTTCAGATGATCCAGAACACGGCAGCGTGCCTGGACTACAACCAACCCAAGAGGTCACATGTCACCCCGCTGCCCAGCGAGCATCTTGCATAGAAAGTAGTCTCCGGTTTTACACCCACCTTAGTCCTAACAACCAAACCTTACAGTTACCTCCTCCAGTGAGCGATGCCTGGCTCTGCCACCCGTACGCTCAGGGCAATCCAAACTTTCTCTCTTGGTGGAACATCCTACCAGTTCCTACCAGATCAGGGGCGTCCTTCTCTACCTTCACAAACCTCCTGAAGACCTCCAGCTCTTCAGAGAGGACCTCCTCCCCTTCTAGATCTGACACTTCAAACTTGAACTTGAAGCTTGATTGTTTCCCTGTTTGAAAGTTGCTTTGAATAAAAGCATCAGCTCAGTGACTAAATGGCTATCATTGTCCAACAGGGGTGACCCCTGGCAAGTTGCAAAAATGGTGAAAAGCTACATGCAGCAACACAACCTCCCTCAGAGAGAGGTGGTGGAGTCCACGGGACTCAACCAGTCCCACCTCTCCCAGCACCTGAACAAAGGCACGCCCATGAAGAACCAGAAGAGAGCCGCTCTGTACACCTGGTACGTCAAGAAGCAATGCGAGATCAGCCAGCGTGAGTACACGAGCAGCCGTGGAGCTGTAAAACCTTCATTTCTGGTTCTAAATATCAAATATCAGCTCTCTACCACTGACTGAGTCAGAAATTATTACTATCCTCTTTCAGAGTTTACCAACGCCAAGCATGGCCTGTCATCTGGGGAGGAGCCAGGTGAAGACAACAGGAAGGGACGGAGGAACAGGTTCAAATGGGGTCCGGCGTCCCTGCAGATCCTTTTCCATGCCTATGAACGACAGAAGAACCCCAGCAAGGAGGAGAGAGAGGGGTTAGTGGAGGAGTGCAACAGGTGAGACGTAGTGATGGTAGTGAACAGATTAACCCAACCAGACCCAACAAAACTAACCATACTCAAATTCTGGGCCAGACTCCTGAGCTCAGCCTTGTTCACTAAAAACTTGGTGTCAGGTGCACACGCTAACACCTACAGTGTGTTTTCTACCTTCACCTGACTGGTCAAATTCTCAAAGGTTTACAGAACCAGATCTCTAAAGTTCTTTGGTTTAATAGTGACAAATGTGACCAATCAACCAGGGGTCATTCCTAAGTTCCAATGGTACCTAAGTTCTAGGTTTAGGATTTAGAGGGTTAGAGAATTTACAACCCCAGGAACCTGGAACCCAAGTTCCTAAGTTCCCAGAATCTTATGTTCCCTAGCCCCCAAACCTCAACCCTAGAACTTATGGTTTTGATGTTCCCAGGGTCTTATGGTGGCTAGGGGATATAGTACCCTGGGAATGTAGATCTCAGGTAACATAGGACCCTGGGAACGTACGGAAGCTTCCATGGGTCACATGCCTACATAATGTAAAGCTAAGCATTGTATGTTCTCCCTCCCTCAGGGCAGAGTGTCTCCAGAGGGGGGTATCTCCCTCCCAACTTGCTGGTCTGGGATCCAACCTGGTAACCGAGGTCCGAGTGTACAACTGGTTTGCCAACCGCCGCAAAGAGGAGGCCTTCCGTCACAAACTGGCTCTCGACACACCTTATAACAGCCAATCTGCCTCCTCCTCTCACGGCAACCTCCCAGCAAGTCCTGAACACGGTAATACCCAAAGAATCTTTAAATGAGCTTGAAGAAAGTGAAATCAAAAGCTGGACAAAAGCCTGATCTTTAGACTTTCTTCTCCATCTGTGGACATGACTGTACTGGTTCTGGTACAGAGTCTCATATTTCAGTAACCTCTGAGGTGTTTTTTCAGGGGTGAAATACAGCCAGCAGATCCTGTGCGACACCGTGAGCTCAGCCAGAGGTAACGGAGGAGAAAGAGTTGGACGTCTTGTGGTCAGTCCTATCCAACTGGAGCCCAGCCACACACTCCTCGAGACACACAACCCCAAGCAGGTGAGAGGCTGGTTGGTCTGTCCTTATTGTAGACTACCTGTGTGCATTACTGCCATTATAACCATGCTGTCCTCGGTTTCAGGCGTCCAGCGGTGGACCATTGCCCCCAGTAAGCACTCTGACCTCACTGCACAGCCTGTCCGCCTCCCCTGCATCCTCACAGAGCCTCATCATGGCCTCGCTGCCCAGCGTCATGAGCCTGGGGGAGTCCTCGCTTCTCATTGGTAACACTACCTTGTTTCTTGCATTTGTAGCACTGCCGAGTACTTGTTACGAAAGAAACTATCCTGTCAGTTTTGTGACGACTGGCCCAAAGGTTGTTGACTTTGGTCTAGTTATGTGCTGAGCCACGTCCCTTCTGAAGTTCATTGGTCAATATCCTGAACACTAAATAAGATACCAATGAGATTTATGCAAGGTACCTGGTCCCGTGGTACCCTAAATTCTAGGCTTAGGGTACATGGGATCATGGGAATGTTTGATAAGATCCAGCAGTGATCTGCAAAAGATTTTGTAGCAATCGACAACCCAGTAGTCCAAGATGCTTTTTTGTTGGACCTGTTCATCTACTGTTAAGTCAATCGAATCCATTCAGGACCTAACTGTCTTTGGTCCACAGGTTTAGCCTCCACGCAGCCTCAGACTGTGCCCGTTATCAACAACGTTGGGGGCGGATTCACCACTCTCCAGCCAATCTCGTTCCAGCAGCAGCTTCATGCCTCTTCCCAGCAGCCGATATCCCAGCAGCTCCACAGTCACATGGGCACCAGTCCCTTCATGGCGACCATGGCGCAGCTGCCATGTCACAGTAAGACTACAACAGCAACAACACGAGTTCAACATGTCGAGTAAAGATTAATTCACCTGCTTCTCGTTTCAGTGTACAACAAGTCCGACTCACCTCAGTACCATTCGTCCAGCCTGCTGTCTCAGGCCATGGTCATCGCAGACAGCAGCAGTCTGGGGACGCTGACCAGCCTCGCTGCCGTCAGACAGGTAACAAGGTCTCATCATGGGTCAGCTCGTTTGTTAAGACATGAATAATAATCAGGTAAACACTGCAATCTTTGTTTGGGTAGATTTTAACAGCAGATCCCGAGGAACAGACGGACTCACCTTTACAGGAAGACTCTCTACACCTGCAGCCTCACACACCTGTGCCAGGTACACAACATGTTTTTATCTAATGAAACATTCAGCTTCAGACCAGATAGTCTGATAGTCAGATAGACCTGTAGTCTTAAACAACATTACGTGTGCCTGTATTAACAAGTTACACACCTGTGTTAACGAGGCGGTCTATTTGAGCATGTTCTAAATGTCCAGTTGACCAATCAGATTGCTTGGTCATACAAACTTGTTGCATAACACAAAGTAAATAAAGTCAACACGTCTGTTTTCTGTCTCAGCGTCTTCTGAGAGCCTCGAGCTGTATCCGGCCTCGCAGTCTACAGACAGTCACCAGTCTCACCTCCTGTCACCTTCACCGACAGACATCAGCTACATCCCTGCACAGATGGTGTCTACAGCTCAGTGAACATCAGCTGGACTGTGATCTGGATCGAGAGCTAACACGTCCAGGCGTTTGAAAAGACTCTAACACGAACAAGAATCCATGTCAGAGAAGAAGATTCACTTTTAATACAATCAACTGAAAATCAACAAGAAAATCTTTTTTTATTAAAAACTTTAGAAATATTCAGAAATTGTACATGAAGTTTAAACAAATGTTACCTGCTTTGTTTGTCACGTATCTGCTGCAAATATACTTTTTGGAAAACACGAGTGTCCGATCATTTCAAGAGAGAGACGTCACAAAAGATTCAGTTCAAAGTTTCTTCTGCGCTTTCTTCTCGCTTCTTTTTCTTTTTCCGTTTCACTTCCTGTTCGCCGTTTCTTTGAGGAGAAGCTGCACAGTCCTCTCCGTTCTGTTTCCTCTTCTTCTTCTTCTTCTTAACAACGTTACACTCGTTCTCCTCCAAATCTTTCTTATTGTTTTGAACGATGTGGCTCTCCTCTGCCTCTTTCTTTTTCTTCTTCTTCTTCTTCCCTGTGTTTTCCGAGCAGTGACGCTCCTCTGAGAATGTCGAGGAAGGAAGGAGATCTTTGATGGACACCGCCGCCTCCTTCAGCCTCGTTTCCATCTCGCTGTCGCTGTCACTGTGACAAACAGAAACAAATGATGACCCTCTGACTGAGTGACTGAAAACAGGCCAAAACTTGAGTTTAATCCCAAAGTCTCCTTAAATATCAAACTCTGAATACATCTGGAGGACGTTAAACTGACATCAAACAGACTAAACTTCTAGACAGATAGCTGGCGAGCTCAGCCTGAATCTATCAACATATTGGGAAACACTAAAGAAGAAGAACCTTGAGCTGGGAACAGGTCGACGCCTCACAGGAGCCAGAGACTCATCAGCTGTTTGACCCGGGACCGACGTAGAAAACAGACGAAACCCTGAAAAACAACAAATACACCTGAACAGGTGAGCAGGTGAAGATTTAAAGAGACAGAGTCGTCATAAAAACATCAAACAAAGACAAACTTTACCTCCGTCATCATCGCCGCCGTCATCGTCACGGTTAGCCGACTCCACGCGTGACAACGCCTCAGTCTGCATCTCTGTAATACAGCTAACAGCAGCAGACATGTTTATTAACGTTAATTACATTAATCTGATGATTGTCTGCAGTCAGACTCACCTGTCCAGAAGGTTCCCCAGCTTCTTGGCGACGTGAGTTCGAAACCCCTGAGTGACCTGCAGCTCGTTACCGTCGTGTTCATGGGCGGCGACGACGACTCTGTAACACAGAGAGAAACCTAAAGACTGAGACAAGACCAAGACTATGAGGGGTTAAAACTAAGACTACACCAAGACCAAGGCCGGGCAGTATTTAGCATACTCAGGTAGCTAATGGTTTCTTTTGGACTGCTGCCAACTGTAGCTGCTGTTAGCTCAGTTTGTTAGCTGGTGTTAGCTAATGTTAGCCATGCTGCCCGGACTGTGTGCAGCTGGTGTTGTGCCAGAATAGGAGCTAGACAATTCATAAACTAGCATCATGGGTCATGTTAGCCACTGAAACTATAAAAAACATATCCACTCATAGTGTTTTGCTAGCGATGTTAGCAAGCAAACTGGGAGTCTGACGTTATCCACCCAAGACAGGAATGTGATACGTTAGCTAGGAAGTTAACGTTAGCCAGCTAAAACCAGACTATGACAACATGTTTCATGAAACATGTTGTCATAGTCTGGTTTTATTTATTAGCTCTTGGTGCAGCAGTGTTGTGCCAGAACAGGAGCCGGGCAGCTGACGTTAGCCTCACTATGACAACATGTTTCCTGTGATGTTAGCAGTCAGCTGTTCATAGTCAGCTGAGTGTGTCCATGCTCACCTCTTTGACTGCTGCACGTCAGTGTCTCCACCTGCAACACACAGCACAGGTTAAACTTAATGACGCAGCTCCAGCTGCTCCGCGTGCCTCTTCACTCAGCGGGGTTTCCGGTGGCCTTGTGGCCGGGAGGACCTCACCTTTCCTCGGCTCTCCTCGGGTCTCCCACACGGCCTCCTGACACCTCCTCAGAGCCTCCTCATCGTCGCTGCTCGACTCCTCACTAACTCCGACCATCTTTCCAGCGGGGGCCGCCATGACACACAACACGTGCTCACTATGTTGTTGTGCAGCTGAGGATTCTGGGTAACGTAGTCCAACTTTTAAAACTTTATTTAAACACACTGAAGACAAAGTACAGAAAAGTTTACTGATTAAAAAAATCTGGGAATTATTTTAAATCAACATTTAACATTTTTAACGTACTGAATTTATTTATTTTTCGTTTTTCATCTTTCTATATTTTATTGTTGTTTTATGTAATTTATTTTATGCATTGCTTAACTTTTATTGTTTAAAGTTATTATTGTTATTATTATTAAACTGAGCTGATTATTCACAGGAAGTGACGACATAAATACATAAAGATAAAACAAACATATTCTAATTTAACTATATTTTATAGTTTTTAATCTTACCTAATATTAAGTGTTGAAAGCCAGTTCATTCACAGTGGATGTCTGACTGAAAAGTACAGAAGGATCTATAATACATATATATTATATAGATCTTCATGAGGTCGTCACCTGGAATGGTTTCAGTTGACAGGTGTGTCTTCAGTGTGGTGTGATGGTTCTTTAACCAACATGCAAACATCTGGTTTGAGTTCAGTGGAACCATCATTTGATTTTCCAACAGGACAACGACCCCAAACTCACCTCCAGACTCTGTTTGACCCCGAAGGAGAGCGAAGCACGACCTGACATAAACCCACCTGAGATGTTTGAGATGGATCAGACGCTGCAGCATCCACACGTGTCTCGTGCAGAAGAAGCACAGCTCCTCCAGGAGAGGTCAGTAGAGATGTGTGCAGCTGAACAGGTCAGACAGGCTGACAGTGAACATGGTGAAGGTGAAGTCAGTGAGGACAACATGTTCAATGGACAGTTTGGTGTTTATTGAAAACAGACTTCATCCTGTGACTTGTTGCACGCACTGCAAGTCAAAGAACTGCAAACTGTAGGCGAAACTACTGAACACACGTGAAAAGCAGCATCGGCAGGAGACAAAGAATTATCCTCACTGATATGTTTTATATTTAAACTACAGGTTGGTATTTCTTTGTAATGTAATTCCTCTTTTTAAAAATCAGAATTTTCGGACTATTTAGTTACAAAAATATGTGTACAAAAGCAAATATTTAAACTTGAAGGGTAACTTCAGTTTTCCTGTGTCGGTCTAAGTGACCTCACTCTTGTTGTTCTTCACCTCTAACTCTGTGAATTCAGGTTATCTTCCAGTCAAACTACAGGTGGTGATTGCTGGATCAGTGCAAAGACAAACCAAAGTATTGGTGAGTTCCTGATATAACTTGGGTGAACAAAAACAATCTCACTCTTTTGTAAAAAGGTCTGTCTCTGTACGATCCACGACGGTGTCAGACTTTTAGAATAACAATCGGAGCCTGTCAGTATAAAAAAACAAACTCCACTTTTAGTGGACGTACTTCGACGTTGCAGCCAGTTTCGCTCAGAATTTCAAAATTTGTCCCCATTAGTCACTTAGACACAAAAACAAATGAAAATAGCATCAAGGTTAAAAAATACTACAGTTACCCTTTAATGTCCACCCCACATGGTGTGGCAAGCCTCCTGTGTGATCCCTCACCGGCTTCCTTGAACCTCGTTCCATCACATTCCCAGATGAAATCAGTCAACTTGACTTTGTGGGCCTCCGAAGCAGAGGTTGAACTTTTTTAAAGACCTTTTGACAAATCTCACCTTCCCTCGTTTCTTCGTGGAGGCCGTGTACTGATTGGACTTGAGTTTAGAGTAATAGTCTGAGAACTTGTTGAAGAGGATGGAGATGGGCAGACCGTTGAGGATGATTCCAAAAGCGATGCAGATGAAAGCGAATATGCGACCCAGGATGGTCTCGGGGTAGACGTCTCCGTAGCCCACTGTGGAGATGCTGACCTGCGGGGGGGGTGAGGAGAGAGGTCAGTGCCCGACATCTTAGCTCACGGTCAAGAAGAAAACCTTCTCCTTCCACTTTTATCACACCAATAAACCAAAGATGTACCAAAGATTCAGTGTCGTGCACTCAGTGCTGTGAATTGTGGGTAGTCTTAATAATGATAGTTATGCTCACGTCAATGCATTTAAATAAAACTATTCAACTGTTAACTCTGATTAGCTTGTTTCACATCCAGAAATCTTAACCCGTGCTGTATCTTACTGACTGATTCTCACAATCACGATGCCCCTCGTCCGCCTTCATAAAGGTTCTGTGTGAATTCATTCAAAGTTTTAAGAGATAACTGGAGCCGCTGGACTCAAAGATGGCAATCCCTCTGCATCTGTTCAGATGAACACAACAGGAATCCTTCACGATAATCATTACTATGATTACGGGGATTATCATTTCCTTCCCCTGGATTAGAGGAAAAGATTCTTCCACTCGGTCAAAGAAGGGAATGATCCGGGTTTATTCATGAAAACTGGCAGACATTAACCAGGTTATTCCACTCTGACCAGCTCATTGCTGGATTACTCTTCAGCATTACCATTGAAAAGCATTCCTTATTCTTCACTCCATCCTTGCACAACTGTCTCTCATTCCTTTGCCATCTTAGGAAAAAACTTCAGCTCGTTTTGATTGATGCACATCAAAACGGATTAAGACACGAGAATACCCGATGCTGCCTAAGAATTAAAAAGTACTACTACTGTACTAGTCTGTGAAAGTTCTCTTTTATCCAGGTCGCCTCTCTTTGAGAAGGGAAATCTGGGGCAACTGGACTCGACTGTAGATCAATGAAGATGTTTCACTTCTCAAACAAGTCCATTTGACCCAAATTTAACTTCATTTCTACCAAGTGCTGACTGACAAATAAGTAGGTATACTAGTCTGTGAAGATTCTCAGTCGTCCTGGTCATCTTTCTTAAATCTGGGGCAACTGGGCTCGGCTGTCTCTCATCCAAGAGGCTTCTTCAGAACTAGAGAAGTTCAACAGAACAATAAGAGTCCAGTTACCCCAGATCTCAATGAAAGTCAGTATACTCCGTGTACCCAAATATACCCTGCATTACACCACTGATGTACTTACAGCTGCCCACCACCACGCATGAGGAATGCTGGTGAAGTTTGTTTGTGGCATGTCATGCTCCACGGTGTAAACCATGGCAGAGAAGCTGAAGATGCCCATTGCAATGAAGAGGAAGAGGCAGCCCACTTGCTGGTAACACTGACGCAGAGTGAATCCAAATGCCCGCAGACCCGTGGAGTGTCGCGCCAGCTTCAAGATTCGAAAGATTCGCATCAGTCTCATGATTCTCAGCACTTGGCCCAGCTTCCCCACCTGTCCCACCGCCTGTATGTCGGCCTCGTGCTTCATGTAGTTTTCTTCATTGTCGAAGAACTCCAGGAAGGCCTGCAGATACTGAGGCAGGATGGCGATCAGGTCCACGGTGTTGAGCACACTCCTGCTGAAGGACTTGAGATCAGGGGTGGACACCAGACGGAGAAGGTACTCCATGGTGAAGAAGGCGATGCACATCGACTCCACGTATTCCCAGTATGTCTTTCCACTGAGCTGACCTGTGGGAGTTCTGTACTGCATCTCATCCACAGTGTTGAGAGTCATAGCCACCAGGGAGATTAGGACAAACAGGCTGGAGGCCAATGCCATAAGCTTGGCCTTGACGGACGAAAACGGCTTCTCCATCAAGTTCCAGATAGCTCGGCGCTCCTGGCCCATGAACATGTCATGAAAGAGCTCCTCATTCTCCTCGATCTCCACCTCGGCCTCCAGCTCCCTCTGGATCTTCAGCTGGTCGTTCAGCTCATCCTGCCTCTCCTCGAAGGAGATGCGGCAACAGCGATGGGTGTTCTTGATCCTCACACCCCAGTAGTTGATCTCCTCCAGGAAGTTGCGGGGACACAACTCGTCCCTGATCCACAACACGCCAGTCCTGTAGAAGTTGAAGATGCTGTGGAAGACATCCGGATCCCTGTCAAAGAAGTACTCATTATTAGTCACAGTGTAGTCGTCGCACAGGTCCAGCTTCATGTTGTGGTCCGTGTACGTGGCGAGACGCCCTATTCTGGTCTTGGGATACTTGGCAGCCATCTTGTAAGCTATCTGGTAGGGCTTCCCGCCTACATTAATGTTGATCACGTAGTTCTTTTTGACAGGTGAAAACTGCTTGGAGAAGCTGTATCCAACATTGTCATTGTCTTCATCCTCATACTCCGCGTAAATGTCGTAGATGTCCCGGCTCAGGTCTTGCATGGAGTTCCATGTCTTCACGCAGCTCTCCTTGGCTAGCGGATAAGCAATGTCCGAGGGTCTTCGATTAAAGTCCGAATCTGAGACTTTGTAGTTGGGGAAGAGACTCTGTCTCCTGTTCCACAAGTTGGACACCTTGCGGGTGCTCCCCATGTCGATCCCCCCAGACTACACAGCAGACAGAGCGCTCAGACCAGTCGGCATTACTGCTGTCTAATACCCCCTTCACCTAAGCATGGAGGACATGAGCAGGATGCCTCATGGCCCCATTAATGTTGCTGACTGAGAGGATCCGCGTGCTTACAGGACATCTAAATACTATTATCCCCTCCTGAGCTGCCCGGCTGACATGACGTTGGCTGTGTGGCACATCACAACAAATGCCCACCGTGAACTCACCCCCTCTTTCTGTTTCTAAAAGTTTGATCATGAGCTGACAGTGATGCAGCTCGCCCAGTTAAAAACATAAAAGACGACCATCAGTGTTTCCCTCAGGTTTGTTTATGAATGCACACACTCTGTGCCATACATTAATCTGCATACAATCCCTACAGATTATTACTCAAGGGAGTCATATTGGAAGGCTACGGCTGGAAAATAACACTGCGTGTCTTGTTTCTTTCGTGCTGTTTGAGAAAAACTAAAACATTTTATGATAAATTTCTTTGTAGATACAGTCAAAATGTAATAAATAATTTTAATAATTTTTTTGTTTATCAGAATTGATTCAGTAAATGTCGTATATAACAAAATGCTAACGTAACAATAATATTATAACTGTAGAAAGAAGTACAAAGCTGGTTGTTGTTGTTATTGTGCTTTAAGATTCCTCCACTGAAGCAGAACAAAGGTTGGTGGACACATAAAGAGGATTAGCCTCCTCCTGGAGGGAGGGGCTGCCGGAAACTTCATTTTATTGATATGTGCCGATAAGTTTGTGACATTAAACTCCACAGAAGTCAAATAAAACTTGACCCTTCCTTTGGATGTCAGATTATTGTCATACATACACTATATAATATATATACTGTGTTACAGTAAATAGTTTATTTATTTAACAGACGTCAAATGAAAGAAGTTTGTTTCAAACCTGACAAACATCCTCACTGTGACTTTCATTCACTTCTGCAGTTCAGTCTAATTATTATAATAACATGACCGTATTAAACTTTATTTATATATTTATAACACTGTTTACCACTAACACTGTCTAACTTATATGTAAGAATATTTAAGAGGCTCTGACAGGCAGTCATTGGGTTATATTTAAGAGAGTCTGGCTTTTCCTTTAAATATATTTTTATACATTTGAATCTGTTGTATTTGTTTTATCCTTCTTGTTTTAATCCAGCCTGCAGCGTTTGCACAGTTTGTGTTTTTATTGACAGTTTAAGTCATTTCTTACTTAATCCTGATGTTTCCTCTCAGTTCATCATGCTGGTTTTTCTTTATTGATCCAGAAGGCGTGCGGGATCACGATGATAAAACACATCTCGATACTCTGCAGGATTAATATCATCCACTCTCGTTGTTTGTCGGTCACTATTGTCCGCAAGATTTACGGATCAAATTTAGTAAAGTCCCTTCAAAGCTGCTTAAGAATGGAGGTTATAATCCCTCATGTAGGTTTATAATGCCTCCTGTCACATACATTCTTTACACCTACACACTGTTCACGGTGAATGTTAAGACCTTTGATTTAGTTTACAATATAATGAGTGAAATATGACGCACAAACTGAAGTGAATGTTTCTTTTTAAAGTTTCTCTGATTGTTTCAGAAAAGTAAAGTTAAATAAATGTGATAGGATGAAGCTTCAGCCTCTGATCAGCTTCATCCTGCGTAAGACAATAACACACTGAAGTTTGTACGATAAAGTTTAAAAAATCCAGACAGAGAATTGTTTGAAAAGTTCATAAAAACATCAGAAAACTCATCTGTGATGAAATATTCTGCTACAAATTCATCCAAACTTCCTGCAGTCATTGATTCACGGTGTGACTTCATCGTTCAGTTTTCTCTTGTTGTTACGACCTGATATAAAATGACTCACTCAGACAGAAAAGCTCTGTGTGTCTGCGTCGCTGCTTCAACAACACACCATTTAAATAACATATATGAAATATGTTTAATGTGTTTATTCAAAGTGACTCACAGAGGGAATAAACTAGAATATTAATGAAGCTCAATGATCGAAGGAGGATGCAGATTAAACTTGAACACTGAAGATTTTAACAGCGTCTGGTCAAAGTGCTGATATTCAGTATAACAGCACATTTACAAATGTGTAGTTCAGTGTGTATCTGACGTTGGTCTAACACTAAAATAACGTTGGTCTAACATTAAAATAACGTTGGTAGCGAGTTGCAGTTTGTCTTTGTGCATTACTGACGTGAACTGTCAGACTGTCGACATGTGACGTCCTTCATGTTTCTACAGTGAAGTGTTTGTTACGGACACGTAATGAATTGTTCCAATGTCATATTTCTTAAAGGGACAGCACAGGGAGCTTTAGCAAACTAAGATACACACAGACTGTTAATGTAACATTAATATTAGAACAGCTGTGACACGCAGTCACAGTCTCAGTGCCGTTATTCTCTATAACAGCTAGTGATGTGTCGTTCGTGAACGATTCGTTCAATACGAACTAATCTTTTATATGACTCGGGAGTAATGAGTCATTTCAGTGAGTGATTCGTTCATTTTCATGCAGTACCTTCCCTCGCCACATGATGACAGGCAGCTGCATAAGCTCTGTCAGCAGGACAGGAAACGGAAATGATCAGTTCACGACTCACTCAACTGTGGTCCGCGTTCATTTGTCACGTGACAGCCAGGGCGCTCAGGCAGTGTGGCGAGCAGTAAGCGTAACAGTTCGTTCATAGACCTACGGCTCGTTCATACGACTCGTTCTTTCGTTCATTTGTCACGTGACAGCTGTAGCTCAGCTACAGAGCTGTGGACTGAGAAACGAACAAGGAAATGAATAATGTCTACTTGTGGTGTGCATTCATTTGTCACGTGACACCCGACAGACATTATTTATTAATAAAATCATAATTAATTAGTGGTCTTCTGTTCTTCTAGATGTCTACAGTGTTATGTGTAGTGTTATAATTGTGTATATAATGTTAAGTGTGTTTGTAAATAAAAACTTTTGAAAATTATACCAACGTGTTGATTTTGTGTTATACTCTGCCATAAAATAAGAAATAATAACAACAAATGTGATAATAACAATAACAACAATACTACTACTACTACTACTACAAATAATAATAATAATAATAATAATCATCATCATCATCATCATCATCATCATCACCATCATCATCATCATCATGTTTTGGACACAATAAATGCACCATGTAAACATTTTAAGTAACTTATTAATTGTTACTTTTTGTCTAACTTTATTGTCAAACTGAGTTTTACATTCACTTGTCCTCCACCAGCTGTGAAGCCGCTGAACGGTTCATTCTCGTTCGTTCTCGTTCATCTGGATCGTTCAACGAACCAGATGAACGAGAACCGAGAGCGAACCGTTCATTCGCCTATCACGTGACAAATGAACGGTTCGCTCTCGGTTCTCGTTCATCTGAGTCGTTCATTTGTCACGTGACAGGCAAGTGAACGGTTCGCTCTCTGTTCTCGTTCATCTGCGTCGTTCATTTGTCACGTGACAGGCAGATGAACCCGGTTCATTCTCGTTCGTTCTCGTTCATCTGAGTCGTTCATTTGTCACGTGACAGGCAAGTGAACGGTTCGCTCTCGGTTCTCGTTCATCTGAGTCGTTCATTTGTCACGTGACAGGCAAGTGAACGGTTCGCTCTCGGTTCTCGTTCATCTGAGTCGTTCATTTGTCACGTGACAGGCAGATGAACCCGGTTCATTCTCGTTCGTTCTCGTTCATCTGAGTCGTTCATTTGTCACGTGACAGGCAAGTGAACGGTTCGCTCTCGGTTTTCGTTCATCTGAGTCGTTCATTTGTCACGTGACAGGCAGATGAACCCGGTTCATTCTCGTTCATCTGAGTCGTTCATTTGTCACGTGACAGGCAAGTGAACGGTTCGCTCTCGGTTCTCGTTCATCTGAGTCGTTCATTTGGCAGTACGTTCGTGTCAATCAACAGTGGCAGGGAGGATACAGGACACGGTCACTTTATTATGGTGTGTATTTGCTTTCCTGGGTTTTCATATGGTTTGAATTGCTTGTGACAATTTGTTTATTATCTTTGTCAGCTGAAGCAAACCATGTTGCCTTCAGTGTTAAGTGTTTGAGACCAGCAGCCTTTTTTACACGCCCACAAAAGGGCAAACAGCGCCCCCTGCTGTAAAAATGAACGAAATGAACGAATGACTCAAAAAAAGATTCGTTCAATTTACTGTCCGAGAGTTAAAGATCCGAGTCAGTGAAAAGAGTCGAACTTCCCAACACTAATAACAGCACGCATGAGACGACTCTCGTCCAATCAAATCGCTCGATCAGAACTACCTGTTGTTTATCGGCTGATATCATCGCAGCTCTGACAGAAACTACAATTTGAAACATATAATTCTAAAGTAACATGAACAGATCTGATTGGACAGTAAAGAGGTCGGCAGCTGCTGTGTCAAGTTACAGAATGAGAGCACAGATCACATGAAAATAAAAGCATCATATTTACCTCAGAATGATCACATGAAGCCCAGCTGGACTGGGCACGGTGACAGTTTATGTCATTTAAGACATGTGAGGTGATTTATTTCTTTTTTATTGGGAGGTGAAGAACACCTGTCCAAACAGATGTTAGTGTGTTTAGTGTGAATTCAACATAATCTGGTCGCATCTTTTAATCCTTAATATTACAAACAGCTTCTAAAAATAAATGTTTTGTAATGTTTTGTAATTCATAACAATAACTCCATTATTACAGAGCCGTGCTCTTATTTTGAAACGCAGACCGGACGGTTAGCATCATCTACCGTGAAACGGTTTTTAAAGGGAACCAAGGTTGTTGAGGTCCGCGGCGGGCTTAGCGGGTTGAAGGTAGGTGTAGAACCGGCTCTGTGTGCTGACTGTCCCGGTGCTGTCGGGCTTCTTGTCCCCTGGACGGGCCCCCGTTCGGCGGCTTTATCGCGGTGAGGTTAGCGGAAACCAGGACGCGGGAACTGGACGAGTCCGGACAGCCGGGGAAGTGCAAGCTAACCGGGCTAGCCAGGCTAACGGCGGCGGTGTCCCGGTCCACGGGAGGCACGGGCTCCCTGCGGCGGTGTTGGTCCGGGGGTTTGGCGGCTGTGGTCGGCTGCGGAGAAGCGGATGAATAAAATAATGAAGCGTGAATTAAAATCCGTCATTTTATTCTCAGTTATATCGAGTGTGACAAGCGCAGGGGCGAGCATCAGCTCCGGAGGGGCGGCTGGGGCTGTCATGGCCCCCCGAACACAGACAGACACACGGACAGTGTTCAGGCCTCCAGCTGCCTCTGACAGGCTCATTAACAACCTGTAATTAAATGTAATAACAGGTGTGTACACAGACATTAACGTGCCACACCTGCACTGAACCTTAACAAGCTAATTATCATTTATTAACAATATGCGTCTCTCTATATTTAGTCAGTCTCTGGCTGCTGACACAGCTAAGCTAAGCTAACAGCAGCTGACTGTAAGTTTAGCTGCCGTTAGCTCAGCTAGCCGTGCAGCTAACGTTAGCTGGTGCAGCCAAGCGTCCACGCTCTGAATCCTGCATAACTTTAAGCCTTAATATAATGTGAACAGCTGAGTTGTATATAAATTCACCCTCAGTACAGTTGTCATGAACGGGGAAATTAGCTACAGAGACCAAAACTGTTTTTGTACCAGGCTGTAAACATGTTTATTTCTGCTGTCTAACATGGGGACTTATGGAGACTGGCTCACTTCTGGAACCAGCCTCAGGTGGACGTTCATGGTACTACTTGTAGTAAACGCTGACGTAGCTCGGTTGTTGTTCTGGTTCTGTTCTAATGAAGGAGATCTTCCTGGACTTCACTGAATATGAACTTTAACAACAACAATAATTTTATTTATAAACAGAGTTCATGACGCAGAGACCAAACAAGATGAGACAGGAACATCTAAAATATGAATGTGAATAAACAACATTAAACATTAAGATGAATAAATAATAAAACCAGTAAACTACAGTGTCATCGTGAGCCCGTGAAGCTCGTGTCAGATGCAGACTGGACGTTACTGGACTCGTTGTTCTCTGCTCGCTGTAAACGCTTTGAAACAGATTTGTTGCTGATGTTTCTGTGAATGATTCAAACTCAATAAAACAGAAACTCGAGCAGCTCCCGGAGCGTCTGCAGCTCGTGAGGACTCGGCCAAGGTCGACGTGCACCGACAGCAGCTGGATCGTTTTACAGCCTGTCCAAATAAAAACGAGCTGTTGTTCCACGCGAAGGTCAAACTCACGAAGAAGAACACGTTAAAGTGGTTTTACAGTTCTGTCGTCGAGGTGACTGAAACCTTTGTTTTGTCTTTGAATCTGAAACATTTTTACGTCAAGCTTTGATTCCTCGTTTGGGTCGATGTGCATCAAGAATCAAACCTGAACCACCATGACAGTTCCTCTAACGTCCACCTGAGGCTGGCTGCAGAAGTGAGTCAGTCTCCATAAGTCCCCATGTTCAGATGTCCAACTTCAAAGCAGAAATAAACAGACAGTCTGCGGGGACGTCACAGAGACTACGTCCAGTTTTAGACAGTCTTTGATCAGGTTTCTGTCTCTTTCAGGTTGCTGCTGGTTGCAGGGCCGTGGAGCTGAAGCAGCATTCCCCCTCTCTCTCCTCTCATGCCCCCCCCTGTGTGTGTCCCTGTGTGTTAGTGACCCCTCCACCCGCCGCCCCACCCTCCCATCGTGTCGCCCTCCTGCCCCGAAGCCCCCGACTCACCCCATGCTTGGGACAAAGCCAGCTCACTGCCAGCCCAATGACTGCCTGGATCGTCCTGCCTGTCAGCCTGTCTGCCTTCTCCATCACGGGAATATGGATCGTGTGAGTCCCTGAATCATGACTCAGCTGAAAAGTGTCAGAATCACTCTGTATTAACGACTCGCTCGCTCTCATTCACTGTCTGTGTCGCTCAACACAAACCAGATTAAACTTCTCCGTGTCTCTGGACTCAGACTCAGAAGCTGCTTCATGAAATAAACAAAGTCAGAACAGGTCGAGTCTCAGAGTTTAGATAGATGATGAAACACCTGCGCTGATCTCGTCTGATCGCGAGGACAAAGACTCTGAATAAAACATCAGCAGTTTCTGCAGTGTAGAGTCTAAAAGTTGCGTCGAGGTTTGATCTCTGTGTCTGTCCTGGCAGGTACGCCATGGCTGTGATGAATCACCACGTCTGTCCTGTGGAGAACTGGTGAGTGATTCGTCGTCTTTTGATCCGAGCCGTAAAACTCATGAACATCAAACCGTCTGAACGAGCTCGTCTCCGTCGCAGGTCTTACAACGTCACGTGTGCGGAGGAGCTGCCACGGCCGGGCTTCCCCAAGACGTGCTGCACCATCCAGGACATTCCCCTCATCAGGTCTCCTCCTGCTTTGTTTCTCCACAACACACGAGTCATTCTGTGAGGCATGAATCAGCACTTTGTTATGTGGCGGCTCAGTGACGGTCATTAACCCACGCGCACCGCGCTCTGCATGCATCCGTTTAATCTGAAACCACGACGGAGGACAAAGCTCTGTTGTAGAACGGCATCATGAGACTCGCCGAGTCTTTGCAGGCTGCACACTGATCATGTGACCACTTCAGGTGAAGCTGACTCAGCTGTTTTGTCTCCATGTTACAGTAAATGTGGCTCCTTCCCTCCTGAAAGTTGCCTGTTCAGCCTGATCGGCAACGTTGGAGCCTTCATGGGTAAGACGTCCAGCGCTGTCATGTTTCTGCTTGTTGATTGGCTCTTTCAGGTCATCAGAGTCTTTTAACGAGCACAGCTGTCGTTAACCTGTCACCTCTGACCCCTGTCACCATTTCTCACAGGGTTAGGGGTGAGTGGTTTTCCAGGATAGACAGAACCAGGCAGAGACGTTAATCTTTCATTTAAATGTTGAATTATTCCTTAAAATGTGAAAATCTTGAAGTAAAAAATCAAATATTTTGTTCTTTACTGTAAAACTTGATCGTTAATACAGATAATTGAAGTGAAACTCTGTGTTTGGTGTTTGGTGTTGTATTAATCCTCCGCAGACGTTGGCCACTCACCTCACAGAGCTGTGGAGGAGCCTGAAATAGCCCGAGCTCTCTAATCAATAATGGATGCGGATTTCCTTCCACTTCCCCCCTCCGTCCTCCGTCCTCCGTCCTCCACCCTGCACTTAACCTCCATGGCCTTCCTCCTCCTCCTCCTCCGTCATGTTTCATCAGCTCTGCCCTAATTTCTCCATCTGTCTTTAATTGTGTCTCTCCTGCTGTTATTATTAACGTCGACTTCTTCTTCACGTGTATTTACATTCTTGCTGCATCGAGACGTTCGTCCTCTGTGAGACAGCAGTAAAAGCAGATCAGACGGTCAGCGTGCAGTCACATGATGAAACTATAAACAACAATCATGCAGAGGTTTTGAAATAAATGTCAAGAAAAATGTGTGAAATACCTCAAAATTTCTGATTTCTACATTCAGTTTGTGAACAGAAGTCACATGTCGTGTCGTGCCCATTTTACCGTCACTCGTGAACCCCGAGATACTTCATTTGGGTTTTCCAGCAGAGGTACAGCCTCAGGTCCGGCGGTGCTAACTCTCGCCCCAGTTCTAACGAACAGAACCACATCGTCTGCATAGAGACGTAATCACTGTATCAGCTTCGCCGTGAGATTCTGTCCACGAATATCCCGGACAGGTTCAGAGACGTGAGGCCTCTGAAGACCAGACGGGTCATAGCGGCAGCACCCTGAACCCCATCAGACCCCGACAGGCACCGTGAAACTCCCCTGGCTCCCCAAGAGCCTCTGTCGTGTCGTGTCGTTGTTTCCTGTCGTATTGTAATCGTCTCCTCCCGTGTGTCCTACAGTGGTGATGGTGTGCCTTCTGCGCTACGCCCAGGTGATCGAACACAGCCACCAATGTTGGGTCAACACCAGCGCTCTGGTGTCCGGCTGCACCAACGCTGTGGGTCTGGTCATGGTGGGAAACTTCCAGGTAAACTTCCTGTAACAAACCCTCTGACATGAGCGCGACTCAGACGAGTCTCTTCTAACCGCGTACCGCTCTGTCCCGACAGGTCGATCACGCCAAATCTCTGCACTACGTGGGCGCCGGCGTGGCGTTTCCAGCCGGGCTGCTGTTCGTGTGCCTGCAGTGTGTCCTCACGTACCGGGTGGCTGTGACCGCCCTCGACTACTGGATGGCCCATTTCCGAGTGGCTCTGGCTCTGGGCGCCATGGTCTCCCTCGTCCTCAGTATCCTTGTTGTGCGGAAACAGTTATGTTTACGGTCCGGCTGCTGAGCCCGGTTCTGCATCGGTTCTGTCTTCCTTAACGTCCTCCTCCTCCTCTCAGGCGGAATCTTCTTCATCCACGAGAGCTTCGTCCTGCAGCACGCCGCAGCCATCTGCGAGTGGGTCTTCACCGTGGACATCCTGGTCTTCTATGGCACCTTCACCTACGAGTTCGGCACCGTCACCAGTGAGACCATGATGGCGGGCCTGCAGCAGAGCCACCACCACCACGGCTCGGGTGTCATCATGGGCCCCAGAGCCCGAGGCTCGACGCTGAGCGGGGCGACCAAAGGCCTCAAATCGCCCGGGGGCAGCAGCACATCCACGCATCTCAACTGCACCCCGGAGAGCATAGCCATGTTGTAGCCACACAGGTGCATCATGGGAGCCCACAGGAGGTTCTGAATGGAGCCATGAATGTTTCCAAGATGGCCACAGTTTGTTTTATAAGCCCTCCTCCATCGACCTTCACCGGCCTTTCTTTTGCTTTTCTCTGCACGGCGCTCCGAGCGAGAGCAACGATTAATGTTTGTGTAGTCGGTAGAAAACACTGAATGTTTGACACGTTTCTGTTCGACGGCCTTTTATCCAATCAAGCTTCTTTCATCCGTCACACGACGGTTTAAATCACGTGAACGAGTTCAGGACGAGAGCGCCTCAATCACTTTTTTTGTTGTCGTACGTCTCACGCCACGTTTCCCGCCATCGACTGTCCCGGTGCAATAAATCGCCATCGATCACGTGACCGCGAGTGAAAAAATGCCTTTTTTCAGCATGTTGAAGTCGACTATGTCCAAACACTGAAGTTAATTCCAGGCTGGACCCTTGGAAGCCTTATTTTGAGTTCTTGGAATGACCTTTCTGTTCAGCGTGAAGCCGTCTTCGACGCTCGTAGACTTTGTGCCATAGATCTCACGGCGGCGTCACACAGATCGAAGTCCAAGCATCGCTCCAGACTGCCACAAACTGAAGATGACGAACGCCACTCGTTCATTAAGTTTTACAGTGTTCTGCCCTCTGGATGCCAGCAATACGCTCACATCACCTACCTCTTTTTATCTGTTGTGGGTTCGATGTTCTTCAAGGCGGCTCGAGTGTTTTTGGGAGCGACGGCGTCTGGCAGGTTTTGATCAGCTGATTATTTAACTCGTCGTTTGTTTGGACTCCACCGGTCGGTTTGTGGGCGTATGAATCTGTACGAGTGCACTGTTTTCGCCTTATCCCTCCGTCCTGTGCCGGGGAGCGTTTCTTTGTGTTCACCATACTGTAACTAAAGTCACCGCGGCGTGACTGCAAACGGCAGCTCGACGTCGAGCCCCACGCACCAGGGCTGGATCCGAACCACCAACCATCGTCCACAGGCCAAAACTTTAAGGTGGATTTGAACCTTTTTTCTTTGTGTTGTGTTAAAAATGTTCACGAACGTCGAGGCCGCCCGACACAAAACGTTTTCTCATTTCCTGAATTTAAAGAGTCTAAGAGAACGGTGACGGAGCGAGTCGACGGATGATTTTGTTTCCTTTTTATAAATTCTGTAAATATGTATGATTTGTCTCATTTAGGTATTTTCATTTGACAGAGATTTATATTCAAATATGAAATAAAAATGATAAATTATTAGCAGATGATTGACGCCGCCTGGTTCTTTAAAAAAAGGGAAGTGTCCTCTCTGCAGAGCAGGAGGTCTGTGAAGGATCTGGGAGGACGTCCTGTTTGGACTGTCCTGAGCGAGCGGGTGGCAGAGCCAGGAGGATCTGAGGAGCGACTCATCCATGAACTGAGAAAATAAACGCTGCAGCCGTCGACAGGCAACAAAAGTCTCGATATAAAAAGCAGATTTATTCATTTGCAAGCAGAAATATAAACACGACATGAAGATGAACGAGCAGAGAAGAAGAACGCCACCAGCTTACTAACAGATCAGATGATGGACATCACGTGTCCGTCACTGAGCTCAGTTTGAATCATTTCATGTTTCTGTCACCAAAAGTTACATCAGCAATGTTAAATAAGTCTTCGTGACTGGTCTCCTGTCAGTTTTAGCGGTCTGTGTTCTTGAAGCTGCCTCGTCGTCTCGATCACGTTTCTTTATTTCAACATTTTATAGATTTGTTGTCATTTTTAAGAAGCTCCATCAAAGTTCAACTGAAACTTTTAAACTTTTCAGATTTAAATTTCATTTTATAGCAGTTTTTTTTTTTGTTTAAAGCTCAGAAATGTAAAACAACTAAAATATTCAAACTTTGCTCTCGAGCCTGTTCCCGCTGCGTCCTCAGCAGCTCACCGCAGACCGGGTCACATGACGTTTGATTCGTGTCTGCAGTGAGTCTCCCGAGGCGTTCACATGTCACCGTGTCGCCGGCGGTGGCGTGGTCATGTGTACATGGCTCCGTGCAGATCCTCCAGCCGGTGCTCTCGCTGTTTTCTTCTCTCCTGCAGAGGAAGCAAAAATAATCAGCGAGGGCGGACGCCATCTTGAAAGCGCGCTCAGACAGCGAGGATCAGAAACTCACCTTGTCCTTCTTGAACTCTTCGTACTCCGGGTTGTCCGTCGGTAACTCGAGGCGGCAGAGCGGACAGGAGTTCGTCTACGAGTGCAGAAGAAGAAGAAGCTCAAACTTTTCCCGTAAACGTCGGACAGGAAATGAAGTCACGGATTTGTTTTACCTTCCCCAGCCACGGCAGGATGCAGCCGGAGTGGAACAGGTGTTTACACGGCATCTCTCGAACCGTCTCCTGCTCCTCGAACTCCAGCAGACACACCGGACACTTCAGGCCTTTATCTGACACACACACACACACACGTCAAACCGCCGCTCGACATTTCACTCGTTTCTCTTGGGTGAGTCAAAATGGCGGCTCGTCCGTCACCTGCTTGCTCTGCAGAGATGACGACCACGGTGAGCGTCTGCACGGCGGTTTTAGCGGCCGGAGGCGGAAGCCGCTGGTCCCAGTCCGACAGGTCGAACGTCCCCGAGTCGATGAGGTCCAAACCCTGCATGAGGGACCTGCACGCAGACCAGCAGTCACACAAACAGTCCGCACCCGTCAGTCACTTTAAGGCATCGCGATGCGTTCAGGCTCACCTGGCGAGTTCTAGCAGGGCGTTCTGGCGGTACTGCTCCTCGGGGTTCGTCGGCTCGCAGTCGTGTTCGTCAAAGTAGGAAGCCATTTTGTTTCAGTGTGTGTCCGCATCAAGAAACCTGAAACAGACGAAGAAGAAACATCAGAGCCGAGAGACGACGCTCGCCGACCTCACGCTGAGCTGACCATTCATCCTCACTGACTCAGCTGAAGTCTGGAAATAAAATCAGTAAATTATTAAATTATCAACCAGCGAACGATTCATCTTCAACCTGAAGAAACTTTTTATTTACTTTGTTCACATTTTTATGAGCTGCTGATCGATTAATCATAAAATAATAAAATAATGAAACGAAAGTTTGAAACAAAAATAAAGAAATAATTTCTGTAAAAACATTCAGACAGATAGAAACATAAACAATAATAATATAACAATGATTTGTCTCTGCTGTCTTTATTAAATATTTCAGATTTTCAAAATAAAACAAAGTTAATCTGAGCAGAGTTTAAATTTAATTCTTTAATTTCTTTATAATAATTTAATTAATTTGACTCAATGAATTTAAAGTTTGTCCTGATCAGATTCTTCACTTCCGTTTGAAGCTTCGCATCACGGAGCGGAAATGACGCTGAAACAAAGTCTGAATTACAAAATAAAGGTAAATAAGAATCGAGGGAATGAAATAAAACCAGAAAATAAAGAAAATAAAGAAAATAAAGAATCGACTGACCTGAAGCGACAACAAACATGTCATCCTTCCGGGTGTGACGAGCTTCAGCCACGTGGTGCGCTGCTGGCCAATCACAGAGGAGACTCGCGGCTCCGCTTCTTCTTCGCGTGAAAGTGACGACAGCTGGAGAGCGGCGATGACGTCACTACCGCCCCCTGCTGTAAGGGACCGGAACTGACGTCACATTATAATAAACAATAAAACATTTTATTCAAACGACTTTCAGGACACAAAGAAAATAAACAGAAAAGAAAAGAGTTAAAATCGCAGCAGTCACATATAAAAATATAATTATAAATACATAAACAGAGTAAAATAAATAAATAATAGAATAAATAAAGAAAATTATTTTTTTAAAATGGCTCCATGTTACAGAAGAGATGGATTCACGCTGAGGTTCATTCTGGTCCTCTGAGCCGACTGCAGGATGAGTCAAACCATCCCATTTAATACATTCAATTATATTATGTATAGTACATGATCTTTATTTATTGAAATCATTTGTTGCTGTCTGTAACTGGAAGTGGGAACCACACATATAGAGCTACATAAGATTTAAGAGGTGCTGGATATTTTCATGATATTTTCACATCAGCAGCTTCCAGTCTGAGTTCACGGCTCCCTCTGAGCTGGAGCGAGATGCTGCCCCGAGTGAAGGAGTGTCTCTAAAATGGAGCTCGAGATGGACGTCGGGTTGGTGCGGCGTCAGCAGTACTGCGGACTTTGTACTGGACCGCTGAGGTTCAGAGGCTGAGCTTCTCCATCTTCCAGCCCATGAACGGTCCAACCCTCAGAGCTCAGAGTAGAGAGGAGCCAGCTGAGGAGGTTTGCTCTGTGCTCGTCCTCTGGGAGGAGACCCAGAACCTTTGGAGGGACTACACACCTCAGGGTCCTCCAGGTGTACTGCAGACTGACTAACGTTTGAGTTTTTAAAGAGTAAATCTGAAGCACAAATGAAACCATCAGACGACGTTTTGATAGCAAAACAGAATTTATTTGCGGAATCGGACTAGAGGTGAGAAATCTCACTATTCATAACTATCGACATTCCAGGTGAAAAGAAAAAATAAAAGGTGAACAGACACAAAAACAAGTCAAAGAAGGTATGGCTTTGGTTAAATAACACTCTACTAAACGGATTTGAAAAGACGAGTTGTTACATTAAGTCTAAGGCTCCCTGAACAAACGGCCGACACGAATCTGCTGCAGGTCGTCACGGACAGAACAAACCTGCTGGCTCTACAGTAGCTGCTGCTAGTGTGATGATGACCTGCGCTCAGTGTCCTGATGAGTCTGCCAGTGTTATTAGACGTGGTACTGATACAATGGCGCAGACAGCCTGTCACTCACGCTCGTGTTGCATAGTTATCGGAACATCACAGCACATTCTTTCAAACATTCATCAGCTTCTCGATACAGTAAAAATATCTCTGCCTCTTTGAACGAGTGGTTATCGGACAGCCGAGCACGCCGGCGCTTCGCTCACGACGTAGCTGCATTCGGGTATTTACAGAAACAGTAATGTTGGCACAGTTTAATGTCTGTGTGTGTTTCACTTCTCCGGATCAGTTTGTCTGTGGAAAAAGGCGAGGAATGATTTGGCAGCGTGAAAAAGTTTCGTTCACGTAACACGGCGACGAGAATCTTCACGGACGATCACCGCGCGTTCGTCCACGCGACTAAAAAACAGTTTAACTGAAGCGTCAGAGAAACCGATCGATGACGCGTCAGACACGTGAATATTTTTCACGTTATCACGACGTAAAAAGTCACGTAACAGCAAGAAACTGTTCTTAGACTGTGATGACTTCAATTGTTATAACATGTCGTTATCGTGACATTAAACTGTCCTTGCTACGATGTAAATGATCACATGATAACACAGAATAAAGTTTGGATCATAACATGTTATTATGACGTCACGTTATAACATGAAAGTATCCTGTTACAATTTTAAAACGTTTCATGTTTATAACATGATATAAAACATTATAACAATCTAAGTTATCATGTTACGATGTGAAATATTCATGAAGTAAAACAGTCGTGAAACTCATCCTGTTGTAACGTGACGCTCGAACTCTAAAAACTAAATCTGTTTGAGATTCTGGAAATTAAAAACGGATGAATTAAACTTCACACAGTTTAAACGTGATATTTTCAGAGGCTGAATGAGTGATTGCATCTGTAAAAGTCTAAAGACACAAAAAAGAAAAAGAACAAAATCAGTTTCACACGTTATAAACTCGTTTCCAGTTAATGCTACAGTGATTTTTTTTGAATCGCTCTGCTCCGTCTTAAAGCCGTCCGCGCTCTTCTGTTGTAAAAACTTTATAAAATCAACAGGTCACCTGCTCCCTGCTGCAGTCTTCTGATTTCTAAAAGGACACGCTCAACCAGTGAGCAACAACACGCGAGTATGTCACGATCTACAGTGTTCATAACGTTTCAAACTAGAGAGATCTGAAGAGTGAGAGTTACAGAAAAGGACACATCCCAAAAAAAAACGTCTCGTATCCGCGTCCATTTCATGATTCATCATATTTTTGAGATCAGGGACGTTTAAAGTATTTTCATCTGACTTCAACCACATGCACGTACTGAATCCATACACACTTCCAACGTCATCAACCTTCTTGGATACAAACACTCCCGCCTACCTCCATCTTCACCTCTAACGCTAACCTAACTGAAGAGCTTGACGAAGCAGCCGTGACAGTACGGCTTGTCGTTCTGTTCTTTGAAGGTGCCTTTGTTGAGCTGCTTCAGGCAGAAGGCGCACACGAAGTGCTCCGGGTGGAACTTCTTGGCCATGGCCGTGATGCAGCGTCCCGTGATGGGCTTCTGGCAGCCGGAGCAGAGGGAGCCGCGGCGCTCGTGGTAGTGGACTTCACAGTAAGGCTGGCCGTCGTGCTCGAAGAAGCTTCCGTTGACGAACGGGGTGAAGCACTCCTGCAGGCAAAGTGAAGGAAGACGTGAAAGAACTCTTGGTATCGGTATCGTAGATTTCTGAAGTAATGCACATCAACTTATAAATGGAACCATAAACAGCAACACTCGGGCACAGACCCTGCAGACGAAGCACTCGGGATGCCACAGGCTGCTCAGCGCTGAGATGTAGTTCTCCAGGATGGCTCGGGCGCAGCCGCCACATTTAGGTGCAAACATGTCAAAGTAATCCTTCCTGCAGTACGCCTTCCCGTCCTTTTCATGGAAACCTTCAGACACAAACAGAAACAGCTGATACAGGCGGTGACGGCGGTTTGAAGTGACGGAACCGCGTGGTGTGTTTAAAGGCGTTACCCTCCGGGCCAAAGAAGGATCCACACTGAGCGCAGAAGAAGTGCTCAGGATGCCATGTCCGGTCCAACGCCGTCACCACTTTCTGCTCACACACACACACACACACGATGTTCATCACTGTTTGACTGTAATTCAACAAACAAACAGACAAGCGGTGGCGGTGACTCACGTCCAGGATGGGTCCGTTGCAATAGTAGCAGCGTGGTGAGAACAGGTTGTGGTAGTCCTGCTCGCAGTACGGCTGTCCTTCACGCTCAAAGAAGTTCCTGGAGCCGATCTCCTCCTGACAGTGCGTGCAAACAAAGTGCTCGGGGTGCCATGTGCGGCCCATGGCGGTCACCACCTGCACAAACACAGACCGTGTGTTCAGTGTGTGTGTGTGTGTGTGTGTGTGATGTTTTAATCTGCACTGCAGAGAGACGCTCACCTGTCCCACGATGGGCTTGGCGCAGGCGCCACACACGCCTTTAGCGACCGTCTGCACGCCCAGTTTGTTGAGGTCGGACTGCAGACTGCCGAGCATGTTGTCCAGCTTGTTGACCTGTGTCGGAGCCCCGCCGGGAACGCCGCCCTTCCCCTGAGCCATGATCTGAAACGTGTTTAAACCACGACAACAGTTATGAGCCGAAGAGGAGGCAGCAGACACAAAATGAAGGCACTGTGGAGGTGGAGGTGGAGGTGCATGCCTGCATCGGAGGGAAGATTGGATCGTACTCTGTTTGGCACCCTACAGACACCAGCACTTTGGGTGGTGTCACAGGCTCCACAGGTGGAGGCTGGGTTGGGGTTTTGAGGACAGGCGGAGGGGGGTCTGGTTTGGGGGCGGGAGGTTTCTGAATGGGGGCCGGTGGAGGTGACGCTTTTATAAAGTGCCGAGGTGAAGTAGGAGCTGTTTCCTTGATGTAGGAAGGTTGTGGAGGAGGAGAGGGAGGTGGAGGAGGAGGAGGAGGAGGAGGAGGTGGTGGTATAGGGATGGGGTGGTGCTGCACTGGGGGCAGTCGCTTAGGTTCTTCTACGATAGGAGGGCGGCGAGGGGCGGGGGGAGAGAGAGGCGGGAGCACCTTCCTGGTGGGGACGGGCGACTCGGGGGGAATTATGACCTGAAGAGGAAGAAAAGAAAAGGAAGGAGGAAACAGGAAGCAGGAAACAGGAAGGAAGGAAGGATTTAAGTGTGACACATTTGGGAAAACTGTCGAGGATACTGAAGCCAACCTTGTCAACCTCGCCGCCGGCGCCGTCGGGCCGTAAACGCTGCGGTTTGGATGTGACGATGACACCCTCCGTCAGCCAGTCGTCGGACTGCTTGCGGCGCCGCTCCGAGCGTCCGATCCCGAACTTCCCCTGCAGCTCCTCAATGAGGCGGTCCTGAGAACTGTTCTTGTTGACGATGACGGGTCCCATCTTCCTGCGCAGGTGACCGTCGCGGTACATGGGGTGAACGTTGGGAGTCTCCTTCGTGCGTCTGATGACCGATTTGAGCTACGAAGGAGCGGAACGTGAGCTGAAGCGGTTACGGGTGAGTCGGTCCGGTTAGAGTCACACTCGCATGCTCGTGCCACACCAACAACACGGTCCTTCACAAGGACTCTGGGCTACATGCGGAGCTGATAATCAGTGAGTTACTTGTAAGTATGAAGCTTTAATTCCTCTGACTTCAGTCTGACAGCTAAGAGTCGTTTTATCTTGAAAAACTGAAACATTTGTCTGCGTATCCGTGACGTAATGCTTGTTTTGAAGCTCAGCAGTTTAATTTGGTATGAGCGACACAGACGGTGAATGAGAGTGAGCGAGCGCCGGCCTCGATAACGTCGCTAATCAGAGAAATAAAAAGTGGTTTAATAAAATAAAACTAATTAAGATCGTGTAATCGTTGCAGGACGGCGGTGGTGAGCTGACGCCGCGTGGGCGACATCAGAGAGAAACGTTTCATGTTTCAGCTTTTCAAAAAGACTCAAACTTTTATCGAAGCGTCAGAACAAATCAAACGTGAGCGGAAGCCGTCTGTCAGGCAGCAGCGGCGGCGGTGCGTACATGTCCGGATGCCGACACTCGGTCTATGTTGGGAGTTTGCATCAGGGGCAGGTCGAGGGCGACATCAGGCGTCCCCGGGCACGAAGACGGGGTCATGGACTCGTCCATCCAGCTGGCCTCCGTTAGCGGGGTCATGCTGCCGTCCGTGTACGGCCTCTCGGTGTATGGCGTCATGGTGCCGTCCAGCCCGTCGTGGAACGACATGGACAGCTCCTCGTCGGCCCAGTCCAGGTCTCCGTTGCCGTCTGTGCCTCCGTCCACCGAGTCGTCCGTGATGGTGTTGGTGGTGCTGGTGAAGGTGTCGGGCTGCACGCTGTTCCTGTCCATGGGCAGGATGAGCTCCTCGGGCACTTCCTGCATCGCTCCACCCAGATACTGAGCCTCCATCTGCAGCTGAGGTGGCTCTGTGTGATTCTGAGCGAAGCTCATTGCGAGCAGCTTGTCGAGCGCCTCATCCAGGGACGGCTCCGCTGCCGGGGGCTGCTGCTGCTGCAGTGCGAGGGGGCTCGGCGCCTGCCTGCTGGGGCAGCTGAAGGCCGGCGGAGAGGGGATGACGGACGGAGACGGTGACGGTGATGTTTTTGAGGAAACGTGTGCAGAAGGAGGAGAGACGGGGAGGGGGGAAGGAGTCTTTGGAGCTGAGAAAGTAGGGGTGAGGTTTTTGGAGGGAGGAGGAGTGGAGTAACTCAAATCCAGAGTCTCACAAGAGAATTTACCGACAGTGTTTGAGGGTGAGACTCGCTCCACGGACGGACTCGGGGACTTGGAGGACTTGTGGTCTAGCACGGTGTTAACTGAGGTAAGAGACGGGGTGGTGGTGGTGTTGGAGGGACTTGGACTATTTGTCATCAGGTTGGAGTTAAAGGAAGCGGACTGGGAGAGGACCAGCAGAGTCTTGGTTTGGGCTGACAGCATGGTGGCAGAGACGTCTATGACAGAGTCCAGGTCGGGATCACTGGCTGCAGACAGGGAGGATATCGGACTGTGAGGAGGGAGGAGGCGGCTTGGATGGGATGCCGATGCGCCGCCGTCTCCTCCGTCCTCGTCTATATGTAGCTCTAGACCGGAGGGCAAAGAGAAGACAGGAGAGGAGGACGGATGGGACAGAAGAAAGGAAGGAGAAGCCACGGAAGAGGAGGAAGAGACCGGAGGATGAGGAGAGCTGGAAGGAGGTCCTGCTGGATCCAGCAGAGAGCCCAAAGAACTGGGCTAGAGGACAGAGAAGGAGAAACAGGGTAAAAGGGAGAGGACAGGAACATGAACACGAGTGATGAGCTGATAAAGTGAAACATCGCAGGCTCCCCTCACGCTGCTTCGTACCTTGAAGTCGGACAAAGACGCCATCAGCTCGTCGAGCTCTCGCGTGGCGCAGGAAGCTGAGATTCTGGCCTGCTGCTGGGACGGCGAGTCCAAATCACTGTGACGAGCCGGAGGGCTGAAAAATATAAAACAGGACACGATGCAGACCACCAAACAAATTTATCTGCTGATACCGGAGCTCTCTCTGGACAGAATCGGTCCCGGCAGTACCTTGGTGAGGGCACCGAGCCCTCCAGCTCGTCCAGCAGACTCTCCACAGTGGGTCGGGCCTCGTCCGGCCTAGTCCCGTTCCTCTTGGGTTTCTCCTGAGGAGGAGGGCTCACCATGATGTCGGGTCCGCCGCCATTCTCGTAGTGGGTGATGCTGCAGGACGGTAAGGGCGGAGCGGCCTCCTCTGTGGACACATGACAGTACAGGTGAGCTGAGCTGAGCGCGCTCAGCACAGAGGCAGAAACCTGACGGCGCCGTCTCTACCTGTGGTCGGGAATGAAGGCGAGCTCTGCTGCACGGCGTTCAGCTCCAGCAGCAGCCTGTCGAGCTCAGAGAGGTTACTGCCCAGGGCGGAGGTCATGGCTGCGGTCGACGAGTCCGAGTTTGACTTCTGTTTGTTTGGAAAGCTGCAGGAGACAAACACCTGATGAAAGACTGCACAGGTGAAGACAGGTGAGACATGTGCGACAACATACCTGTAGACGTGGTCCTCTTCAATGTGAGACAGCGGAGAGCTGCTGCTGTCCCTCGACCACGAGCTCTTCTGGGCTGAACCTAAAGACTGCAGAGGAGTCATCAGTCAGAGGAGACAGTCTCTGAGACTGTTATAAGACTGCAGAGGAAGTGTCACAATCAGGAATTGAAACTCTTCATCTGCTTTGCTCTGATTTGTCGACATTGACACGTGTTTTACATTTTACTATTTGACAATGTTTTTATTTTATTTGTTCTGTGCTGTAAAAGACACGTAACAAGTCCTGTCTAAGTTTAGAAATAACAAATATCATCGTTCTGGACTGGTTTACAATTTTGGCCTCCGTACTTGACTCGTGTACCTGCTGAGAGGAGTGGTGGGAGCCCGGCTGATCGATCAGAGACCCGTTCAGAGCCTCGGCTGAGGGTGGAGGAGGGACTGGAGGCGGCACCGACACATCCTGGAAGGAGTGTCCTCCGGTGGGGATGGAGTACGGAGTCTCTTCAGACAAGAAGACAGGTCGCTTTGATATGTGGGACGTGGTGGACTCCAGATCCGCCAGCAACGCGTCTGAAAGAGTCAGAGTTAAAGTTGAACGGTCTCTGTCACGTCTGTTCTTACACTACGTAACTTTGGCCTCCGAGTCAGTACGTAAGAAGTAACTAAGTATTCAGGTCCAGGGCGGGAAGTGGAGCCAGTGTCATGCTAGAACAGGAGCTGGGCGAGTGGGCAATGTAACCAGGCTCAGCAGCTTCTATGGACATCGTTAACAGCAGAGGCTACAAGACGATGACGGAGGACGGAGTGCCTTACAGTGAACTAATGCAAACTGTAGTAGCTGTTAGCTAACGTCAGTTAGCTTCTATCTCTGGACTGGGAGCTAAGAACAGTGTTAGTATTCTTCCTTGTAGCACAGGGGCTTTTATTGTGTCGTGCTAGAACCGGAGCTGGGCAATGCAACCAGGCTCAGCGGCCTCTATGGACATAATGGCAGAAGAGAAGAGAGTGAAGAGGACGCTGATGGAGGAAGACAGACGCCGAGCCGGGCTGACTGCTGTTGTTTTCTACAGCAGCCACGAGTAATGTAATCAGAACAAATACTCGAGTACAGCTGCAGCTAATTGGAGACAGCAGAGACAAAGTCCTGAACTGTACTGGACACCAGTTGGTTCTTTGGGGTTGCTGGGTGCCAGGACTTCTGAACGTGGCATCAGGCTGTGAACAGACAATGGCAGCGAGTCAGTCGGCCTCTCGTTCCAGCCCGTCACCAAAAAAAGCTTCCAACAGTGAGCTGACACCATGTGACCATCACAGCAAACCCATTAAGGCCTTCATGAAGCATCCTCTGAAATCCCCAACATACTTTCACCATCAGTCGAACTATAAATAAAACCGTGCTGACAATCAGAGCTACCTGCCCGTCACGTCGGTGTCTGAGGATTCAAACAAAGCTCACAGAAGGTGATCTGAACCCGGTCCAGGGTTGGAGGTGGGGTGTTACCCTGCTGAGTGTTTGGTGGAACGCAGGAACAAAATAGACTCTTACATCACACAATCCGTCCGTCCTCAGCCCGTCCAGAATAGACCACCATCGCCGGCTGCATACTGTTACACTACAGGGCTCTCAGAGAGGCTTCAGAGTCACTTCAGACTGAAGAGACGCAGAAAAACTGAACAACAACTGACCAGAAGATCATCTGGACAACAAGCAGAGTTCAAATCTGTCCTGACAAACCAGTTTCCTGCCACGTCGACCCTGCAGCAAAGTTTATATTTAAAATAAGAGTCAGAGAGTAAACCTCGTCCGCGGTTCAACATGAATCCTCTAAACGAGACAGTAAAGTGTGTACTCACGTTTTTTTGTCCACCTGCTGTCTCTGCAGCATCGTCCACACACGATTGTGTGTGTGTGTGTCTGTGTGTGAGCAACAAGAAGAGTGAGACGAACTCTGAGACGGCTGCTGCTGGTGGGAGTGGTTAGAGAGCTGAAACTGGGCGGTGGGAACCTTTCAGCACCCCTTTATCTTAAAGGTCCAGAGTGGACAGACATCCAGAGGTGGACGTTCACCTCGCTTCACCTTCTCAAAGAGTGGGACATCTTAGAGACTACGTCCAGATTTTAGACAGTCTGTGGGGACGTCACAGAGACTACGTCCAGGTTTTAGACAGTGGGGGTCTCTCAGACATCTCCACCTTCCACTCGTCATCAGGGGTCGGTCCAGTGGGACGTCCTTCCCAGAAGCTGGACGTTGAAGTCATGAAGTTTGACATAAACCACATGGGAGAGCACGAGCCTATTTAAAGCGGTAAGCTCAGTGAGTAGCCCGTGTCTGTGCAAATGTGCTGAAATATCACGACCACGCTCAAAATAATCTGCACCTGGTGCTGACACGCTAAACAAGGTCTCACTGAAGTTGACTTTGTCGCTCATAAAACAAAGTACCACCTCTGCTTTAGAAACAAAGAGAAGGAGACATTTGGAAAGAAAAGGAATAAATGCCTCGAGGCTAATTATGGTAATGTATTCCTAGAAAGTTCTTTGTGGCGTTGACAGAGAGGTCCTCCAAGAAAACCTTCGAGCCAAGACTTCTATAATGACACCCGCGCTCATTAGACCCCCAACCCACCCGCTTATGCCAAACATCTTCCACAAACAGAGTACGACCTCCACACGAGGCTAAACTACGTCTGATGCCCTGTGTTGGTACTCATTCCTCGGTGTGGGTTGATTTTTAGGTTGTCCTACACCACAGACGGCATGAAGACTGGACGGTGTATTCATGGGTCGGTGAAAGCTTGACCCATGAATCGCAATTGAAATGTTGCGTCAGTTGCTTCTTTTCTTTGTCTCACATGATAATAAACTGAATTCAAGCTTTTGTTGGTTGGACAATCTAAAAGTTGCCACGTTGAACTTGCTGGACTCATCCTGACAAGCTTCAAACTATGAAGCTGTGTCCAAACCAATCGACCAAGCCTCCTTTGAGGAACCACCGGCAACTACATCAAGAGTTACGGGGTTGCTAAAGATGTTCGGATAGCTGCTTCTAACACTGAAGATGTTCCTTTTGCTCGATGGCACAAAGAATGAACTCGATTGTGATTCAATGAAAACTTGTTTGAGGGTTTTCGTTGACACATGGGGCTCTGCTTTATTACATTAACATATCAGAGATACGTCAGCACATTAATAAAGAAGTTTCAGCCGTCGTGTGTTTGTAACCATCGATGGACCACCATGAATTCTGAAAGTAACAGAACCAGAACATGGTCAGACGTGATTAAACTCACTAAAGTATGATTAATAAATCCTTTGCAGCCTCCCTCAGTGATCATTAATCTCTAATATCATTTCCTTTATTTGCCTGACGAGGGCAGCATCGAGACTGGGACGAGGGACAGAACAACAAGTTTGGTCCACGCAGGGTTCGAAGCATGCAAACATGCTCCGTACGCCAAGTTACAGGCTAATCTTTTCCATTCCAGACGGGGGGTAGGAGCCACGATGGACAAAGTCCAACTCTGCTCTAACAGCATCCTGACTCAATAGTCCATTGTGCAACGTCTGGAGGAATAAAGCTGTCATCAACACGAGCACGACTGGGACTAATAATTCAAGACGGGTCCGACCCAGCTTCAGTCAGACAATGCTCAGAGTTATCTGACGGTGGCCTGCTGCGGTCGCACTAATCTTCCCTCAACAAACAGCTCATGCTGTGTGGACACTGAACACATTCTTGTGGTGGTGGGTGCATGTACGGTCTCGCCTGCACCCACCCACCCAGTCAAGGCCCTGCAGTGTTTATCAGATCGGAGTGAAGGTGCATGGGGAATTCTTCACATTCCTCCTCTGAGAAAGAAAGCAACCATGCGAGGACGCGGGGACGCGGGAAGGTGGGTTTAAACGTCCAACCTGTCTTAACGGGACTCAAACTTTTGAACATTCCTCCGGTGCCGCAGGACTTTTAGGTAGAGGAACGCGCCCGAATACAAAACACCATCTGTCAAGTCCAGAAAATGAAAATAAAGTGTTGACAATTACAGGAGCAGCTCCGCTAACTACAGCATGCCTTGAATTCCAGGATAAGGGAGATGTCAGTGTTTTTACTGCCCATTTCCCACAGAGCAGGGAGTACAGTGCAAACAAGCAGGGGAGGGAAGGAAGGGGGGAGACCAGGGCTGTCTAATCTGCTCTATTAACATGTGGGCAACGGTGATGGGCCACCAGGGTCCACGGCTCACCTGTTTATAGCCAGGGAGCAAAAGAGCAGGACTGGCCACAGCCCCACAGTGAAACCCTACCCCCATCAGGCCGAGCCGGCATGATATTTATATCAAACAAGACAGGCAGGGGCCAAGAGAGGGGGAGGACGAGGGTGAGATACCGAGAGGCAGGCCGGGTCGAGCCTCGGAGAGGAAAATAAAAAGATGCACCAGGAGAGGAATATCCATGTCAGGGCTCACACCTGTTTAACACACTATAACACGGATACTACGAGGAAGACACAAGCCTGATGAGGGGCGATTACTTCAAAATAAAACACCTAAAAATACGTCCCACAAGCAGCCCCATATCCGAAACACGACACGCCCCTCGAGAGAACGCTGCCGGGACCCAAAATAAAAAGCACTTCCCCGCAGACCAGTAAATCAGATGACAGGGGAAGTCTGAAGACTGATGTAACGCCCAGTCACCGAGGACACATTCATGTCAGAGAGTCGCCTTTTGTGCCGCGAGCTGAGGAAGAATGAGGAAGGACCCTCGAAGAAAGGACGTCTTTGACATGAAGAGCCTCAAACAGTCAGACTGATCGTCACGGTGTCAGAACAGTCCACTTCCTTAAATCGCTCTTTGTCCAATAAACTGTTTCTAACTTTGCCATCATCATCATGAAGCTCCTGATTGGATCGGCACCTGACCATCCAATCAGACGATCAACGCCGGATCGGACACTGATCCGAGGTTTTGAACCGTTCATTTCATCACCGTCACCATCACCACCACGACGTACCGTCAGGGGTACACAAACCACAGTTTGATCAATGTTCTTTAAAGTAGAACTGTCCAACAGTCGGCGGCTTGTTTTTTGTGCTTCGTCTTTATTTTTCAGTCAAACAATAACTGCAGGAAGTCGAGCTGCTGATCATTTCCTCTAAATGTTTGATCACAGATGAGTTTCCTGGTTTGTAGGAACTCTGTCTGGATTTTTATTGGTACTCTAGTTTTCTTACAACCATTAAAATAAAGAACAAGCAGCCGTTAAAGGTTCAGTGTGTCACATTTATCATTAACTCTGCTGTCAGTGGTATGAAATGAGTTTTGTTATTATTACCTTTGATTTTTCCTTTTTAATTGACATATACTGCAGGTCAAACAACATGGCTGCCATCCAATACACCTCAGCTAGTCGCTAACAGACGATCAGTCAGCAGAAGAGCCCAGAGAGCAACGATGACTGCACGAACGCAGAGAAACATGTGAGGACGGAGGATAAAACCTCAGCGTCACCTTTCACTGATCAGATGTTTGGACTAGACGCTGTGATTAAAGATTTACTCGAGGATCATCGTGACCAAACATGCGGTTCGTGGTCCGATATTAACCGTGATAAGGACGCTCGGGTGTCGGCAGGGTCACGTCAGACTCGGGAAAAGGAAGAGGCTGAAGGCCGCCGTGAAGCTGCTGGCGGAGCAGCTGTCCGTCCACCAGCTCTGACTACGCTCATTGTTTTTCTGCTCTTGTTTCCTCAGGATGTGGGGCCAGGTCTGTTGCCTAAGCGATGAGGTCAGCCATGCAGCTCTCAGAACAGGATGGGTGTGGAGCTCCACTGATTTACTGTAGCAGAGCAGGCGAGGTGGCTGGTTCAGGCCCGGCATGCACTAACCCTCTCAGCTCTGGGGTGATGATAGCTGGTGTGGTAACACTAACTGTGCAGCCGACACACGGAGACTACGAAGACCTTCGAGGATCTTCTGGTATGCTGCGTAAACGCTGTAAACATTTAAGAGCCGCCGGCTGCAGGAGACGCTGATCGACTCAGATGATTACAGTAAATCTGAGTGTGTTTACAAAGGTGTGTTTGAACACACACACGTACACACTGTGTGCGTGTTTGTCTGCTCTGCAACAACAAGCTGCTGCGAGGTGGGTCAAATTCTGAACTGAAGCTTTGAGACGACAGAAGAAGACGTGGATCATCAGCTGACCTGAGGCGGGCTGAATGACACCTGTAACCACGCCCACCTGCCAATCAAAGCGTCTTAATCCTGCATAACTTTAAGCCTTAATATAATGTGAACAGGTGAGTTGTATATAAATTCACCCTCAGTACAGTTGTCATGAACGGGGAAATTAGCTACAGAGACCAAAACTGTTTTTGTACCAGGCTGTAAACATGTTTATTTCTGCTGTCTAACATGGGGACTTATGGAGACTGACTCACTTCTGCAGCCAGCCTCAGGTGGACGTTAGAGGAACTGGAAATAGTATCTAGTAGGGTGTTTGGCCCTGGGCTAGTGATCCGGCCCTGGATCTATGAACAGACCGTCCAGCCTGGTGCAGGTCTGTACTGATCCTGCAGACGAGCAGCAGCAGCTCCTCCTCAGGTCGGTCTGAATGTCACGCCGTCCTGAGGAATTCACAGAGTCGAGCTTCAAACCCGACAAACAAACCAGAGGACGGGGGGCCACATGTGGTTTCAGGGCCACATCTGGGAGAGGACTCGCCCCCTCGGCCACATCAGTCACGAGGTCGAGGCTCGGCCTGGCTGCCACCTGGTCCGTAACTGTTCAAGACTGATGAGAAAGAAATCCTGGAAAACTGTGAGTCAGAGCTCGCTGAGGGAATCCCCTTCCTCGAGCGTTCAGCAGCAGATCAATAGACTCAGAGCGAGAGGAGGGGTGTGATCAGGTTTCCAAACAGCTCCGTGTCGAGCCGTCAGTCCTCCCCGAGCCTCGGGACGACGGACCCGTGACGCTCGTTAGCTGCAGAGCGCTTACAAATATTCACACGAGAGGAAAGAGGTTTTAACGGAGGCGTGGAGGCGTTCAGAGACGTGGTAGGAGGCGAGTCGCGACCCAGAGAGTATCTGGCCTTGGACCCTGACAGGGAGTGATGTTGGACATTCCTCTGCAGCCTCGCCCCCTCCGTCAGGCCCTGCAGGCTCCGTCTGCTGCACCAACAATCAGCCCATTGAGCGGCCCACGGCAGCCGAGCGGCTAACACGGCCCGGAGGTATTCTCACTGCGAGCCAAACCCAAAATGTGGGCCGACGTCTCTCCACTTAAACAATTCACAAATCCATTTTACTACAGAGCGACTGGACCAAGCCGAGTCTCTACAGTCTTTGCAGTCTTTAGAGTCTTGAGAGACAGTTTATTGTGACTGAACGGGGTAAATATAGAAAGGTGACCAGCTGCTGAGAACTATGACAACAAAATTAGAAGTTCACGGGGTCGGGGTCAAAGGTCAAGAGCCAGTGAAGTGAAGAGGTGAAGCGAGGCACAAAAAATAGATCCAGACAGACAGTTTGTGTTATTGATCAGCTGATGACGGTAATGATCGATCAGTGAGCTGATCAACTCTCTGATTTCAGCTCAATGTGAATATTTCCTGTTTGTTGCTCTTTGATGACTCTTTGAGAAACTCAACACATGTTTATATATCTCAACATTTGAGGACATCTCTCATCGATTCATCACAGAGCATCGGTAATCACAGGAATCGTTCACTGCCGCTCTGACAGAGTTAACTGTTCATGCAAGTAAACCTTCCAGAACGTTCACGGTATGAATGAGTAATAAACTGAGCATCAGCTCGTGTCAGCAGGATAACGGAGTGTTCATCAGTGATGTTTAAATTTTGTGGTGTGACTGTGAAGCCGTCGCGTGTTTGGGCGTTCGCTCATGTTAACTTCATCTTTGACCGACGTGTGAAAAAAAAAAATGCTGCTGCTGCCAGGAACTGAAGGGAGGACAAACACTTCACCGTGGTTACTGCGAGAGACAACACAGATGATTCATACAGCCCCGAGTAACATCTGTGATGATCTGACAACCATTCTGATCTTCAAACTAGAAACTTTTCATGCAAAAAAAACCTGGAAATTTTCTGTTTCCCTGTCTGGAAATCTTTGGATATTTACAGACGGCACCTTTGACTCTGAGAAACATGAACACAAACTTGTTTCATCGTCTTAGCTTCTCTGTTTTGACATGCTTTTTTTGGAGGAAGACTCCAAGTTCTCAAATATTACAAAATCAAGCAGCTGTTCGACTTTAAAAACGGATAGATCAGCAATTTGTCCGTTAATTAATCATGTTTGCACCAAAACCTAACAATGTTGTTGAACTATAAAATCAGATTTTTTGTAACTTTTCATGCAAAAATGGCAGAAAATATGAAACATCTCTGCTTATGTGTGTAAAAATCTTGACTCTCTTGCTTTAATATCACAGAAATGTTCCGACTTTGGACAAAACAAGACGCCAACTTGGATATTTCGTCAACAAAGTCGGATGCAGCCTTAATTTAAAGACTATTTTAAGCATTAATGGTCGATAATGCAGCTGCGTTGTTGGACTTATCCTGGCACGGCTCGTCCAGCTTTAACGGATCAAACCAGGAGGAACCAGCAGAGATCTGGACTGGTTCACCCCAACAACAACCACCACCACCATGGGGTGACCCCGTGGTTGTTGTTGGGGTGAAGCAGTCCTGCCTCCACCTTTAACACACACAGATGAGGTGTGAGTGTTAAAGGTGGGGGAACAGCTTGCAGATCACCTGCAGCCCTCCTCACCTGTGTGCCATGTGAACAAACAGAGTTTGATTCCTGGTCAGCCACCGGGTTGGCCGAGCTCACATTGTATGGGGGAGGCCTGCTGACTTCAAAGCTGGTATGAGCAGCCTGAGGGGGGCAAAAGTTGAGGAGGTAACGTTAAAGCTCGGTGTCAAAATGTCAGCCAAACATCTCCTCCCTGCTGCGCACACATCCACCAGAAAGACGGTTTGTTTCAGCGGGCAGGGCAGAAACTCCCAGCCCGCACAGGGGGGCTCTGTCTGGGGGAGGAAGGCTAGCAGTGTCCGGCAGATTAACTGGCTAAAAGTTGAAGTAAAGAGTTTAAAATGTGAAAGTTTGACTCAGCAGCACCGTGCTGGAGCGTTTCTGACAGAAACCAGCCATCTTCCCCGCAGTGAGGTGACCGCACGGCCACACAAACGGCAGCAAATCTCCGCCGTAACGTGAACTCCTCCACCCAGCTACCGCTGCTGCCTGACGGCTGCAGTCAAAGCGAACAGCCGGCCTCGGACCAACTCCTCCGGGACTTACCTAAATCATCCATGGTGTGTGTCCGGCGTCGGCTCGGGTCGGTCCGGTCCGCTGTCTGCTCAGCTGGTTCGGGTTCTGGTTCTGGGCTGGGTTTCCCCTCCGAACTTTAAAGCTGCTGCTGCTGTCCTCAAAGTTGGTCCGGTGAGCTCTCGGGAGCGCGCGTCAATATGTGCATGTGTACTTTAACCAACGGACAGGGCGCGCGCGCGACCACCGAGGCTCTGTGCGAGCGACATCTAGAGGCGGGAAAGTGGAGCCACAGTCAGACCGTTAATGATGTATAACGGAAATATATACGAACATATATACCGTTAATGATGTATAACGGAAATATAAACATATACACCGTTAATGATGTATAACTGAAATATATATAAACATATACACCGTTAATGATGTATAACGGAAATATATAAACATATATACCGTTAATGATGTATAACGGAAATATAAACATATACACCGTTAATGATGTATAACGGAAATATAAACATATACACCGTTAATGATGTATAACTGAAATATATATAAACATATACACCGTTAATGATGTATAACGGAAATATATAAACATATACACCGTTAATGATGTATAACGGAAATATAAACATATATACCGTTAATGATGTATAACTGAAATATATATAAACATATACACCGTTAATGATGTATAACGGAAATATATAAACATATATACCGTTAATGATGTATAACGGAAATATAAACATATACACCGTTAATGATGTATAACGGAAATATAAACATATACACCGTTAATGATGTATAACTGAAATATATATAAACATATACACCGTTAATGATGTATAACGGAAATATATAAACATATATACCGTTAATGATGTATAACGGAAATATAAACATATACACCGTTAATGATGTATAACGGAAATATAAACATATATACCGTTAATGATGTATAACTGAAATATATATAAACATATACACCGTTAATGATGTATAACGGAAATATATAAACATATATACCGTTAATGATGTATAACGGAAATATAAACATATACACCGTTAATGATGTATAACGGAAATATATAAACATATATACCGTTAATGATGTATAACGGAAATATAAACATATACACCGTTAATGATGTATAACGGAAATATAAACATATATACCGTTAATAATGTATAACGGAAATATATAAACATATATACCGTTAATGATGTATAACGGAAATATATATAAACATATACACCGTTAATGATGTATAACAGAAATATATATAAACATATATACCGTTAATGATGTATAACGGTAGTAGCCAAAACAAACAGGAGAAACATGAAGATATTAAACAGTTTGTATTTATTAGACATGAGAGGTAGCAAAAATAAAGAAATGTCTCTAAAGTTGCTCTAAAACTTTTTTAACACGTGCATTTATTAATCTCCTGGATTTGGACAGAAGATGATGCAAAGTTTAATAATAACCCTCGACACAGAACCATCATCAGATCCACTGTCGTGTCCTACAGAATGATAAAATACATGTACCATCATCTATTGTTGCCTTAAGTCAACAGGCAGCTGTGAAGGAATGAACTCTGAACAGCGATCTTTCTCAGTTTACTAAATGAAAATATTCTGTAGAAACGTTCAATAAAATGTGATAAAATTCTAAAATTTACAGACATATGAAGTCCTGTGTTAAATAAAATCTGTCAGAAGTCGACTGGCTTCAGCTTCCTCTCCTCCTTCTCGGTGAGGGGCTGCTGGGATAGGATCTTGCCGTGCAGCCGGTGGTGTTTGCCGATGCCGAGCTTCGGCAGACCTCGGTTCAGCCCCTCCAGCAGCACACATGACTTACACAGCGCCTGGCTGGAGATGTAGCCACAGCGGTTACACGTTCCCTGCACGGGCATCTTCACGCCATCCCGCACGGAGAGGTTCTCCCCCGAGTGGATGACGTCGATGATGGAGCTCGGCCTCACGCTCTCCAGGTCCTTTAAGAAGGTCCTGGCGTAACCTCGGTAAGCGTTGGGAGAGTAGATGCATTCGGTGGAAAAGTAGTCCAGCTTCTTGAAGTACGCGTACAGGACGATCTCCTTCTCATACGCGTATTTGAGCGGCTTGCAGCGCGGCACGACTCCGTCACCTTCGCTGGACGTGGAGATGGCGGTGCAGCGGCGCAGTCGAGCGATGTCGCCACGCAGGACGTTCATCAAAACCGTCTCTGCAACGTCGTCAGCGTTGTGACCTGTGCAGAAAACACATTCAACCATTTATTCTTTGTTATTAAAGGATCATTTCACTGTTTTCATCTCACAGTCGATAATCAGGATAACAAAAAGTTGCGGTTGAAGTTTGGTCTCACCTGTACAGATCTTGTCCACTTTGAGCATGATGGCTCCTCGGTCCAGCGCCTGCCGTCTGAACACTCCGCAGAAGGTGCAGTTGTTTTTCAGTCCCACCTGTTTCACGATGGCGTCCATCGTCCAGCCGTACAGCTCCTCGTACGACACGATCTTCAGCGGCAGCTCGTACTGCTGCTGGTTCCTCTTCACCGTCTCCAGCGAGTCGTCTCGGTACCCGGTGATGCCCTCGTCCACCGACAGGAGCATGAGCTCCAGGCCGTAGTCGTACCGCTCGTTCAGGAGCTTCATCACGTGAGCGAGCACCGTGGAGTCCTTTCCACCCGAGGCAGCGATGCCCACCGTCTCCCCGTGTCTGAACAGCTTCGCCGCCACGATGGTCTGATGCACTTCCTCCTCGAAGGCCCAGAAGAAGCAGTCCTTACACAGCGAGTGGCCCGTCTTCGGACGCTTCAGCACGGCTCGCTTCTCAGCACAGCTGCTGCACAGGACGGGCATGGTGAGTCCTGGAGGAAAGGTGACGAGGTCGGAGATGAGTTGTAGTGTCAGTGACGCTGATCAGTCACGATTCATATCCAAACATGACATTTAATAAAGTATGAGCAGATGTTGGACCTGGACACAGCTCATTATTAAAGGACGAGCTCCTCTGTGACAGTGAACTCAACATCTTTGAGGCGTCTAAGGACGTCAGCAGCACTTTCTGACAGTGTATGGCCACAGGTAAGAGGGAGAGCCTCAGTAATCACATATAAATAAATAAAAGGTGTTTGTGAGTTATGCCGAATTAAAGAGCTGAATAAAATGACTCATTAAACATCTTTAACCATCGCGTGACTCGCACAGGTGAAGCTCGTGCAGTTAATTATCAGTTCTGCAGGTGAAGCTTGGCTAACGTGCTAGCTGTGAGGAAGTCTGCCCTTTAAAAACACTGAAAACTCAAAGTTAATCAAATAAACTTCATCCGGACGAACACGGGACTGTCCACACAGCTGATCTAAGCGAGTTACCGTCACTAACTCTCACGTTAATTAGCTGACAGGTTAGTTAACGTGATTAAACGTCACGCGGCACCAAACTCCATAGCAACTCTGGGTAACATTAACATAGCATGCTAAGCTAAGCTAATCTTCACGGTTACGTTTTCTTACCGACGTTTCCGGAGACGCGACGTGTTTGTGGCGGGAGTTTCGTTTTAAAATGTTGTTAAAGTTGAAGTTCCTCAGGTAAACACCGTAAACAAACAGGTAAATAAATCAGCTGTGATGAAGCGTGTTGCTTCATCATGCGTCTTTAGCTCTTCTTCACCGGGAAACAGGGCATCACGTCACGGCAGCTGTTAACCGCGCAGCAGCGCGGCCTGTCGGCCGGAGTCAGCCGGTGCAACGTGAACCCGTTAAAACGGTTTGTATCGTCCATTTATGAAACATTTAAATGATTAAACATTTCTAATGAAAGTTAAAAAATATCTGTGAGGTGTTTCTGTTTAATTATATTTAATAAAGTTGAATTTAAATTACTTAAACAAGCTATCTTTAGCAGCTAAAGTTAGCTTTACAGCCAAGCTAACTAAGGTAGCAACCAAGTTAGCTACATTAGCTATAGCTTAAAACTAGGAAAATCTACAACATTAGCTTATATTATCTTTTAGCTATGTTAGCATTTCCCCCAATACAAGCTAGTTCCATAACTTTAACTTATGTTAGCAGTGAGCTACATTAGCACTAGCTCCAAACCAACTGGATCCTCAGTGTTAGCTATATTAGCTTTTGCTATATTAGCTTCACCTCTACTGCTACTTATAAATCTTTATATCATGTAATGGTAGCTAATATTAGCAGTGCGTTGCTGTGGAGGAAAAAACTAATGTAATTACGTTAATACTAGCTAAAGTTAGCTTTAGCCAACTAACGTAGCAGTTAGCTACTTTAGATATAGCTCCAAACCAACTGGATCCTCAGTGTTAGCTGTGTTAGCTTTACCGGTCCAGTCCAGTCTGGTTCTGTTAGCATGCTAACGGCAGATTCAGTTAGCAGCAGTTAATTAGCAGTTAGCTGCTTTAGCTACTGTATAAAATCTGATCCAGTCTGAGTAAAGTTCTAAAGTTGTGTTTGTGTACAGTAATCAGTGAGGCCCGGTCCACAGATGACTGTAGCAGCCCTCATCACAAGGACTTTAAAGGCATATTGAGCAAACAAACAAAAACAGTGTCAGCAGTTTGGATTTATTATTTTTCTTTAAATGTTGTCGTAGATGTCACACTGCTGAGTCTTCATGACTGATCTTTAACTGGCGGGTTGGAAAGCTCCCCTCTGGTGCCACTGCATGTCTCTGATGCGCCGAACCGACTGGATCTGAGGGATCTGGGCTCCGAACTCAGCGCTGTCCTTGTACTCGCCCTTCTCAAACAGGTACTGGTAGCCTCTGTAGCCTGGGTATTGATAGCCGACCCAGCTGGAACAGAACAGAACAGGTAAGAGGCAGTTACAGGTGAGAGGACGGAGATTCACATCTGCAGGGACTCACGTGCCGCTCTGAACCCGGACAGAGGAGACCTTCTCCTGGTAGCCGTGTGCGTGGAAGCTGGGCACGTCATCGTCTATGATTTCTATCTTCTTGCCCGTGAAGCCGGGGTTCTCGTAAAGGACGATCTTGTGCTCCTGGCTGTCCTGAAAGAGGAGCAGAGCGTTATCACCTGAGCGGCTGATGGAGGTTTGCGTCCGTTATTTAAAAAGTCTGATTTCGTACCACTGTAATCGGGCGGAACGCAGCGATGGAGTCACTGCGCCTGCTGTTGGTCCAGGAGTCCCAGCGAGGATACTCCCCCTTCTCAAACACAAACTGCTCCCCCTTACAGTTGAGCTGCTCGTATCCCACCCATCTGAGGAGGCAGAGGACGGAGAGCTGTTAGCTAATGTTAGCTCAGTTTGTTAGCCGGGCTGTGAGCTCGGAGCACCGGAGGAGGGTCAGTGTTTGTACCACAGGCGTTTTAGACCACCGGGAAGATGAAGAGGAGGTTTACAGGAGCCTGTGTCGTGCCAGAACAGGAGCTGGACAATACATAAGTTAGCATCATGGATCACGTTAGCTGCTGAACTCATTCGGTAACCTATAAATAGCTCATTGTGTTTTGCTAGCAGGAATCTGGATGAATCAGCTGATGTTACACACCCAAGATAGGATTTTGATACGTTAGCAAGTCTGTTAACATGTCTGTGTTAGTAAGCAAGTTAACGTTAGCCAGATAAGACGACGAGCTGTAGTGGGTGCTGGTCATTTGTCGTTGTAGCTACACGCGACACTCACGGTCCACACAGCACCAGTATCGAGCCCACTTTCTCCACGCCTGCTTCCTGGAGGTTGTTAGAGGGACCAGTCAGCTCGTGGCAGCGGCCCTGGAAGTTTTCCTGCTCGTAGATAACCAGCTGATGGGAAGAAGAAGAGTTCTGTGGGTGATGCAAAAATCCACATAAAGAGTGCAGAAGTGTAAATGTGTTTGGTTTCCTCTCACCGTGAACGCACTGACGCCCGCCTGCTGCTGCTGGGCTGCAGGTTTCTGGTGTTCTGTGGCCATAGTGATCGGATCGGCAAGGACGAAACTGAAAAGAGAAACTAGACGTTTAATATCTAAAATATGAGTTCAGACTTACAGCAGTGCAACGTGAACGTGAAGCTCTCACCAGAGTGTGCTAGTGTGTTTGTGATGGCACGACGAGCTCAATATATACGGGGCGCCCCGGGGTGGAAACTCTGCCAACAGGACCCGCAGCGTCCAAACCGGCCTGCACACCGGCCTGCCATAGGCCCAGCAGACTGCAAATGAGGGGGTCACCGTGTATCCACACCCCCTCCACCAGCACCACCTCCCACCCCGGGGTGTCAAAGTTATTTCATTAGTTGTCAGTTTTGTGCAGCCAGTCATTGTTCGATATCCACACGATTCAGCACAAACAGTGCCAAGAGTCCGACACCTACAAAGAGAGGCGGATTGTAAGAGACCAAAAAGTCCAAACACAGCTGGGTACTCACACGATATTTAATATTTCATCTCCAGAAAACAACGTCAAGGTTTCATGACGGGTTACAACAAAGAAAACGTCTTTAAATCATCATCATTATTGATTAATTATTGTTTTAAACATGGAGTTTATCTGCACAAACTGCAGTTCCTCTAACGTCCACTTGAGGCTGGCTGCAGAAGTGAGTCAGTCTCCATAAGTCCCCATGTTAGACAGCAGAAATAAACATGTTTACAGCCTGGTACAAAAACAGTTTTGGTCTCTGTAGCTAATTTCCCCGTTCATGACAACTGTACTGAGGGTGAATTTATATACAACTCACCTGTTCACATTATATTAAGGCTTAAAGTTATGCAGGATTAAGAGCGTGGACGCTTTGATTGACAGGTGGGTGTGGTTACAGGTGACTTGTTTGAGCAACCAGGCGTCATTCAGCCGCCTCGGGTCAGCTGATGATCCACGACTTTAAATTAGAGGCAGGACAAACAAGATGGCCGCCACACTGAGCTTCACAGCGACTCTATAGACACCTGTGTGTGACGTCATGGAGACTGCGAGTTGTTTTTATGGTTTATAAAGTAACAGATTATTTTCTGTGTTTGTTTACGTCCATCTCTGTATGACAAAGTTTAAAGTTTCATGTTGATGATTTTTCGATCACATCATCAGGTCACGAGGGGCTGAAATATCTCATGTGGTTTAGACTGTTCAGACTTCCTTCCTTCCTTCCTTCCCTTCCTGGTGTTTTCTGGTTCACCTGCATCCATCATCCAATCAGCCTTCTCTGGATAAAAGAGCTCGAGCTCAGTGTCTCTGTTTGGCTCAGGATCTGAATCATTCGGCTCTGTAGACCTTTGAGGTTTGTGTCGAACGTCAGTCGACTAATAAGTGGAACGAGTACACTGAGTCACACAGCTGCGTCGTCTCCATCATGAATATTTATTGTACTTTGCTGTCTTTGTCTGCGTGGCTCCGTTTCAGACCGTCTTCTCGTATATTTACCGTCCAGCTGTGATCATTGCCCACGTAATGTTGTCCAGGTAAAAACTGGAACATCTCAAACTCAATCAGCGCTCTATTCATTTCATTTGTATGTGTGTGTGTGTGTGTGTGTGTGTGTGTGTGTGCTGCCTGAAAAATTGCTTTCTATGTCCAGTAAACTGTTTTATTAATGATTAAAGAGTCTCCTGCTGGGTTGGTGCGGTGTCGGTGTGACGCGTTGTCCTCAGCCTTAGAGAGGACGAGGAGCTCGGACATCAGATCATCAGCATGTGACTTTATTGAAGACGTTTGTACTAATTCAGGAAACATCTGCAACAGCGTCAAAAGGTCAGTGCATTCATAGTTTTTGACATTTATTTGAATTATGATGTTTTAGTTTCATTTTACTGATCTACAGATTCAGTTCATGCAAACTGTAAAAACTGTTACTTTAAGTTGTCGGTGCCGCATGTTGCTGACTTTCTGTTTCTTTCACAGGTTGCTGCGTTGCTAGTTGTTGTTGCTGAGCGTGAAGCGTGAGTTGATTTTACAGGAAAGGTTTGCAGTAAACATCTTTGTGTGTTTGCCGCTCAAAGGCACCTCAGTGCCCGTAATGATGCCACCTTGTTCATGTCCTAACACTGCACAGCTGGACTGAACCACCTGACACCTGCTGCTCATGAAGACATAGAAGGTTGTTTGTATCGAAGGACTGAACAGATGTGTGTTGAAGCTCAGATTTAAGAGCAGGGAAGTGATAGTTAAAGATCACAGCTGGAGTGTTTGTTCATCACAGATGTGAGGAAGCGCTGCAGGACTCGCTCGTTTACGTGTTTTAAATATTACGTCAACATCTGGATGAAAGCCTCCGTGTGCAGTGTGATGTCAGAACACGTGATCACGCCTGCACATGGAAGTAATTTGGACTGAACTCAGGACTGAGACACTTCATGAGTTTGTTTGGAGGATCACAGTGGACGATGGGTGTGAACGCAGCGCATGCATACGGTATGACATCACTTCCATGGCTTCAGTATTTACAGAATCACCAACAGACTCCGGGTCAAACAACTTTTATTCGCCACTGAAACAAACATGTCACCCTCACTGCAACAAGCAGCGTTTGGCGAGGTGAGGTTGAGGCAGAGGGGGCGGGGTCGTGCGAGGATCCTGCTCAGCTGGCTCCAGCTGTGGCAGGCGGGGCTTGAGGTGCCGGGTCGGGTTGGGGAGCCGGTGCTGGAGCTGGAGCCGGAGCCGGGTCGGTAACGGTGAAACAGCCCTTCTTGTGCCACTGCATGTCCCGCACACGTCGGACAGACTGGATCTGAGGCGCTGGGGCCTCCCAGTCGTTCCAGTGCTTGAAATCTCCTCGTTCAAAGATGAACTGGCGCCCCCTGTAGCCCGGGTACATGTAGCCGACCCATCTGGAGAGGAGGCAACACAACAGCTTCAGAAGACAGGCAGGCAGACGGGGTGAACACCAAAAGAAAGACGGTGAAAGGTGGCCTTACGTTCCGTTGAGAGCCTTGACGCTGGCTACACGATCCTGAAAACCGTGACCCCACAAACTGGGAACGTCATCGTCAATGATCTCCATCTTTCTACCAGCGAATGCAGGGCTCTCGTACAGGTGGAGCTTGTGTTCAGCGCCATCCTACAGAGGACAAACAGACACATGAACGCGCTTGAGTCCTTCAAAACACAGTTTGAATGAGGACAAATGAGCCGGTCACTCACCACTTTGAGAGGCCTTAGAGACAAGAGGGAGTAGCTGTTCTGACTGTTGGTCCAGGTGTCCCAGCGTGGATACTCGCCCTTCTCCAGAACAAACTGCTCGCCCGTGAAGCCGTGACGCTCATAACCCACCCAGCTGAGAGGAAACAAGACGACACACGGTCAAATCATCCTGCACACCTTTTTCTTTTCTTTAAAACCTCAGAGAGAATCACTCACGGCCCAGACTCCACGATCACAGATCCGACCTTCTCCAAACCCTTCTCCGTCACATCTTTACACTCTGCAGAAAACTCTGCCTTGCAGCCCTGGAAGTTCTCGAACTCAAACAGCACCACCTGGATCGCACAGGTAAAGGTGGAGGTTTAGGGTTTAGCAAAACAAGACTGAAGCTGGATATTCGACCTCAGTCCTTCCAGTTACCTTGTACGTGGCTCCAGCTCCTCCTCCCTGGCTCTTCCCAGCAGCCAGCTGCTCCGGGACACTCTGCTGCTCCGACATCACCCCGATCCACAGCTTCTCCACTTCTTTGGGCAAAACACACAAACAAGCAAAGCAGCATCCATCATCAAAAGCCTGAAGTTTATAACTCACCCGTGAACAAGAAGATTGTGGACTAAAGCAGCTCATTAGTCCATTAGACCAAAATCCTCCAAACCTGGTTCTTTACTCGATGCAGCTCCCTCTAACTCCATTGCTTTTGATGTCTATGAGTCCACAGAGAGCGTTTTTACCTGCGTATGTCTGCTAGGATTGGTTGTAGCGTCCCTCTTTTTCGGTGCAACTTGCTGTTTAGTGGGTTTGAGCCATCAGAGGGCAGGGACAGGGGTGGGGGGGTATTTATGGTTTATTTCTGGCCACAACAGCAGAAAAAAACGGGGGTTAGCTGTTGATACAGCAAGTCTGTCGCTCACATTGTGTCCGTAACGCTGCCTCTCAATAGGCAGCTGTGTTGGCACAGGCCGCCCTGCCCGGACGGACGCCACGGCTGCCAGCCAACGCCGTGATGTGAGGGCACGAGGAGAGAGAGCCAAGAGGGTTTTAGCAAACAGCCCCGCTCAGCACAAACACACACCAGGCTACACCCAGTCTCAAGTACTTGATGCTGACTCAGATTCACAGGAAAGTTGTGAGGAAGTTTGGCATGGTTGATTCAGATGAATGAGATTAACACGTCTGCTCGAGTGTTTATTTGACTTCAGTTTGACTGTTTGTGTCTGTAGGTTTCATTAAAAGGTCGTCCAAAGATCATCGTCCACACCTCAGACCACCTGGACCTCAGGTGACCTTAAAGACTGACAACAGTCATCACAACAACAACGAGCACAAACAAACCCGGCAGTCAATGATCCGCCCAGGGTAAATACTCGGATCTCCCCACCAGTCAGTCAGAACTTCTTCAAGAAGGTTGAATCTGCGGCAGCTCGACTTCTTCTTGTAGATCCGTGAAGGGGTGAAAGGACAGCACTGCAGGTGGGATAAGTGTGTCTGAGGCCTCCTCCTCTGCCTCCTTCGCTCCTCTACCAACTCCCAACCCAAAATATGAACATCACTGTCACTGAAGGAGCGTACCGTGTCCCAAAGATGCAGGAAAACTGCACGTTGATGAGTTGTCCCTCCTGCGCTGAGTGGTTGTTTGGTTGACCTGACACTGTGCACTGGACAGCACACACCAGACTGGTTTTCTGGGTGTGAGCTGTTGAACTTGTGTTCAGTCGGGCCTGGTCAGTTTGTGGGTAGCAGCAGCATCAACCCACAGTCGAAGAAGGCCAGGCTGTTTGCTTCCAGCATCCTTTTGCGTGAACTGTCCATGGAGTTGATCTCCTGAAACCTGGCTTTGACCCATGTATCTGAACCAGTAGCTGGTGTTGCTGCTTGTTCTCTGCATCTTACATGGAGAGAACCGATGAATATGGGAATATTCATATACTGAATCCCAGCGTGCTGTTATTCAGTGTAATGGTGCTGACTAAGCGATGGTCAGCATGGCTGAACAAGCTCACAGTTCCACATCTTCTCACCAGCGACCAGAAGAAAGATGACATGAGAACCTCCAGAGTTCTCAAAGAACTCTAACAAGTGATTTTATTAAATTATGTTGAGTTTTTGGAGGAGTTCAGCGACTGACCACAGAAACACGTTCAGCTCAAGTCAAGTAGATTTTATTAAGAATGTTTTCACTTTAGGACACTGGCCAGAACAACACAGTGCAATATACATCTTTACTTTCAAATAAAAAAGGACAAAAGAAAGACATAAAAAATAAACCCTCAAATCTTTATGACAAAGTCCAAATGTCATGTACACAGAAACCCGGGACAATCACTCCGCAGACTCGGTCAACACATTCACTCGCATTGTCCAACAAGTCCAGGAGACGAGACGTGACCGACCAGAGGGGGGCAGAGGTCAGTGCTGTAGTGCATCAAGTGACAAAGTGCTTTAGAGAAGCGCAGAGTGAGCGGAGTGGATGGAGAACATGAAGATTTACAGTTTAAAGATTTTTATACAAGAAGGGATGTAGTGATCGAACCATCCGTCCACTGGAGCTGCGTAACACTCTGACAGCAAAGATTGTGCATGCACGTTCATGGAGACAAAATGGAGATTGCACATTTGTTGGAAGGAGTGTGAGACGACGTCAAAGTATGGCTTATTATGGATGTTTACAGCTACGAACAATCCACCTGTTAAAGCAACATTGACTTTGTTCTGATCAAAAACTGGTTAGTCGACAACTTTGCTAACAGCCAATCATCATCCAGGTCAGCAGCAGCAGACCCAGCAGCAGCTAATATCACTGACTAGTCCAGCAGCAGTCAGCCCAGCTCGGCGTCTGTCTTTCAGCCTTTTATTTCACCAAGCTCTCACCAACCACTAAAAGTCAGTCCCAGATTTACTCTTGTCCGGCGGCTTCTTGCTCGTTCTTCGTTGCCCTTGCTGAACCCAGTTAAGTTGCCCAGTTAAAGCAGCTCTGATTCTGGCTAACAGCAGCTAACAAACTGAGCTAAGTGCCCAAAGTTACATAGTGTGAGAACAGACGTACGACTGACAGAGACGCCGTTCACCTGATCACAGGTCAGTGTCGCATCAACAGGAGTTAAAGTTTGTTACACAGCGCTCCTTTAAGGACTGGTTTCATAGTGTTTTATATATTTGTGCTGATAAGAAGTGTTCATGATTGACAGATGCAAAGTCACTTGGCCCAGAGTCCCCCTGTCCCGCCCTCACAAAGATACAAAGACAGACGATGCAGCAGCTGTGACACTGTTACAGTTTGTGGAGTGTATCAAAGAAAAAAAAAAAAACTTATCTAGTGTCATAAAGTTTTCAAAACTAGCTCTCTGTCTTTGTTAAATCATCATACAAATATAACATCTCCTGGTTACAGTAACTTACATGATTTGTTCTCTATGTTCCATTAGAAATGTTACCCTATGGCGATGCTCGGGACTCCCGCTGACCGACAACACGATAAACGACTCGTACAGATTAGTGGAGTAAAAGGAAACTAAAGATCTCGTAGAGGATCGGCTGTGGTCCCACAAAAGTTAACCATTTCCTGAAATGCAGCCCAACAGGAAATAATTCTCCCTTTTCCTCCTCCTCTTCCTCCTGGTCCCTAAAGAAGTGTTCATGTGACGCGCCTCCTGGTGGCGGAGGAGCTTCGTCAGGTTTCAAGCGTGAAATGAAAAAGCAGAGCAGCCTGATGTTTTTTTCCTCCTTCTCCTTGCTTGTTTTTTTTAAATCCCAAAAAGATCAAGACTCTCCGTCAAAAAAAAAAAAAAAAAAAAGGCACCATGCACATTTATCAACCCAGACGGGACGAAAACAAAAACACGAATAGAAAAAAATACATCAGCAGCTGTCGAGTCACCTCTCCTCCTCTGGGTCGAACGTTAAGGCTTCTGTTTCGTAAAGATTCATCTGTTAAGGCAACCTGAAGAGAAAAGAGGAGAGAACAGCTGATATATAAGGAAATATTCACAGGGAGTGCTGATATACTGAATATCAGCACAGCCATGCTGATGCCATGGCTGCCAGTATAACGTCACCTTGACGACGGTCGTTCACACCAGGCCTGATGTGACCTTAACGTCTGTCGTTTGGTCAGTCCTGTTATACTGAGCTGTATCAGCATGGCTGTGATAACTGAACTGCAGCCGTGCTGATATTCAGTATAACGGCACTTCTTTAAATTTTTGACTGACATTTAGTTTAAATGTCTAATATGTTTATTTTTGAATGTTTTGTCAACGCTACACAAACACTAGCTAACTGTTGATGGTTGTGGGTTGATTACTGATGGTTCTCACCTCATTTAACTCTCGGTTTCATACTGACTCAAGCGCTTCTTGGACTTCAGCTCTTTCAGCCACTGCGGGGAGTCTTCCTCACTACAAATGAGACAGAAGTGATGAAGGTTAGCGCCGTAATATACCGATAAAAACATGCTAGTCATAGTTTCTCTAGTAGCTTGTGCTGCGTACCCGTTTTCTTTTCCTCCAGCAGGGGGCAGCACTCGTGCCGCCCGGGGAAGGAAGGGTGATTTGGGAGAGCGAGACAGCTGTGAAGAAGACGGAGCCGGACCTTCAGTTTGATTGTCAGAGTCGCCCCTCTTCTTCAGCTGAGCCTGACGACAGAGAAGAATAAGAAGACACGACAGTATGCTCGATGTGTAAACACACACAGAGCTCGGACTTCTGCATCTGACAGGTGCACCAAGTCCTAGCCAATCAGAGGCAGACCAACTACTGTGAAATACTCACAGTCTAATAAGTCTCAGGTCAGACTCATCCGTGTTACCGGACTGAATAAATCACCTTTAAAGCTGAAGGGTCCATCCCGGGGAACAGGGCGATCCTCTGTGGCTGAGAGGCGACAGCAGGGCCGGCGTCGGCTCCTCTGGTCGGCTCCTCAGAGTCTGAGTCGTTGTCTTTGCTCTGCACCTTTGCCTCTGTCGCACACAGAAACATCACGGTTAAAACAGGTCTGAGATCAGCTGCAGTCTGTGTCACTCTGTCTGGCTTCAGGTGCTCACCTGTGGAGTCCCGGTAAAGCCATTCCTCATTGGTCCCTCCGTCTCCGTCAGCCATGCTCTGTCGGGCGGCTCTGGAGGGTCGAGTCCGTGGGGCTCGTTTCTTCCCGAGCTGAGCTCTGGAGCGAAGAGCGCTGGTGTCCAACAGAGTGACCGGCGCCTAGAGGAGGGGAAGACGGCGGTGAAAACACGTCGTGATCGAATGTGATCGAATGTCACAATAAAAAACACGAGACTTGCGTCGGGGAACGGCAGCGCCTGGCTCTCGGATGAGGACGAAGGCGGCAGGCCGTCCAGAGTGTCGGAGTCAAACTGGTCGCCTGGAGTGTGAGGCGAGGTGGGCTTCCTCGGTGACGGGCTGAAGTTACTCTCTGAGCTCGGAGTGGCCGGAGTGAGACTGAAAGAAAAGGACAAACACTTAAAAACTGTTTTAACCTCTCAGAGTCAAACTTTCAGCTGGTCTGTGCAGTCAGGACGTCACAGAGGCGCCTCCACCCTTCACAGCGCCAGAGGTTTGTGTGTGGATGGTGCAGGTGTGTTTACCTGTCGTCAGTGCGCAGACCTGTCTCCCACGTCCCGTACTGACTGTCTGTCTCTCTCGCCTCATCTTCACTTTGCTTCTGCTGCACCTGAAAACCAGAGACACATGGACAATAGTGAGTGGACAGAGCTGTATTCTGTTTCTGTCCAACAGGGGGCGGCCTCTCTGATCGTATAGAGTCCTATGGAGAAACGAGCCGACTCCAACAGTTTCCTTGTGAGTTTCTGGTCTCAGTCTTTAGTTTTAAGTCTTCTTCCACACAGCGTGATGTTCGTTTAGTAAATTAAGTTTCATTTAGAGGAAAACAGACGATAAAGCAGAGACGAGCCCGTCCAGCTCGGCGCACCGGCGTGAGCGGTAAACGAGGCGGTGCTGATCAACTCTGAATCCAGATTCTGCTCCTCGTCAAAACTGAGTGTACCACGTCCACGCCGCCGTCCAAAGATGGTCACGAGACGGCAAGTTTTGTGAATGATCGTGCAGACAGATCTGTAACGCGTCATTATAATCAATAAAACAGCAGCTGGTTGATCAATATGAACATGAGCTGCATCCTGAGTGCAGTAAGAATGAAAGGTGGAGGGATGAGTTCATGGAGACAGGACCAGAGCGGGGACAAAGACGGGCAGACGGGTGGCTGTTTGCTGTCCACTGAACCATGTCTCTTTTAATGAGGCCGGTACAGAGGACATACTGTCTCAGCAGCACACAGAGCTCGCAGTCTGCACATGAACTGATAACCTCGGCCTACATAGGAAAAACAGCAAAGTCTGTGTCAGTCCAGGTTCTTCAACTACCAGCGAGCTTCATCGTGAATCCATCATCAGCGCGATGTTCGAGTCGAGGCGCTGCAGGATGTCGTTCATCAGCGAAGCCTTTCCTGACATTCAACACGGCGTCAGAGAAAACACTCGAGTTCATCCTCTTCAAGGATTTACAGAGTTACTTCACAGTCAACAGAACAATGAACAAGACCTCCATCCCAAATCAGACTGTGGGTGGAGCGTTGGCTGATTAAGACATTAACTGTGAGACACTTTAAATACGGATACTGGCAACCATCTTTAATCGTGTTAATTTGGACTAACGTGACAGCTGACCAGCCACTCCCTGAAAGACTGACTCAGCTTCCTGTCAGAAAAACTGAGAATGGACGCCGTATCCGTGACATCTGTGACCACACCCACCTGTCAATCAAAGCGTCTTAATCCTGCATAACTTTAAGCCTTAATATAATGTGAACAGGTGAGTTGTATATAAATTCACCCTCAGTACAGTTGTCATGAACGGGGAAATTAGCTACAGAGACCAAAACTGTTTTTGTACCAGGCTGTAAACATGTTTATTTCTGCTGTCTAACATGGGGACTGACTCACTTCTGGAACCAGCCTCAGGTGGACGTTAGAGGAACTGCAGTTTCAGGTAAAGCTACATCCATTCTTTACTGCCAGCAGACAGAATTGGTGCCACCTACTGCTCATCTCATGAAACAATCCATGGTGGATGGAAACAAGCACTTAGTTGCAATTTCTTCTGCAGGTTACTTAAAAATGTGTTAAACTTTGATGGAAACTCGAGTTTAGACGTCGTCTCTCCTGGAAAGTTTCCGTAACGTTGCTCCTTGTTGTACAAACTAAACGTGACCTGGCCAACCTTCCCGATGGTTGTCGAACATCTCGTCCTTTATTACTCCACCCTTTCCTGACTTGTTGTACATCCAACAGGTACAAACACCTTTTTATGGGCTCCAGTTCCAGCTGGATATCTCTGCGTTATGTCATCCTACCTGTCGCTGTACGCTGCCATCACTGCTGTCAAAACGCCAAAAAAACAACATAAAACGAGGCCTTGTAAAAAAACAAAAAAACATGGTGATAAAAATTCCTATCCTATGTGTGTGTGTGCGTGTCAACACGCCCTGAACACACCTTCACCTGATCAGCATACAGCGGGAACGCTGCCTTTGCTGGAACATGTTGAAGAGGCGCTCGAAGCAGACGTCTCGTTCTTCTGTAAAATCGTCCTGATCCGTCTTTTGTGCTGCACACAGTGTCGAGTTAAACGGGTTTACAGGTGCAGACTCTGCTACCCACCACAAACATGAGCTGACGGAGGCTGACTGAACCAACAGGTCCAGCAGCAGTGATTTATAGCTGTCAGGAGGAAAGCTTTCCCTTAATAACATTAGCAACAGCCAGCTTCCCCGAGACAGGAAGGGTGTGTCGGGGGGAAACAACATAACAAAGAGCGGATGAATGGAAGGATGAAGGAGAGAAAGGGCTGACTGACAATCTGAGGAGGTGGAGCGACGCCTTGGAAACTTGGATTTGATAACACGCTGTAGAAATCAGTAAAACCTCAACAGCTACGTGGAAAAAGAGCGAACAGTTTCACATGACGGCAGCATCCAACACGAGGTGACCAACACAAAGTGTCAGTCAGAACGTGTTTGAACCATCGACGCGTCCGCTAACACGAGCTCCACAAAGTCCCAAACTTCATTGACAAAAACAGTAATTTCACCTCGCAGAGTGCGGTTTGTGTAACTTTGCTGTTTCAACACGTTTCTGGATCAAGACGACAAAGTTCTGCAACGTGAAATTACTGTTTTTGTAGAGTTGGTCTGAGGGAGTGACACAAGGCTTCAGTTTCCTACACAGAGCCGACTGTCCGAATCAAAGAAGACGAACTAACATTCGCTGCTCCGTGTTTGGGAGGTTAAATTACTGTTTTTGTGACTGAGTATACGAGGCTTCAGAGGTTTTAGTGGTTTAAATGCCCGTCTACTGCTGACGTACTGAAGGTCACGGACAGCAGAGCTCCAAACGTTGACTTGGGGTCAATTAAACGAGACAGATTGATAATTAAAGCAGATGAGTAGGTCCTACAGAGAAAGATGTGACAGTTTGAATATGGATCGACTCTTTGGTGCGTCCGGACTTGATGTTTGTTGGATTGGGTACACGGCTGATGAACAAGGCTTCAGTTTCCTGTTGGAAACTCTGAATACACGTACACTTCGACTGACACCGACTGTTTTAGGTTTTGTTTCTTTTAGGTGGTTATAATCCAGAAGTACCGTTACCGTCTCGGTCCACAGCCGATGGGTAAATGAAGCCTTCAAGGCGTTCACATGCATCGACATACAGCTGCCACGGTCGTATCGTGGTTATTCAGGGATCTGATGCGACCATCTGAAATACTCTGTGACCATCGACAGCCTGAAAACAACCAGTCAGTCTTGCACCACTCCCCATTCTCTCTCTGGCTCCGGGTGGAGTGGGAAAATATGCACTAGTGTACACAGCAGTAATCAATATCAATATCCTACAGATATTCAAAACAACTGCTCCCACGAGCGCTAATCTCATGTCAACAAATGGGCATTCTCGCCGCATGTCAGAGAGGCTTACATTAAGACGAGCTGGGCCGGGCAAACCCAACAGCACCGTGTTATTCTTTCATTATATAAGGTTCATACAGGCGGTGGTCAGCGCCGCACAGAGCGCTCAGTAAGAAGAGAACGTAAAAACATGACGCGGCTTAAGATTCAAACTCAGTCTGACTTAGAGGATTATCTGCATTTCTTTTACTCTGCTTTAACCAACGTGACGACCGGCTGAGGTCGACCTTCAGTCACACAGAGGTCCTGAACTGACCACTCCTAAGTCCCGCCCCTTCCTCTGTGCTCCAATAACAGAGCACCTACTCATTTCCTGTTTCCTGTAACATGTATGCTACATGTTAGTTTGTCTACGTTGAAAATGCAACCAAACTTCTTTACATACGTGTGTGTGTATAGTCACATCTAACGTTAGCTATTGTTAGCAAAATGCTAGCTAACTAGCTAACTGGCTAACATTAGCTATCAGTAACTAGCTGGCAAATGACTGATGCAGTTTAGCTAGTTAGCTAGTGTTTTATACGCATCAGGTTGTTGATGTTGAAAGTACAACCACATTCACAAAATGTGATTGGAGCACAGTAAAAATGGGGCGGGACTTAGGGTCACATTGGTTTCCATGTTTACTGCTTGCATACAGAGTCTCCAACAACTCTGGGACAAATGTCCACATCATGTCCGTCCCATTCTTCGTCCGCTCAGTGAGGGAGGCGACACAATCACAGCTGGTGATGTCCAAGGCCTGTCAACACGCGGACGACATGAAAACAGCTCTTATCTTTAGCAGGAGTGACTCATGAGGTGCTGCACGGCAAACAGGCGTCACCTAAAGATAGGAACAACTTCACTGCAACGTACCCACAACACAACCCTACATGGACGTCTAAATCTGTCCTGCACAGGGTGGAGAAGTTTAGTTTAGTTTAGCTTAGCATGCTTTCACACTTTTCTGTGATTTAACCTGAAGAACCGGTACGACGGCAGCTCACCAAACAAAGACAGCCGGCTCACATTGTGCCGGTGAAGAAGCAGCAGAGGGACAGATGGATAACTTCTCGACATGCTTGGCTCCAGACCAAATAGTTGACAAAGGAGCAGCTGTGGACGCTGCCGTCGCTTTATTTAACCTCAGCCCTGAGTAATGATTGTGTTTAAGGTCGTACGTGTGATTAAAGGTTGTCTTACGGCGGTGGGGGTGTTGGGTGCGGTGCGCCGGCGTAAGGACAAGCGTTGCTGGCTGCGCAGCGAGAACCGCCTGATGGACTCCCGGCTCCGGGACGCCAGCGAGCGCAGGGAGTTGGTCCTCTTGAAGTCCCCCGTCGCCCCGTCCTCTCCCCTGCCTCCCCTCTCCATGGAGGTGGATAAGAGGCTGAATGCCCCGTGAAGCGATCGACGCACGTTTCCCACCCATCCCGACATTTGAGAGTGGGCCACCGTCAGCTTGTCCCCGAGATACTCCATCACGAACCCGCGACTTGCTGCTGCTGCGTCAGCAGAGGGGGATCATTAAGAGTCCAGTCCGGGGACGTTGGTGTCCTCGGTGCCCACTGATGTGTGATGCTGGGTCAGTACTGCAGCAGTGAGGAAGGTGACAGCACTTACAGCACTGCAGCTACAGGACCGAGCTTTCTGCAGCGCCGTCAACTCATCACTCTCGAGGCTCGAAGCAAACCGCCTGTGTCGATGTGAAGGTTACGTAAGTTAGTTAGTTAGTTAGTTATGCGGGACGCTGCCAACAGGTTTGTCAGCCATCGTGTGAAGAACTCAAGAGATCTCCTCCGTCTGCGTCCTCCAAAACAAGGCCCGGGGTTCAAAGTTGAAACATCCATCCAGCCGACAAGACTACATCCTTTTACTTGAGGTAACAAAACAAAAAAGCTGCAAGGAGGTGAAGGTGGAGGTGAAAGAGGAGCTGCTGTAGTAGAAACGAGGAAGACTTCACTCCTCGCCTTTTTCTGCAGGTACGGGCAGGTAAGAGGAGAAAATGCGTCAGCAGTGCTGCTGCTGCTCTGTAACGCTGTAGGACTCACTGTCAAGGAGAAACTGGGTGGAGAGAGAGAGAGGGAGTCAGAGAGGGAGAGAGAGGGAGGTCCCTGCTTCAGAGCAGGAGCAGGAGGGAGGAGGGAGGGGAGGAGGTGATCTATGGTCTGCGGCGCTCGGTCGCCTCACACTGATTCATGCAGGGCGAGACGAGAAGTGTCACAGCCACAGAAGAAGAGGTGACGTGAGAGAAAGATCATGCATGAATGAAGCCGTCACGTTAAAGAGGAAACTGTGAACACACACAGCGTCTGCTGCCGACTCAAACTGGGCCACGTGCGCCCCCCGCAGGCCGTCTGATGTACTGCTCCATGAAGGCAGGCCTCAGGTTACACTGACCTCTCTCATGTATGCCTCCGTCAGCTAAAATACTCGATTACTCTTCTGTAACGAGGGTGAGATAACCCCCAACATTACAGCTGAATACAGGCTCACAGTGCAAACAGACGGGATTAGTAATAGATTACATGTAACTATAATCAGGACAGATTACGTCTGATTACAAATGTGGAAGTTTTTCATGATAAACTTTATTAATCCGACTGCGGCAAGCGGCAAGTAAAGCTGCAGTTCCCCTAACGTCCACCTGAGGCTGGCTGCAGCAGTGAGTCAGTCTCCATAAGTCCCCATGTTAGACAGCAGAAATAAACATGTTTACAGCCTGGTACAAAAACAGTTTTGGTCTCTGTAGCTAATTTCCCCGTTCATGACAACTGTACTGAGGGTGAATTTATATACAACTTACCTGTTCACATTATATTAAGGCAGGGTTAAGAGTTTAGCCAAGATGGCACCATAGACTGTATGAAAGATGGACGTATTCTCCAGCCACCAGCTCCTACCAGATCAGGAACGTCCCTCTCTACCTTCACAAACCTCCTGCAGACCTCCAGCTCTTCACAGAGGACCTCCTCTACAACACTACCAACAGCTGGACACGATAATCAACGATAATAACGAGGCTGTAAATCATAAAACATTTTTTTTCAGTTGTAACATGAGATTTCACTGCTGCTCCCTCCTCACATTAAACGCCGGGAAGTGTCTCATCACTTCCTGTCTCCAGCTGACATCATCAACCAGAGCGCAGCCTCGAGCGGCGACGATACAGGAAGTGGTTCACACAGTAAAACACAACATTTAGAGAAACGTGGACTCACCCAGAGACAGCGCGGAGTCAAACAGGACCACACACGGTACAACACAGCTCTCAGCCCGACACCCATCTCTGCTCTGTCCGACTCAGCAGCAGCCTCCCACCAATCAATGATGTCAGCACTGGAGATTATCTCATCGCTTCCAGCCAATACAACGTGAGGAAATGAATCTGATCCCAGATCAGGGCACAGACTCTGACGGTAAATGAGGTTTTATTGTGAAAGGCACGAATGTCTAAAGACATTTCAGGAAGTCTGAACAGGAGAGTCAATAAATCATATTCAACTCATGTTTGTCTAATTACCTGTATATAACATCTGAACCTTTCTTATCGACAAAAAAACAAGGTGCACACCTGTATTAACGACGAGGTACACACCTGTATTAATGACGAGGTACACACCTGTATTAACGACGAGGTACACACCTGTATTAACGAGTCGCACACCTGTATTAACGAGGTGGTACACACCTGTATTAACGACGAGGTACACACCTGTATTAACGCCGAGGTACACACCTGTATTAACGACGTACACACCTGTATTAACGACGAGGTACACACCTGTATTAACGACGAGGTACACACCTGTATTAACGACGAGGTACACACCTGTATTAACGACGAGGTACACACCTGTATTAACGAGGTACACACCTGTATTAACGAGGTGCACACCTGTATTAACGAGGTGCACACCTGTATTAACAAGGTACACACCTGTATTAACAAGGTACACACCTGTATTAACAAGGTACACACCTGTATTAACGAGGAGGTGCATCATCATTATTTTAAAGCACTTTGTCCTGTAATGTTTTTTGTTACTGCTCACTGCTTTCATTCTGTTACTTCCTGTTTGATCTCTCTCAGCACGCTGTAAATAAAGTTTACTGACTCGTGATGATGTCAGAGCTGTGACATCATCTTCAAACAGCCTTTAAATGTCTGCAGACGGCTTTGAACCAACACGAGCACCGACAACACCGACCAGGCCTCGCACTGACACACTGAACTCCACCACTAGATGGCGGTGGAGACCTTTAAGTGCTCAGAGCTCAGTGTGACAGCAGTGTGTGCAGTTATGACACATGATACACTGAACTTGTGGTTTCACAGTGAAGGACTACAATTACAGCATCAGTGACAAAGAGCCACCTGAACCCAGCCCTGCATGATCTCATAAACACTGTTTGGATGTGTGTGTGTGTGTGTGTGTGTGTTATAAACAAACTCCAGACGTGTATGGCGAGGTTAAAGGTTGAGAGTTACGTCGAGGAACAGTCCCGCGAATATTACGTGTCTGTTTGGCTGCAGGGCGCGATCATTAGACGACCTGTGCCTCACTTCACAGCCGTCAGGCCTCATTAACTGTCAGGAGCCTGAATTTCAGGCCTGAGAAGCCGTTTGGTCCGTGAGCGTGACGCGGGGATGGGCGGGGTGAGTCCGGGACGCCGTGCCATCAACATTAGTCACCAACTACTCTGAGCTGTCGGCTGACTGCATTCCAGGAGACACACCGACCGGTTAACATCGAACTGAGAGACTCTCTGAGGCGCACCTGAAGCAGCCGGGTCGGAGCCCGAGCTGCAGCCTGACTCACCCAGCTGTGGCGGTCCTGCTCTCTGTGGGCGCTCCGGCTCCTCATCCTGGTCAGGCTTCCCTCCACGGCGCTGCTCGAAGGGGCCGACCGCCGCGACACGCTGCGAGAGCGCATCCTGTTCAGCTCCTGACGACAAACAGGCAGCAGAGGGGATCAAACTCAGACATCTGTACAAACACCTGGAGGATTACGCTGTTTTTAAAGGCCTTTAATGATTTTAGGCAGATGAAGAGTTTGTTTGTTCAACCAGGCCGACACACAGAGCCTCTGAACAACAGTTAAATCATGAAACTGAGGTTTAGCATCAAACTTTGTCTCCAACAAGCTGAATTTAACAGACGTGTCACTTTTCTTCAAACTTTAGAATAGAAACAGAAGTTTGGTCCAGAGTTGGTCGACCAATCACAGTTTGAACCTGCAGATAAACATCACCGCTGTGCGTCAGGTACGCTCCTCTGGGCTGGAAAACAAACTAAAGTTGAAGATATTTTTCAGGTTTCTCTCTGTCTTGAATCAAAGTTTTGATAATTGAATTCTCCTTTTTGATACATTTGGTGTCTGAATTGTTTTCATGAAAGTAGAAAAACATTAAATCAGGTGTGTCACTGTGATCTTACCAGGATTCAGACAGACTTAAGCTCGGATATTTTATGTTGACTGTCTCGATTCATTTACTCTAGTTCTATCTTTATTTAATTATTTATTAAGCACAACTGCAGCAAAACAATCCGAAACAACTCAAAGAGACGCCTGAAACATATGAGGTCAGAGCTGGTGTCGTGCCAGAACAGGAGCTGAGCAAGCGAGTCTCTATGGACATAATGGCAGAGGAGCAGAGAGTGAAGAGGACGCTGACGGAGGAAGCTAAGAAGAGAAAAGGAGAGAGTGAGCGAGCAAGAAGCCGCCGGACAAGAGTAAATCTGGGACTGACTTTTAGTGGTTGGTGAGAGCTTGGTGAAATAAAAGGCTGAAAGACAGACGCCGAGCTGGGCTGACTGCTGCTGGACTAGTCAGTGATATTAGCTTGTAAAACTCTTTCAGACTCACCTGAGATCCCTGTGACCTCCTGTGGTTCTGGACGTCCAGCCTGTTGTCTTGAAGCTCTCTGGGAATCCAGATCTGCTCTGCAGCAGCAGGTGAGCTTCCTGTTTTGGCCTCCGTTCTGGTAAAAGGTGCCAAGAGAAGTGGATCATCCACAAAGGTGGTCCAGTGCCTCTGTGGAGCGTGGGCCCGCTCCTCCTGCCTTAGGAGGAGCTGCTCCGGGCTCGGTCTGTTGGCAGCTTTTCTGGGTTCGGCTGCAGGTTTGTCCACGGACATCTCAACAGGCCGGAGCTCCCATGGGTCCTGAGGAGACGTGGTCCATACTGGGCTAGTGAAACCTGTCTGTGGTGGCACCTTCCAGGTTATATCTCTCTCGGGCGTAGGCTGTAATCTGGCTCCAGCGTCTACACCCTGATTACCAGAAACAGGAAATAAGTCTTTACTGGGCGAGTGCTGAGCCACAGACATGAAGGAGTCCAAGTCGAGGATGGCCGGTTTGTAGGACTCGTCTGGTCTCAGCGCTGGCTCCTTCCATCGCGTTGAGGGGTCACCACGCTTGGAAAGCTGCTCGCTTCGGAGCAGCGAGTCCAGATCCAACACTTTAGGCCTGAGAGGTGACGCCTCCAACCGTGCCCTCTCCTGCTCCTCCTTCTTCTGTTTCTCCTTCAGCCGCTGCCTCTCTGCATCCTGCTGTTTGGCAATCAGCCTCATCTTCTCCGCCTCCTCTCGCTCCATCTTCTCCTTCAGCCGTCGTTTCTCCAGCTCCAGGAGCTGCTGCCTCTCCTCTTCTTGTTGTTTGGCAATCAGCCTCATTTTCTCTGCCTCCTCTCGCACCATCTTCTCCTTCAGCCGTCGTTTCTCCAGCTCCAGGATCTGCTGTCTCTCTTCTTCTTGTTGTTTGGCAATCAGCCTCATCTTCTCCGCCTCCTCTCGCTCCATCTTCTCCTTCAGCCGTCGTTTCTCCAACTTCTCCGCCTCCTCTCGCTCCATCTTCTCCCTCAGTCTTCGTTTCTCCAGCTCCAGGATCTGCTGCCGCTCCCTCTCTGCCTGCTTCATCTTCTCAAACTCGAGGAGCTGTTGCCTCTCCATCTCTTTCATCCTCTCCAGCTCCTCCTCCTTCTTCTGGCGCTCCTTCTCCTGCTGCCTCATCCTCTGGTTCTCCATGTCAAGCTGCCTCTGTCTCTGTCTCTCCATCTCTTTCTGTTTCTCCCTCTCCACCCTTTCCCTTTCTTTATCCAGCTCTCTCAGCCTCAACATTTCCTGCTCCAAGGCCATCTGTTTGATCTTCTCCGCCTCCTCCTTCTCCTTCTCTCTGAGTCGTTGCTTCTCAAACTCGATCTGTTGCCTCTCCCTCTCCTTCTGTTTCTGAAACTCCAAGAGCTGCTGCCTCTCCATCTCCTTCAGCCTCTCCATCTCCTTCAGCCTCTCCATCTCCTTCAGCCTCTCCAGCTCCTTCAGCCTCTCCAGCTCCTTCAGCCTCTCCAGCTCCTTCAGCCTCTCCAGCCTCTCCATCTCCTTCAGCCTCTCCAGCCTCTCCATCTCCTTCAGCCTCTCCAGCTCCTCCATCTTCTGTCTCTCCCTGTCCAGCTCCCTCTGCCTCTCCTCCTCTCTTTGTCTCCTCTGTCTCTCCACCTCTCGTCGTTTCTCCTTCTCGAGCTGCCGTCTTTCGTTCTCCAGCTCTCTCTGTTTTTGTAGCTCCATCTGTTTCTGCCTCTCAGCCGCTCGTTGTTTCTCCTCCAGCTCCTGCTTCTCCTTCTCGAAGGCTTTCTGTCGTTGCCTTTCGAACTCCCTCTGTACTTCTCTCTCCTTCATCTGTTCAAAGTGGGCTTCCCTCTCCTTGACCGGCTGCCTCTGTTTCTCCCTCTCGAGCTCTTTCAGTTTTGCTTTCTGTCTCTCCATCTGCTCTCGTCTCTTCTCCACCTCCATCATCTCCTCGGCCGCCTGTCCGTCCAGCGCTGGTCTGAGGATCTTCCCTTGAGACCTTGCAGAGAAATCATCAAAGTTTGCGTCGATGGGAGAAAGCGGCTCCTGGATTTGTCCGGTCAAAGCAAAGTAGGTTGCCTTCGGTTTGGGCTGTTCGTCCGCCTGCAGTGTCTTCAAACGTTTCGGCGCTGCAGCTGCTTCCTCCTGCTCTTCCCTTCGCGACTCCTTCAGCATCCCTTTCTCCAAACTTCCCTCTTGTTCCTTGTTCCACTTCTGCAACGCTCCGATTCTCAGATATCGAGGCTGCTGTTCTGGGGTCGTAGTGGGTTCACTTTGCGCCACCACTGCTGCCGGCCTGCCGCCGCCTTCTGAGCGCCTCGAGCGTAACGTCATCGCCTTATCCTCCCACTGAGCTGACGGGACGTTCTCGCTCACTGCTCGGTTCTCCTCCACCGCCTGCACCGTGTCGAAGGCGTGTAGCACCCGCAGTGGACTCGACGGAGACACCGGATCTTTGTAGGTGGCGGTGACGAGAGTCCCCTCGTCCTCACTACCTCCTCTTTTGCTGAGCGAATCCTTGGCCTTGTTTGCAGGCTTGCCTTCGTCCACCAAGAGCACACTGTGCCTCTCGATGACATTTTCAAACAAGGATGCTCTCACCGTCTGCACGTCACCACCTTGAACACTTTCCTTGGGAGAGGTGCCAAACGTCTGCCCCCCGTCAGGCCCTTCAGGCGCCTTCCTGAGCTGCTCCTGGGAGTCTCTCAGATCCACAAACGTCCTCTGGTCGCTGGGGGTGAAAACTGACTCTTCACTCTAAGAAAAGTCAGAGATAAACAGAGAATTGTTAAGTCATAAGAACAACAACAACCATGTGAACAGTAAAAAAAAGTGGAAACCACCAAAGCTCAGAGATCAGAGCAAACGTGAGCGCAAAGCGAGTGAATGAGCGACTGTCAGAGCAGAAACGGTATCCCGTTGTTCTCTGCTGGCCTCATAAAGGTGGGTGTGGTGCAGAGGTGGTAATCAAAGCCTCTCTGTGTTGACCTTTTCCCAGTCATCTCTTCTCTGAGTGTTTCATAACCGACAGCCGGCGGCGGGAGGGGGGGGGTGATTAATGCACCAGCCATCTTCAGGTTTCAGCTTTTCTTTTTGTCGATGCCCCATTTCGACCAAGGGAAAGTTGAACATAGACGTAAACAAGCCACTACAGGTGGAAATACCTGACTCATTCAGTGTTTTTTTAAAATTACTTTCAGTTATCAGGTGTGTCTTTTAATGAGTTTGAGACCATTGGTTGTTTTGGAAAGAACTACCCAGTCCAGAAAATACCGACAACGTTGAATGTATCATCATGTGCAAACCCTAAATGTGTTTGAGACTGATGGTCTCAAACTCATTAATTAACTCTTGAGGAGGCACACCTGTTAATTAAAAGGCCATACCAGGCGATGACCTCATGAATACCCACTGAACGAGAAGGTATGTCCAAACTTTTGAGTGGTACAATTCGATGTACCAAAATGATGTTTAAATATGCAAATGAGGCATTAAATTCAGGTTCTTGTTTCAGACACTCTTTGCTTTTACTTTGGTGGGAGAGGAAACGCACAGGATTAGCGTATGAAAGCGACCAAGCTTGGCCCCGCTCTCTTACCCTCCTCTGAGGATCTCTGCTGATGTCATGGCGGTCTGACGCCTCGCTGCCAAGGTCTGGCGACCTCTCAGATGAAAACCTGATGAACATACATCACACGAGACAAAAAGCCATGCATGACAATGGATCTGCAGGACAAAGACGTGGGAAGACAAAAGCGAGGCGTGGACATGCCGGAGAGCGGCTCTTACCTTTTAGTCAGGTCCAGCGGCAGTGGGCGGGGCTTCAGTGGCGGTTTGGCGACAGGGGCCTGGGTTGGTGCTGTGTCCTCCGTCAGCTGCTTGATGAGCTGTTTGACGCCCACCTGTGGTTCGGCTTCAGGCTCTGACACTTGGCTTGTGGCACCTCCTCCAGGAGAGGAGGATGAGTCGAGGAGGAGACTGATTCTGGACTTGATGCTGACCGCTGGCGAGTCCTCATCTGGCTCATCTGTCTTTTTGTTGGTTTGGTCGGAGACAACAGGATTTTGTGGCGTCTTCTGGGTTTTCTCTGGGTCTTTCTCTGGTGGCTGTGGAGTGTTCTCCTTACTGTCTGGACCCGTTGAAGTTTTGCGATGCAGGGAAAGACCAATGGACTCGAATTTGGACGTGAGATCAGCAGATAGTGGTCGTCTCCCGGCCCAGCGAGGGGCAGGAACCGGGGTCTCTGTCTTGGTTGGACTGTCGAGGAAAATGGCGGACACAGGCCTGGGCCTGGAGCCTCTGGGCTGAGGCCGCATCGGTACAGGTTTAGCTTCATCTTCTTCCTCCTGTCCGACCTGAGCGAGGAAACCCATGGACTTTGCTCTGGTGATGGAGGCGCTGCCTTTGATGGAGGTCCCTTGGTCCTTGTTGTCTTCCCGTTTGGTAGACCCGGACCACTCTGCAGCTGGGAGCTTTTTGAGGCTCTTAGAGTAAGCCAAGCTTGATGGACTGGGTTTCTGCCTCTCAGGAGGGGCAGGTTTGCCGGAATCTCCAAGAGAAGGCGCCAGTTTAAACAGCTGAACTACCGGCTTGGTGGTTTGTCCAGACACCAACTTGTTGGAGGTTTTAAAGGAGGTAGAAGCAGGTCGGTTGGGGTTGGTTGATGCCGGTTTGGGTTTGCTGGCTGTTTGATGTGGTTTTGGACTGTTTGGAAGCTCTGGTTTATATCCAGCGAGGCGGGTGGACTCCGGTCGGGGTTTAGGTTGGGGTTTAGGAGCAAGTATGGGCTTAATGGTGGTGTTTCTTTCCACAGCGAAGGGTTTGGGAGTGAGCCGTGGTTTGGGACCCGGGGCTGGTTTGTTGGGTTCTGGAGTGATGATGTGGGACTGGTTGATCTCGATGAGGCTGTTGCTGGAGTCAGTCAGGGGACTCAGGTGAAGGCGTCCTCCTCCTACCACCGTCCTCCCAACCTCCCCGGGCTGAACATCCACCTGAGCAGCCATCCTCTTCAACAGCACCTTCAGACAAACGTTTGTTTTATTACAGAGATGCTATGTGATAAAAATGAAAACCATAACCAGCCTCGCAGCACTCGATCACTTTCTAACTGTGGACTTTGTCTTGGGAGTGTCTCACACTGCAGCACAGTTACACACCTGAGTGTGACAGATATTTACACAAGGTTATTGATCGCTTGAGTGTGCCGACTGAATGAAACACGATCAGTCAATGGCTGAGTGAAGCTCAGTATGGCTGCCATCTTGGCAATCCTTCCTCTTATCTAAATATCAGTAAAGTCGTGGATCATCAGTGTACCTGAGGCGGCTGAATGACGCCTGGTTGCTCAAACAAGACACCTGTCAATCAAAGCGTCCACACTCTTAATCCTGCATAACTTTAAGCCTTAATATAATGTGAACAGGTGAGTTGTATATAAATTCACCCTCAGTACAGTTGTCATGAACGGGGAAATTAGCTACAGAGACCAAAACTGTTTTTGTACCAGGCTGTAAACATGTTTATTTCTGCTGTCTAACATGGGGACTTATGGAGACTGACTCACTTCTGCAGCCAGCCTCAGGTGGACAGAGATGGAGGTTGCTGCTTGGTCGCAAACCGCTGTAAAAACTCCAACTGAGACTCAAAAACCCTGAATAATATCGACCATAACTGAATATTTGTGAGTCTTCTGCAGACACAACACGACATCTATGAAGTCTCTGTTCGCTATTTTTTTTTGTTAATTAGTGAATTCATTTTCTACATCCTGTAAACAAAATTCTCTTTGTGGCTCGTCAGACATTGATCTCTTCCTCCTCACACAGATGGTAACGTTACCGTCAGGTTTGAAGATTTCATACAAAACCAAAAGATCATGATCGTTTGTACCAAACTCATGGATCGTGGCTGCCGCCGTGGTCTGCTGCTGACGTCCACCATATTTAGCATTACATGCCATATATAGTCATTATTGCTACCATCCCCACTACAGCTTTGTTGGTTAATGACTTATTGCTGCTGTGCATCTGTGTTCCACTGCTACTGCAATCACCTCACCATTTATTGTAATTCATTGTAATTGTACGACATGTTTGTGTTGATTGTTCTGTACATGTGTGTGTGTTCTGTACATCCATTGCACGTCTGTCCGTCCTGGGAGAGGGATCCCTCCTCTGTGGCTCTTCCTGAGGTTTCTTCCACATGTTTTCCCTGTTAAAGGTTTTTGTGGGCAAGTTTTTCCTCACTCGAACCGAGGGTCTAAGGACAGAGGGTGTCACTCCCTGTACAGATTGTAAAGCCCTCTGAGGCAAAATGTGTTTTGTGACTTTGGGCTATACAAATAAAATTTGATTTGATTTGATTTGATTTGATCATGGCAGCTCGTCAGAAAGGCGGATAAATAACGCTCCAATGTTCAGCTGAATTTCACAGCAGTCCATTGACCTCGGACCTCCAGATATCTCAATGAAAATGAGTGATTTGGGCGTCTCCTCTTTACAGACATGCCCATAAAACATGTCGTATAAAATGACCTCGAGGACGATCACAGCGTCACCAAACTGTCCGACCACAAACTAGAGAGCAATAAAGAGCTTCAACCCATCCAATGCACCAAATCACAGCGTGAACTAGTTTTCTGTGCTGTTCCTTGAGGCCTTGTTGTCTTAATTTGGGATTCTTGGAGGTTGCTGTCAGTTTGAGAAAAAAATCTGAAAGTTTCAGTTTCTATTTGAATGTTTATCACAGATTTCCGACACATCAGTGTACTGCTGAGCTGCAGTGTCTCTGTGGTGTGGACGAGCTTGCATTAACCTGTTTTCCCTACAGTGACGTGAAAATGACGTGAAACTGAAAATGTGCATGTGAAGTTTTGCAGCGAGCTCGAGTTAAATTTAAATCAGTTTCCTTCAGCTTTTACATGTCCAGCTGCATGCTTTGTTTACTCGTCAGCAGCTGAACTGCAGTTTGCTTTTTAAAAAGAGAGACGGAGCTTCTGCTCTGCGTCGGCTCTGTGCGGCTTTGAGGTTGATCCTGAGTCGGGGAGGGTCGGACAACTGTACAATGTCATTGTTTTCTTTCTCGTGTTGTTGTAACGCAGGCAAATCAGGCTGCGACCGTGAATGAACACGGGATTCCACTGCACAGCAGAGCGAGCTCCTCCCTCCTGAAGAGCACTCCACTCTATCTAAAGAAAACTCGGCGATAAGACGAGACAACATCTGTGAGATCTATCTGTTGTTTCTATAGTCACAGGCGGCAGAGCCTCCTTCATGCTTTCCACATGTTGCTCAGATAAACTTCTCTCACCTTGACCGGACGTCAACCGTCTGCCGTCGAGCTCTGGCTTCTGCTGTAACCGAGCAGCGATGTCATATCACACAGGAGGAGGGAGGAGAGGAAGGAAGGAGCCTAGGAGAGAGGAGACAAGCGTGTGTCAACAAGGCGGCAAATCACAGCCAAGCTGCTGCTTCTTCACATGCATCATGTTAACACACACACACACACACACACACACGCGGCCTGAGTCAACACAGTCACACCCGAAACATCAAAGCCGACGGTGGACGTCTAGACTCAGGGAACAAACAGCTGAATGTCATTATGCGCTTCATATTTGCATTCGTCCCATCGTCGCTGCTCACACACACGGTGTGTCGTTCATGTAAATTCAATCTGTGGATCTGTAAACACTTCTGCTTCCTGCCTCGGCCCTCTGTCTCTGTCTCAGCTGATTCTGAACCAAACAAAACTGTGACAGAGGGAACAGATGAAATCTTGAACTTTAGATGTTGACAGGAAACGCCTTCGCCAAGAAGGAATGCTAAACATTCGCCATGATGGTGGGTCGAGCTGGGATCAGGGGAAAGTGTGCGCCTTATATAGCCTCAGACGGGCGAGGAGAGAGCCTCAAACGTGTCAAACGTCCACGATAATTCATCTTTGAAGGAGCAGAGGGCGACCCGCTCGCTGCGGGCTGTGTTTTGGCACAGAGTCTCTGCGAGCTGGTCCAGCCTGTTACAGAGGGAATTTCCTTTAAAAAGACAATAGACAGCTTCACGCTGCAGAGCAGGCAGAAGAAGAAGAAGTGTGTGATAAGCTTTAAATTACAGACGTGCAGCGTAACGGTGCGACATGTACAACCCGTCTGCATGATGAGCAAGGCGACGCGTTTAAGTGTCAGAAACATTCAGTTTAATGTGAAGCAGGTCAAAGTGTTAAATCTGCATATTTATGCATCGAAAATCTAAAATCTCATCAGTCAGTCGACTAATCGCTGCAGCTCTGTCAGATTTATCGTTATTAATAAAGATGTGATGCATTAAATGAAGGTTTGAGCTGTTTCATCCATTAAAATGTGAATAATTATGAATTAAACGTGACTCTACATCTGCCAGAGTTCATAAAAATGTTATTTAACTCATTAAAATTACAACAGTGGCTGATTTTTGTTCATTAATTATGATGTTACATCATCTGGACACAGTTAGAACCAGCCTGCAACAAGTGTCCCTCTTCCTGCTCACCTTACAGCGGCTCCTGTCGCGGACTGAGCCCGGTCCAGACGGACTTCAGAGCCGGCCTGTTCGGAACCGGGCCGCGTTTCAAAGCGTAAAAAAACTCAATTAAAGAGAATTACTGGATGACGCGTTCAGGGTTCAAAATGTCTAATAAAGACTTCAAACAGGAGAGGGACGTGAACGCACCAGCAGCTCGCTGGTTAGCAACACTAAGCTAACAACTCCAGAACTCACAAAATGGGAACAACCTGTCTGTCTCTCTGTCTGTCTCTCTGTCTGTCTCTCTGTCTGTCTGATCCGGACCGGACACACTTACCGAACTGGAAAGTCGCTTTTTTTTCCTCTTCCCGCGTCGAAGCACCGTCAAACCGGACTCGTTTCTCCGCTTTAACCGGACACCGAGTGGTGACAGTGGTTAGTTCAGGTGGCTAACAGCTAAGTTAGCTGGTTGACTGTCCCGGCTCAGGTTACACTGTTGTTGACAGGACGGAGCGTCTGCGCGCGCACGGCAACACACACACCGCTTCCGGTGAGCGCCTTCAAAATAAAACCAAACACAAACCAGTAATGATGGGCTCCTTTGGCGCCTTCAAAATAAAACTAGACACAAAAATGAAAACAGACTAATATTGGTGGTTTCCGTCAGTACTTTCAAAATAAAACCAAACACGAATACATAACGTCTTGCATTGATAATTTCAAAATAAACCTAAACTAAATAACTAAATAATACTTTATCTTGTTAGTACTTTCAAAATAAAACCAAACACTTAAGAAGTAATGCTTTATCTTGTTAGTACTTTCAAAATAAAACAACAAAAAAAAGTAATATGTGTTTCGGTTAGCGCTTTCAAAATAAAACACGATGTAATATCGATGTCTTCCGTTAGTACTTTCAAATTAAAACTAAACACACACACTCACAAAAATCTAATAATGGTATATCCTGGTTAATCCTTTCAAAATAAAACGAAACACGAATAAGTCAGAATGTCTTCTGTTAATGATTTCAAAATAAAACTAAACAAATATTGCAAGTCCTGGTTAGTACTTTCAAAATAAAAGCTTGGTACACTTTGGTTAATACTTTCAAAGTAAAATCAACATGAATAAATGTAGTCTTGTTAATCCTTTCAAAATAAAACTAAAGTAATATAGATGTATTCCGGTTAGTACTTTCAAAATAAAGTCAGTCAGTTTTAAACAGTCACTAAGATGAGGAGCCAAAGTGAGGTTCACTTCAAATTATTAATTATAATTATTATTCATGTGTTTACACTCATTCATTTACCTGTAAGTCAGCTGACTTCCTGTCCGTGGAGCTAAATGTTGCTGACCTGACTCTAAAATCGTTGAACGGAAGTAACGGGACGTTTCCTCAGATCAAACAAACAGATCACAGCAGACTTCCTGTTTCTATGTAACCTGCTCCTCGCCCGGTGTTACGAACCAGGCGGTCATCCTGTGAAACATGAGCTCAGCGAGCTGAGAGCGCCACCACGTGGCTGAGAGTAAACATTGCATGCACGCGCGCGCGCACACACACACACACACAGTTTGATTGTGCATAATATTTATTCATTTCATCAGACTTCAGTCCAAACTGCTCAAATTAAAGAACCTCCAACAAAAACACTTTGTTTCTTTAGTTTCACTGAAACGTGTCGCCGCCTCAACACTGAACTCAAACTCTGTGTGTGCGTGTGTGTGTGTGTGCGTGTGTGTGTGTGTGTGTGTGTGTGTGTGTGTGTGTGTGTGTGTGTGTGGGGGCGGTGTTAAAGGTTAGTAAACTACAACAGAAGATGACTGACAGGTGAATATACTGGAGCTCTGTTTAATCTCTTTAATACAATACTGTTTCCTGCTCGTCCTCTCAGCAGCACCAGTCGGTCGTGTCGTTATGAAATACTCGTCAGCGTCCGTGAACTCTGCGACAAACACTGAAAAACATCGTCTGAAGGTGAAGCTCCGGGTCGATGACGTCCGAGCGTCCGCAGAGGTTTCAAGGTGCGACGTATCTGCAGCTGGCTGACTGCTCCTCCGATATAAAGCACCGCGCAGTCGACCCGGACCTCACGTGACGGTGTGAAGGATGACGCGTTCTCTGACAGGAGGTGAATAAATATGAAACCAAACCCAGAGCGGAGACTAGAAGCAGCGGGAGCTTTGGCTACACACTAAAACTGACTTCCAACGGCTCCACAGAGACCTGCAAGAAGTGAAAGAGCGGGAAAATCAACTCAAGGGAGGTTAAATGAACTTCAGTGTCGTCTACTTGGTGTGAACCATCGACGTGCTGAACAGAAGCTTCTGCTTCTTCTTCTTCTTCTTCCCTCCTCGCTCGTCTGAAACAGAGACGACAGGACGTCAGAACAAACTCAAAGTATCGACGCTTCGTTCACCGTGCGCTCGCCCCTCCATGGATGACTGACCCGGGTCGAGCGCAGCAGGTTGCGGGGGAGAAGCGGCGCCGTTGTCGAGCTGCAGCAGCGCCTTCTCGATGGCCTGGCTGAACGAGTTCTGGAAGCTCGGCACGGGGACCCGGTCCGACCCGTCGCTCTCTCCGTCGCTGTCCGCCGTCGCCGGAGGAGCGAGCAGATTATCTGCATGACACGAGACACGGAGGAGAGACAGGAAACACGTATCAGTTACTGAAACCCAGAAGTGTCACCTGACTCAGGTAGATCCACCTGCTCACTTTGTTTGATCAGTTCCACTTTTTAAAGAATCACATTCAAAGCAAAACGTTTGTTTGTTTGAAGAGTCGAAGCTTCGTGACGTGGAACTGATGAATCTTTACCTTTCTTTGGAGTCAGCCTCGGTCCAGCATCGACTCGGGCTTTCCCGTCTCTGAGCATCTGAACAGAGATACATCACGTCAGGTCTGTTTACACCTAAAGGACGCTGTGTGTGTGTGTGTGCGTCTTACACACCTGTGCAAAGGACATACAGTGGGAGTCGTCCTCCACGCTGCCCACGACAGGTGAAGAGCTCTGACCGCTCAGACTCGGGAACGTGATCCCGTCTGAAGAACAACAAGAGAAGAAGAACGCTGAAGACAGAGTTCAAACAGACTCGCTGAAGAAGGCGCGGAGGTTCTTACCTGACGTAGGGCTGCTGCTGAGCGGTGAAGGTGGAGCGAAGGTGAAGTCAGGTTGAACTGGAGGGCTGCTGTTGTAAGGCGGAGAGCCGAACGCTGGGAAATGATGGAGGTTCTCTAATCCGATGTGGACTTCAGGATCTGTGGAGACAAAGACTGAGCCTGTCAGAAACAATGAGGTCAGCACTTTTTAACTTTGCTTCCTCCATATTTGGAGTTCCTAATCACCATATTTGTACATCCTGACGCCGTCACAGCCTTTCTGTGGGTCATCAGTCTACATTTATTGTTCCCGAGCGACAGATTAAAGACGATTTTACAAACTCAGAGTTTGATTGTGTAAATTTTTAAAGGAAACTGATGAAACTCCGACAGATTCGAGCTGCCTGTTGAAATCTGTCGTACTCACACTTTCCCTGCTTCTTGTTCTCCTCGATTTCAATCCTCTTCTCTCTGCGCTTCTCGTCTCTCACCTTCTTCTGCCTCAGACGCTTCCTCTTCTCCAAGTCGTCTGGAAGTTTGGAGGGAAAAGTTTAAGATCACGTGACAATCTGTGACATCACCTCCTTTAAAAAACAAAAACAAACCTGCGAATGTGTCCAGAGTTTCCTTGGAGATGATCGGCGGCTGCAGAGATAACTCACAGATGCTGAACTCGCACGTGAGCGGCAGATGAGCCAGATAACGATGACGACGACGGATCTCCTGAAACGACGACACGACGGACAGTTAGAGACAGAACACCAGAAGAACTCTGAAGCAACTCCACCGCGATGATCCGAACACTGACCTCAGTGACCGTGTGTCCGACGATCTCCACCACCGTGGCGGTGATGGAGTCAGGGCTGGCCTCCAGGCTGCCGTACTCACGCAGCAGGCAGCGTACATTCACAGGATGCAGGAACATCTGCTGGCAGTCGTCAGCTGGAGGACAAACGGAGACGAGAAGGTCGACATGTGATGACCAGAGGAAACCTTAGGAGACCACGGCGGTCTGCAGGTGTACCCACCTTGGTAGAAATAGTAGTAGGGTCCGTGCACCACGCTGGTGGAGGGGCGGCCCGGCTCTGCTTGGGTGGCCGGGCTCTCCTCATCGGGCTGGGGCTCTGCGGCCTCTGGAGACTCCTCCAGCACGCACTCCAGAACGCCTTCAGGGAGTCCGGGCAGCTCTGCTGCCACCTCCGGGTCCTCTGGGACTTCAGCCACCTCGTCATCGAATGCAGAGGCGTACTGCAGCACCGGCTGTGAAGGACAGAGACTCCGCTCACTGATCTCACATCAAACACTGGCGTCGAGCATCAGCGGTGAACACTCACCTTGGTGCTGCTGCTGATGTTGGTAACCACGTCCTCCACAGGAGGCGGAGGAACTTCATCCAGAGTCAGAGCGGAGACGTCGAGGCCGTGCACAGCGTTCACCTTCTGCTGCTTCAGCAGCGCCTCCTCCCGCTCCTGAGGTCACAGACAGTTTATCATCATATGACAGTATCTTTGGTGTCGCGGACACGTAACGTCAGGTGGCGTCAGTTACCTGTAAGAGGCAGAGGGCGCTCTGGATGAAGCAGCCCTGGGCGTCCTCTTCCTGGCTGAGCTGAGCCTGCAGGACGGCCTTCTCCTCCGACACCAGGCTGAGGACCTGAGCCGGCGAGGTGAGCAGCAGCTTGGAGTACGGGCTGAGGCACGCGTCTACACACACACACACACACACGATGTCACACGTATGAAACATGAAGCGTCTGTACGTAGACGTGATTCATCCGGCCTCTCACCTCCGAAGCGGACGGGCTCCTCGACCTTCACCCACTGCGAGCTCGGCATGGCCACCAGAGAACCTTTTTCTCTGCGCATCAGGCGCATGGTGATGACGTCGCCCGCCACGTACTGCCTGGTCTCCATAGCAACCACACTGCGAACAGATGAAACGCTTTGAGTGAGTGTTCAGATTGACAGTGTTATCGCTCTGTCCAAAGCCGCCTAACTTCGACTGTTGGATGTTTTTTAGCAGGACGTTAGCTTAGCTTCTCGCTGGCCCTCCGTCTGTCCTCAAACCTTCGGTGACGTTTACCTCTTGAGGTCGGCGGTGTGCACGGCCTCGTAGCAGATGGGGCACTTGGACCAGCTCTTGTCGCTCAGAGAGAGGTAGTGCAGCATGCAGGGCCAGCAGAAGATGTGTCCACACCGCGTGATGCGCGCTGCCAGAGGCGGGTAGAGGCAGATGGGGCAGGACGGCACCTCGTGGCTGTAGATGCGCTGCACACACACACACACACACACACACAGTTACCATCAGTGTGTATCAGCGGCGCTCACACAGCTCGTCTGCTCAAACACTCACCACTTGCTGCACACAGTCCCAGTTGACCAGCGTGTCTGGATCAGTGAAGTGAGCCTTGTAGTCCTGATCATCCGTCACCACAAACTGGCAACTGAAACACACACACACACACACACACACAGTCAGGTAACACACACACCTTTAGACGTCATGTGACCTGTGGGCGGGCGCCTTACTTGGCCTGCAGGAAGAGCTCCTTGTTGAAGGGCTTGTGCTTGTGGCCCCATTTGTTTCGGCGTCCCCAGTAGGAGTGTCCTACGTCTCCGACGCCGCCGGGGCCGCTGCCTCCACGAGGTTCGAAGGTGAAGTTCAGCAGGTGGTTCAGGCTGATCTTCTTCGGTCCAGCAAACTGAGCCGGGCTAAACTCGGCCCGGCGCGTCTCTGCTACCTGTACAGGTGGAGAGGGAATCAGTGAAGCCGCGTTTGGACTTTAAACTGCTGCTGCTGCTCCCGACACGTCGACCCATCACCTCACCTCCTCACGTCGTCCTCCACCTGTAACTCCATACTGTCGCCCGCCTCTCTGAGACGGTCTCTTGTCAAAATTCTTGCTTTTCTGTGAATTGGTGCGGCGAGGGCCGGCGGGGAAACTGTCGGCTTTAGGGAAGGAGGGCTCGCGCTTTCGACTGTAGCGTTTGGAGCCTCCATTATTCTTACCATCTACGACAGAAACACAGAAACACGTCAGTCTGGAGTCATGTCGGCGTGTAAACACCAACGAACAATCCCAAACCGGCCACGAGGAGAAACACTGATGCAGAGAGCGCAGCACGGACAGACAGCGGTTTGTTCGGCGGTAAAGAACACGGAGCGAACGGTGTTACAGTCAGGAAAACAATGGAGGGTTACCTGATCCAACCGAGAGATCTGATTGGTCAACTAGACATTTACGATACAGTCATCCTTTTACCGTAACATTTGGAAAAGCTGTACCGTATTTAACCACCACAGGAAGCAGAGACACAGGAAACATTTTATTAAACGTTCTCTCAGCTGTGTAATCACAGTAACACACTCAGGTGCCTCAGGTGTGTTACTGCTTAACAGGTACAGGTGAAGCTCTGACGCTTCAGTGTGTGTGTGTGTGTGTGTGTGTGTGTGTGTTTAAAGTCAGCAGAGGGTTTAAACATGATGCAGATAAACAGCTGTTAAACTCAGTGTGTTCACTGAAGGTTACACACACACACACACACACACACACACACACACACACACACACACACAGCTGAGCGGGTCAGATGTTTTGACAGCGACGTCAGCTCTCCAGATAAACTCTGTGCTAAGCTAACCCATGCTAACCCATGCTAGCCCCGGAGGCCCCGCAGGCCCCGCAGCGACCCGCACACACAGTGACACCTGTACCCGGGGGGGTTCACCTGTTTTGGGTTTAGTCTCGCCAGGTGCCGGGCCTGTAGAGCTGGAACGGGGCGGAACCTTGGTGCTGCTGCTGCTGTTGGGGTTCTTCTCCATGTTTGTCTCCGCGCAGTGACTCCGGTTGTTGTTGTTGTTGAGGCCGAGCTCCGAGCAGAGAGCCGCCGAGCTCTCGAGCATCAAACGGGGAACCGGAGGAGGAAAGCGGGCTGCGGTGCGTGCGGGTCAGGCGACGAAGGCCCTGATTCATTTCTGTCAGACGCGGAGACCCCATCACGGCGACATCTCGACAACAAACCAACCGGGAAAAGAAGAGACACGGTCCGTGCGTCTCAAGTTCTGGAGGCTGCTGACGGAGAGGACGAAGGCTCCACGCGGGGCCGAGACCCGCGAAACCACGGCCCGGTTACTCGTCGACGGAAACGGTTTGCCCTTTGAAAAAAGGCGGCAAATGTTTCCAGAGCCCCGGAAAACGAGACGAGGCGACGGTTCGAACCGAAAACACCGAACACACACAGCGAACTTGCACTAATGGCGACGGGTCGCCAAGCAAGAACCTCAGAGACCCGGATGTTTCCTGTACTGCCCGCACACACGTCAGGACGGCAGGCCCAGGGGCATCATGGGACATGTAGTCTCCTCCACACAGGTACGACACAGGTGAACACTATGAGCCGAAGCAATAAAGTTATTAGTTAACAAATCAAATATAACTGAGGTGTGTTCATGTTTATTTATATGAATAAAGACTCATGAAACAGAATTAAATAAAAATCCTAAACAAAAGAAAACTGATGATTTGGTTTGTTTTGTTTTTCAGTCACTGTAAGTTTAATCAGAACGTTCATGTCAATTTGTCTCTGTGAGGTTATTTTGTTATTTTTTCTTTACATTAGATCGTTAATTTGTGTGTTATTGTAAAGCAGACGTTACTTACAACGTTAAACAACAGTCAAATGAGAACAGTCTGACAGTGACTGCAATCATGTTAAATATTGTTCAGTTCTGTTACTTTTAAAGGAGCAAATGTCTTTGTCATTGTTTTGCCACATAACAGGTTTGGTGTGTTCGTTCTATATCAGACACACACACACACACACACACACACACACACACACACACACACCTCCACTAGATGAAACTAGAAAAGCCTGTCTCTCAGACATGTTGAGATTCTTTTATTTAAACTTTCGTTTTTGTCGGTGGCGCATCAGGAAATTCAGAAGGTGAGTGAACTCGAGCAAAACTAGAGAAAAATAAGAAAGTGATTAAATTCAAATGAATGTATGGATGTTGTTGATGGATCAATATAATTTATTTATTGATTTTTTCAGTTTGTTATTAAATCAGTAATTTGAAGCTTTACTCTGTGTGTGTGTGTGTGTGTGTGTGATGAGCAGACAGGTTAACAGACATGACAGTTGAACATGGTCTCTCCTCTCTTCAGCTTCTCAAACCCAGCAGTTGGTTTTCAGCTCGACGAGTCTCTGAAGTTTCCAGCAGAGTGACATCATGGCGTCCAGTAAGAGTTCATTATTCTCATTATTATTTATTCCTGAACTAAAAGTCTGAAGCTGAAAATGTTTTGGGCTCATTATTAGAAGCACTGTTACTACAGAAACATTCAGGCTGATGGATTACTGATGGACTTATTCTGAAAAAATATTATCAATATTTAGTGTTTGCTCGATGGAGTCATTCATTTAATCATTTTAATTTTGTCTTTGTTTTGCCACATAACAGGGTTAGTATGTTCATTTTATATCAGACACACACACCTTTAACACACACCCACTAGATGAAAAAAGATAAAACCTGTTTGTCAGGTATGCTGAGACTCTTATTTTAAACTTTCGGTTTTGTCTATGGCGCAAATACAGAAGGTGAGCAAAACTAGGGGGAAAAAAGAAAGTGATTAAGTTCAAATTATTTATTTATTCTTAAACCTTTATTTAAACAGGAAAGGTCCCATTGAGATTAAAAATCTCTTTTTCAAGGGAGTCCTGGCCAAGACAGAACAGCAGCACAAACAAAGAACAAGTCAAACCAAAACAGACAAGCAGGCAATATTTCAACACACAGTGGTCTAAAAAATGAAAAATGCTATGCTTGTTTTTTTTAGTTAAGTTTTTTTTAGTTTAGTTAGACAAACTATTCTGCACAACATTAAACACACACTGCAAGTAGTCAACAGTTTTAGTGAGAGTTGGTGCACTGCAATAAATAACTATGGCATAAAATTGGCATCATTCACAAAAAAATATTTATAAAAATGGTTTAAAAAGACTGGGACAAGTACAGAGCCCTGAGGAACACATTTATCCTCAGAGGCTTCACAGTCTGTACAGGGAGTGACACCCTCTGTCCTTAGACCCTCGGTTCCAGTGAGGAAAAACTTGCCCACAAAAACCTTTAACAGGGAAAACGTGGAAGAAACCTCAGGAAGAGCCACAGAGGAGGGATCCCTCTCCCAGGACGGACAGACGTTCCGCCCGGCAGTCTAGTCCTATGGCAGCATAACTAAGGGATGACCTGAGCCAGCACTAACTATAAGCGCTATCAAAAAGGAAAGTCCTAAGTCTACTCTTGAAGGTGGTGACCGTGTCTGCCTCCTGAACCCAGGAAGGTAGAAGTGGGGTTTCACAGACAGTGCCCATTGCCAGTGTGGGGACCCACTACAGACTGTGGCGCATGTGACAACGCATGTAGTGTTGGGAAGTTCGACTCTTTTCACTGACTCAGCTCTTTTACTCTCGGACAGTCATTCGTTCATTTTTACAGAAGGTGGTGCTGTAGCCCTCTTGTGGGTGTTGTAAAAAAGACCGTGGTTCTCAAAGACTTAACACTGAAGGCAGCATGGTTTGTACAGCTGACAAAGATAATACACACAATGCCACAAGTGATTCAAAGTATATGAAAACCTAGGAAAGAAAATACACACCACAATAAAGTGACCGTATCCTTCCTGCCATTGTTGTTTAACAGCACGACAGTGAGCTGTCACTCAGCGGCCTGTCATGTGACAAATGAATGCTCCAGATGAACAAGAACGATCTGTTTAGCCTGCCTGTAACGTGGCAGCTGGTAGAGGACATGTGAATGTAAAACTCATTTTGACAATTAGTAAGACAATTAAGTAAGACAAAAAGTAACAATTAATAAGTTCACATGGTGCATTTATTGTGTCTAAAACGTGACATTATAATTATAGTTATCACATTTGTTGTCATTATTATTATTATATTTATTATTGGCGAGTGAAGGTACTGCATGAAAATGAACAAATCACTCACTGAGACGACTCATTACTCCCGAGTCATATAAAAGAGTAGTTTATGTGAAATGAATCGTTCACGAACGAAACATCACTAGTGCAATATTGAAATATCTGATCTTTACTTTCCAGTCAAATTCTTTCCACAGTTGGCTGCTAATTCTCTTATGACAACCTGTCCACATGTCCATCCATGCACAGTCTTCAATCATAACATTTAATTATAATTCCCATTTTTCCTTGATGTGTTTTGTGACCTGTCAAATTGTGCATTTTTGATTTCTGTTGATTTTCTTTTTTCAGTGTCTGAGCTGAGGGTTGTTCTTCTGGGGAACAGCTGGTCTCAGAGGAGTTCAGTGGGGAACTTCATACTGGGAGAGACTGTGTTCGACACTGAGGAAGAACCAGACTGCTGTTTGAGAATGTGTGGACCATTGGAGAAGAAAAAAATAGTTCTCATCAACACCCCAGATCTGCTGCATCCAGACATCTCTGAAGACAAACTGACAGAACATGTGAAAACCTGTGAGAGACTCTCTGATCCTGGACCTCATGTGTTCCTGCTGCTTCTACAGCCTGAAGACTTCACTGAGGAACACAAACTGAAGCTCTGCAGAGTCCTTCAACTCTTCAGTGATCAATCATTTGATCATTCACTGATTCTGGTATCAACACCCAGAGAGGAGAGTCCAGGATTCATGGAAAAATACATGGAACACCGTCCATTAGGAGACATGATCAGAAAATGTAGATACAGACACTTGAGGAGGAACATTGAACATTCAGAGCTGTTAACACGTTTGGGTCAAGTTGTAAAGGAGAACGATGGAGAGCACGTCAGCTGTGATGTGTCTGAGGACGCACCATCGACTTTAGCAGCAGATCATCAAAGACCAAAGCAACAGGAAACACAGACTTCTATCATGGGTACTGTTAAAGCTCTTGGTAAGTCAGAAACAGTTCTGACTTTGTTCACATGAATCTTATTTCAGTAAATTAAAACATAAAGTGGCAAACTAGAAAAATCTCTAAAGAAATTTTGAGTGTGCCTGACTCTGGCCCTGTTGCCCCCATGCATTATTATTGACACTGCTCAGTACATTCAGTATTAATAACACCAAGCTGTGTCATCATTGCCTTTTTAATGGGCTCTGATTTTGAAAGATTTTTGTCTTGACTGTGTGAGTGCTTATGCGTCTGCCCTGTCTGTCTGTGTCTGTATCTATGTGAGAAGAAGGATAAAATGGCAGACATTGAAAATGTAGTCTTGATAGTCATTGATCAGAGACAGAGACTTCAACAAAGTCAGTCAAAGGCAGGCTTGAGGTTGCCAAGCAACCAGGGTGAGCTGCAGGTCAGAACAATTAGTCGCAGCTGCTGCATGCAAAGTCTCTCACACTGAAAGACACAGAAAGTCTGTGAATGAAGCCCCTCAAAGAGGTGGCGTTCAATGCCAAATGGTGTGTCGTATTCAAAAGCCGAAATAACCGTGAGGGCTTTTTGTCGACCAGTTCTCTGCCCAGTTTGAGAGCTAAATGTTAAAAACTCTGGTCTGGATCATTGGTAAAGACCAGGTACTCCCTGCCCGTCTGGAAATTTGTCCTCTCAAATTAATATGGGAGTATATTGGGCAGGAGATGCGTGTCACTGCCACATCTTTGCATACCCTCCCAAAACTCTAATACTGACAGCTTCAACAGTGGTATCACTGCGACGGCAACAGATTTTCCTGTATTTCTAGCTATAAATGATTTCTGTAGTTTGACATTTGCAGCCGCAGTCGCAGTTTACAAATTTATTTTTCAATGAATTTCTCTCTCTCTCTCCACTCTAGTAATGACATCGCAATACACACCCATTCTTTTTTTGGCGTGATTTTTGGCGTTTTCTGCCAAAACTGTTCAGTGAAACTCTTAGAAAAGTCTTAGCCTGCGTCACCTGGTCGAGCTGGTCGTTTTGATACCTTGTTTGTGTATGTGCGACAAAAACTGTGGGACAAGAAGCACCGTGAAAAACGGCGTGAGAATAATAATAAGAGGAAGAATCAGTGCTCTGCATAACATATATTGTGCCCTTTCAGGCACACTCAATTAATGATGTCATCTTTTTACAGGGCTCAATATGGTTAAAGGAATCACTGGACGACACTCAAACCCTTTGACTCGTAAGCAAAGTTATCACAACACTGATCATAAGTTTTTTGCAGACAGATTTTAGGTGAAATCTTTTCTCCAGGATTAACCCAAACATATCCCATAATCCTTCACTATTGAAAAGCAATGAAATCAGAACTATCGTTTCATTAAAAGAAATCATCAAAATAAAATGTTTATATTAAACATACAAATTGTTTTATACTGGCACATACTGTATATTCTCATTCTGCTCTGTCTGGACAAAACATTGCTCTCAATTCAGTTCAATGTAATGCAATGTTATATAATATGAATATAACTTGATGTTATTTAATCTTCTTCTCTGTTGTATCACAGCATCTGGATTCAGGATTGTGCTGCTGGGAAAAAGTGAAGACAAACAGACAAAACTTCATGACTTCATCATCAAGGAACAGGCTTTTAAGCACCTTCACTCTAAAATTTCTGGAGAACCATTAACAGTAGTGAAAACTCCAAACATCTTCAGTCTGTCTGAGGAGGCAATAAGAGAAGAGCTGAGGAGGTCCATCAGTCTTTGTCTTCCTGGACCAAATGTTCTTCTGCTGTTAGTGAAACCTTCTGATTTCACTGAGAAGAACAGACAAACACTGAAGTTCATCCTGAGTTTGTTTGGTCAAGATGCTTTAAAACACTCGATGGTCATCACGACACACAAGGAGAAGAAAACAAGTTCTGCTGTGAACCAGCTCCTTACAGACTGTGGAGGAAGACACTACAGCATGTCTGAAGATGACCACAGATCATTAATGCAGAAGATTGAGAAGATTGTGTGTGAAAACAAAGGAACCTTCCTCACCTTCACTGAAGACACCACAAGACCAAAGTGTGAACCCATGAAAGCAGCTTTAAACCTGGTTCTGTGTGGGAGCAGAGGAGCAGGGAAGACTTCAGCAGCCAAGGCCATTTTAGGTCAGACAGAGTTTCCTTCAGCCTCCAACTCATCAGAGTGTGTTAAAAATCAGGGACAGGTGTGTGGACGTTGGCTTTCCCTGGTGGAGCTGCCTGCCTTGTATGGAAAACCTCAGGAGGCAGTGATGGAGGAATCACTCAGGTGTACCTCCCTCTGTGATCCTGAGGGGGTCCATGCCTTCATCCTGGTCCTACCTGTGGGTCCCCTCACTGATGAAGACAAGGGAGAGTTAAAGACCATCCAGAACACATTCAGTTCTCGAGTCGATGACTTCACCATGATTCTGTTCACTGTGGAGTCAGATCCTACAGCTCCAGCTGTTGTTAACTTCATACAAGAAAACAAGGACATCCAGGAGCTCCGTCAGAGCTGTGGAGGAAGATATGTTGTTCTGAACATCAAGGACAAGCAGCAGATCCCAGAGCTGTTGGACATGGTGGAAAAAAACAGCCAAACTGAGAATGAACCATCCTGCTACACAACTGAAACATTTACACATGCACAGATGGAGAAAGTCATACAACTGGAGAGGCTGATGAAGAAACACAAGATCTCTTGTAAGTACTTTGAATTGAAATGTTTTTAAACCATGTCAGACATTACAGACTGCAGCAGCTGTGAATATTTAAAGTAACTCCTGGTCTTTATATTTCACAGGTGATGAACAGAGATCAGAGTGTCTCAGGATTGTGCTGATCGGGAAGACTGGCAGCGGAAAGAGTTCTTCAGGAAACACCATTCTAGGAAGAAAAGAGTTTAAAGCAGAACTAAGTCAAACATCAGTCACCAAACTCTGTCAGAAAGCACAGAGAGAAGTGGACAGTCGTCCAGTCGTTGTGGTCGACACTCCTGGTCTGTTTGACACGGCTTTGTCTCATGACGAGGTCAATGAGGAGATGGTGAAATGCATCAGTCTTCTGGCTCCAGGACCACATGTCTTCCTGTTGGTGTTACAGATCGGCAGATTTACACAAGAGGAGAAGGAAACACTGAAACTCATCAAGAAAGGTTTTGGGACGAATTCTGAAAAGTTCACCATCGTTCTTTTAACTGGAGGAGATAAACTGGAAGATGACGAGATATCTGTTGAAGAGTGGATTGAAACAAAATGTGATGATTCTTTCAGAAAGCTGATCTCTGACTGTGGAGGAAGATACCATGTGTTTAATAACCGTCAGAAACAAAACCACCAACAAGTCAGTGAGCTGATAACAAAGATTGACACCATGGTGACGGAAAATGGAGGCAGCTGCTACACTAATGAGATGCTGCAAGAGGCCGAAGCAGCAATACAGAAAGAAATGGAGAGAATCCTGAAAGAGAAGGAAGAAGAGATGAAGAGAGAGAGAGAGGAACTGCAAAGGAAACACGAGGAAGAAATGGAAGAAATGAAAAGAAGAATGGAAGAACAGAGAGCAGAAACTGAAAAAGAGAGAAAACTGAGAGAAAAACAACTTGAAGAAATGAAAGAAAACATCAAGAAAGAACGCGAGGAGAGAAAGAAAGAACAGGAACAGAGAGAAGAAGAAGACAGGAAGAAAAAACAACAGGAAGAAATTCAACGACAGGAGTGGAAACAGAAAGAAAAAGATTTGGAAGAAAAAATAAAATCAGAGTCAGAATCAAAAGAAACTATTGACAGAAAACTGAAGGAGAGCAGAGAAGAGATGAGAAAAGAACGAGAGAACTGGGAGGAAAAACAAAAAGAAGAGGAGGAAAGACGAAAACAAGAAGATGAAAAGAGACGACAGGAAGAACAAAGAAGACTTAGAAAGCTTGAAGAAGAATACAGACAGAGAAGAGAAGACTATGAAAAGAAAAGACAAGAAGAGGACAGAATCAGGAGAGAAGAAGAGGAGAAAGAGAGAAAAGACATGAAGGAGAAGTATCAGAAAGAAACAGAGAATCTGAAGAAGACACATGAAGAAGAAGCCAGAAAGAAAGCTGAAGAGTTTAATGAATTCAAAGAGAAATACAAGAAGGAATTTAAAGATCAGAAGAAAAAACATGAGACAGAAATGACAGCTAAAGAGAAAGAATACAACATCTTAAAGGCTCTTTCAGTCCACAAAGAAGAAGAATTAAAGAAGAAACATCGAGGTGAAATTTGTGCCTTAGTGAAATGTGTGACCAGAAAGAGAAAGAATCTGAAAAAAATCAACGACTTACTGACAAAACAAGAAGCAGAAATGAAGAAAGAGAAAAATGAAGAGGAAAAGAAGAAGCTGCAAGAAAAACATGAAAAAGAAATAAATGACTTGATAGAAGAATTTCTGAAAGAAGTCGACACATCAAGCTGTTCCATTTTATGAGATTAGATTCATGTAAATGTCCCAACAACAGATCAGTTCATCATGCTCTTTGCGTTTGTATCAGATTGTGTTACAGTGAGTCACTGAGTCTGAACCAGATGACTGAGGAGAATCCTTTATAGATTGTATAAATAATATTTCTTCACTGAAATCATTGTTTTGGAATCAAATCACAACAAAATCATTTATTTTCTGAGTTTGTTGAACTACATGTTCTGAGCTCAGTTCAGGATCTTCAGATAACTGCTGCATTTTTAAATCAGACTATAAGTTTCCTAATTTGAGCTGGTTTCAGTCTCAGATCTAAAGAACGAGTTGTAAAGTGTATTCTAGACTCAGCCATTTACACAGTTGTTGTTGATCATCCAAAAAGATTCCTCCAGGAGTAATGTACCAACATAATGTCAGACAGACTCAGATAAAGGTCAACTTGTTTGTATTTTCATTGATTTACATATATTCATTTATCCTTTGATAGTTTAAAATCTATATTCTATGTATACATGTTTTTATTTACTCCTGTTACATTGTTATCTTGGTGAAGATCAAAGTTTGTTTCCAGTTTATTATGATTTAGTTTGAATGTTCAAACATTTACTCTGTCAGATTGTTTCCATTTTTCTTTCACTTATTCATTAGAGAGAGAGAGGTTTCAGTAGAATGTTCAGTAAAGGGAGATACATCTTCAACCAATACCGTGCCCGACTAGGCACAACCCTGAAACAGTCAGAGAGAGGGGGAGTCCCCCAGCAGTCTCGTCCTATGGCAGCATAACTAAGGGATGATCTGAGCCAGCACTAACTATAAGCTCTATCAAAAAGGAAAGTCTTACGTCTACTCTTGAAGGTGGTGACCGTGTCTGCCTCCTGAACCCAGAAAGGTAGTTTGTTCCACAGAGGAGCTGAATGTTCAAACATTTACTCTGTCAGATTGTTTCCATTTTTCTTTCGCTTACTCATTTGTTTTATTTTTCAAATTCAAAGATTTATTGATGCTTTCTATATATTTTTTATCCATTTATCATTTTTCAGTTGTAATCCTCTCTTTGTGTTGAATATACAGTCTGTTATTGGGAAAATAAAATCATCTAAACTTTTGTCGATCAGTTTGATTTTTTTTTAGATTCTTCATGTCTGTGGGAACACAGGAAGGTCTATAAGAGGTTTGCCCAAAAATGTTGCTTCATTTTAGGTTGACCATGACTTCAAGAGTAACATCTGCATCAGCAGAGTTTACCATCTTAAATGGAGGAACATGAATTTACAATGAATAAAATTAGATTAAAGTGTGTTCATCATCATCTGGATGAAGCGTTTCGTTACACTGATCAGCTGTTACATTAACATCATGACCTCCTGCCTATCACTGTGTGAAGGTCCTTCTTTCTGCTCTCCTGACCATCGAGGCCTCCACAGACCTATGAAGGTGTGCTGTGACTCCTGTTAAGCTGTAAGATGGAGTCTCCATGGAGCGGACTGTATGTCCAGCATCCCACAGATGCTCGACCTCTGGAACCTGGAGGTCAGAGTGTAACAGAAACAAGGCGTGTTGATTGGCGCTTCACCTGTTAGTCGAGCCAATCAAAGCGTCCATCGCTACCACGATTTGACCAATCAGATGTCTGTGTGTAAGTGTGTGAGGAAGTCACCACAAAGAAGTCTTTCTATAAAAAAAGCTTTAATTAGTAAATGAACTGCTAACGAGCGCTGCACAGAATAAATACAAAATAAACATAAAAGTCTCATTTAGTGCTGCGCGCTGACACAGCTGAATGTTAGTGTGACAGCTGCTGCAGGAAATCATATTTACAGTCCATGAACAAAAACTATCTGCAGCAGGTGAAGGACAAGGACGTCACTCCTCTTCCTCTTCCTCTTCCTCATCGTCGTCTTCCTCGTCTTCCAGTGCCTCCATGTTTCCTCCGGGCACAGAACAGTTCAGGATCGCTCTGCGGACTTTCTGTTCTTCGTCTGTGAACGAGAAGAGGAACTGCTCAGACACCGAGTGTCGAAGCTTCAGCCTGAAGACTGAGATACAACTTTCAGTACAGAAACGTTATTAGAGGGTTTTCTGAACGTTACAGGAGTGACATGTTTAAACAGATCATGTGACACGTTCATTCATTTATTATGGAGTTATTAAACTGAACGCTCACCTGGGTTTTTACATTTGGGCAGCATGCGATGAAGCTGCTGTTTGTTGTACTGGATCAGAAACTTCTGACACGTCCTGATGGTTCCTGTGAGAAACAGACACACACACACGAGGTCGGACTCATTAAAATAATAATTAATAATGATCATTAAAATAATAATTAATAATGATCATTAAAATAATAATCAATACTGATCATTATACATAATAATTAATACTTATCATTATACATAATAATTAATAATGATCATTATACATAATAATTAATAATGATCATTAAAATAATAATTAATAATGATCATTATACATGATTTATCGTTCTTGTACCTCCGACGTGCAAACAGTTGAGGAAACACGAGACTTTCTGCCCGCGAGCCTCGATGCTGCTGATGAACGGCAGCGCCGACCAGAGCAGTCTGTACGACCGCTTGGGCAGGCGCAGGAAGACGATCCCAGTGTGAGCGTTCAGGTACTTCACTGAGGCACAGCAGAACCAGGGTCAGAACCAGGACCAGGGTCAGGACCAGGACCAGGGTCAGGACCAGGGTCAGAACCAGGACCAGGGTCAGGACCAGGGTCAGAACCAGAGTTCAGACAGTTCTAATAAACTCATTAAGACATTAAAGTAACGTTATATTATGTTGTGTGTTGTGTTGTGTGTGTGTTGTGTGTGTTGTTGTGTGTGTGTTGTGTGTGTGTTGTGTGTTGTGTGTTTGTTGTGTGTGTGTTGTGTGTGTGTTGTGTGTGTGTTGTGTGTTGTGTGTTTGTTGTGTGTGTGTTGTGTGTTGGTTGTGTGTGTGTTGTGTGTTGGTTGTTTGTTGTGTTGTGTTTGTTGTGTTGTGTGTTTGTTGTGTGTTGGTTGTGTGTGTTGTGTTTGTTGTGTTGTGTGTGTGTTGTGTGTGTGTTGTGTGTTGTGTTTGTTGTGTTGTGTGTTTGTTGTGTGTTGTGTTTGTTTGTTGTGTTGTGTTGTGTGTTGGTTGTGTGTGTTGTGTGTGTGTGTTGTGTGTGTGTTGTTGTGTGTGTGTGTGTTGTGTGTGTGTTGTGTTTGTTGTGTGTGTGTTGTGTGTGTGTGTTGTGTTTGTTGTGTGTGTGTTGTGTGTCGCTGTTACCGGTGAAGCCGCTGCTGCACAGAGCCGCTCCATAGTCACCGTGAATCCGGGCCACCGCTTCCCGCACTGCGGCCGCCACAGCCCGGTCATCGAGCAGCAGCAGGCGGCTCCGGTCCGACACGTTCACTTCGCACAGTAAATACCTGCCGGCGGGGAGAGCGGGGACACGTTAGAAACCCGACAGTAAACACGCATGAAGACGCGTGAAGAGCACGTTCCTCACCTGGACTTCACCCGCACCATCACGGCTCTGCTTCCGCCGGGACTTCCGTCAACAAGCGGCAGGAGAGCCGCACAGCGCCGCCCAGTGGACGCTCACAGCGACCGCGGTGTGTTTGACAAGCGACACCGGGCAGCACGTTGACGTTAGCGCTGTCCGTTAACACGTTTTAAACGGTCCTAAAATGAGAATTAAAACATTAAATCTTTATTTAAACTCTCGACACGGAAGCGACGTTACACCTGAGCTCGTGAACGGAACACAGTGACGTGTTTCCCGCGCAGAGGTAACACTATCCACCCGGTTGAAAAGAAACGGGAGAGCCCGGGCTGTAAAACATTCACACCCCCGCACGGTAACTATGACAATCGCCACCGCTCTCAGCCAATCACAGGCGAGCTTTCCCGTCTCATATACACGTATTACGCCATCTTGAAATGACACCCGCAGTTTGAAGTCGCTCCCGGATTGAAGAAGCTCAGGAACTCTTTTCACCGTAACCGCCTCTGGGTCCGCTATGAACGGCTCACGGAACAAACCGGCACCGACACCGGCGGTCAGCAAAGCTCAGGCGGACACGGACCCCGGCTCGACGGAGACCAACCACAGGGAGCGAAAGAGCGGAGGAGGAATGCTGAAGAAGCTGAAGTCGAGGCGCAGTCAGCCGGATAAGTGGCCTGTGGTCACCGAGGATGAGCTCCGGGCGCTGGGGAAAGATATCTCCCCGGATCATGTGTTGGGTCTCCGGGCTGTCACGGAGGGTAAGTTACGGTGAAGTTAAGTCGCTTAACTTGATGCTAAGTGTGGCTAACTAACCAATGAGTTCACATATAATCATAAAGAACCGCGTTAACTGGGTCAAACCGGCGATACTAACTATTTAACTCGTTCACTGAAGGAGGAGGATGTACGCAGGGGTGTAGCGAGGAATTTGGGCCACCCGGACTGAAAGGCCCCCGGTCCTTAAAGGTCCAGTCTGTAAAGTTTAACACACTATGTATAATATTCAAAATTCATGTTTTCATCAGCGTATAATCACATGAAAATAAGAATTGTGTTTGCGTTTTTAAAAGAGCGGGTCCTCTTCCACAGAGTCCGCCATCTTGAACCGCCATTTTTCTACAGTAGCCCTGAGGTGACAAACCAAACGTCCTCTTCGATCTCTTCTCCTCTGCCAACAAACGACCGGTTCCCACCACAATACAGAGTCCAAAGTGAAATCTAACATTACTGTTAAGCGCATGAAAGATATTGTCATGTTGTGGTTTTAGCTAGCTAGCGTTAACTTGATCGCTCACAGACAAATTGCTAACTAGCTAACGTACAGCTCCTGTTCTGGCATGACACCTGTCAGCATTCCCCTGAAAACAAACACTCCGCCGGTGCTCTGAGCTCACAGTCTGGGTAGCCCAGCTAAGAAAATTAGCCAACAACAGCTAACAAACTAAGCTGTCATCAGCTAACAGCAGCTCCAGTTGGAAGCAGTTCACTGCCCACCAAGAAACTCAGAACATCGGAGAGTTGAGGCGACTTTGGACTTGACGACGAGCTAAAGGTTGCTAACTTTCAGTAGAACCGAAGGTGGATGCATCTCTAAGCCCTGCTTGAACCCTCTGAGTCAGACCCCGGGCTCTGTCATCGGACACCCGGTCTACCACAGTAGCAGCTCATGCTTCATAATGCCTCCCATTGTTTTTGTGCCTTTTTTCCCCGGAGCAGACAACAATGGAGTTACTTCCCTTCCCTCTCTCAGAGCTGTGCTGCAGCATTACTCACCCCGACTGCTTCTGTAAATCCAATTAAACTTTGTGTTTGTGTCACATTTCAGACTATCTGTGCAAACCCGAGGACAACATCTACAACATCGACTTCACACGCTTCAAAATCAGAGATCTGGAGACGGGGACGGTTCTGTTCGAGATCGCCAAACCTCCGAACAGCGGTGAGATTTACCCTGTTAAAGTCCGTGTAAAGGCAATTCAGAGATTTCTTTCAAAACACATTAAATATGTTGGACAATAGTTGCTGAAAACGTGAAAAGACTTTGAATGATATTTTACTGAAAGGATTTTGTGGGCGGTCCTTAAAGGGGGGCTCGATGACACGCTGAGGCCGCGATACGTGCCCAGCAGCGGGCCTCTGCTCACTCCACGTAGAGAATCTGGCGGATTTTCAAAATAAAATGCCCTGTGCAAACTGTTTATCTGGTGAATTATTTAAAGTGACTATTCAACATGCAACAACAAGTCTGTGAACGTGTTTCCTGTTTCAGGTCCAGTGGACGGTGAAGACGACGGCGGAGACGTGGACAGCAGCGCAGGACGTTTTGTACGATACCAGTTCACACCGGCCTTCTTAAAACTCTGTACTGTCGGTGCAACGTAAGTGAACGCACCCCAACTTTTCTATTCAGACTCCTCGGGGTCTTTGTGTTGTTTGTCGTAAATGTCGTCTCTCTCTGTTTCAGCGTGGAGTTCACGGTGGGCGACCGGCCAATCAACAGCTTCCGTATGATCGAGCGGCATTACTTCCAGGGACGCCTCCTCAAGAACTTTGACTTCGACTTCGGTTTCTGCATCCCCAACAGCCGCAACACATGCGAACACATCTATGAGTTTCCACAACTTCCAGACGAACTCAGTGAGTATGATAACTTTAGACAGTCTGTGGGGACGTCTCAGAGACTACGTCCAGGTTTTAGAGAGTCTGTGGGGACGTCTCAGAGACTACGTCCAGGTTTTAGAGAGTCTGTGGGGACGTCTCAGAGACTACGTCCAGGTTTTAGAGAGTCTGTGGGGACGTCTCAGAGACTACGTCCACGTAATAATCCATATCTTTGTTTTTGCTTCTTCCAGTTCGTCAGATGGTCGCTCACCCTTACGAGACGAGGTCGGACAGTTTCTACTTTGTGGACAACAAACTCATCATGCACAACAAGGCGGACTACGCCTACAACGGCGGGCTGTAAGAACATGACGTGTTCGACTCTTCCTGGGTTACAGGACAAACGTCTGCCTTCGTCCATCAGGACTCATGGAGCTCAGTCTCTGAGACTCTGTCCAACATTTCTGTCCTTCATGTTCCCTTGAACACTTTGCCTTAAGTTCGATGTCTCTGCTGGAAAGGGACAGGTGGAGTCATGGCGGAGCCTACAGACTGTAAACTTCATTTACTTCAATATATTTAGACACTCGATGTTTGAGCTACCTTTTTGCGACCTGACGGGTCCGACCTGCTTCCTGTCTGGAAAAACGAGCGTTCACTAGGAGTTGTTCAGTATTGTTAGTCGTAGATGATCATGTAGCACGAGCTGAGGTTGACGTCAGCGTTCCTCGACACTCTGGGACAACAAAGATGACCGCCGGACTGTCTTCTCAGGCCGATCCTTCGAGGTCCTCGCGGGCTGGTGAAGCCCTGTTTTAAGGACTCTACTGCTGGTTTTGCATATATTAGCCTGTTTACTACAAACGTGTAACTGTTTCCAGTCTGTACATTTGCACAGCTCTTCAATAAACCTTTGTTAAGCTCGCAGTGTTTATTTCATGTCTGTGATCATGACTAAAGGGTCATTTAAAGGGACAGTTCTTCCTGTGGAGAGATCCTCCTCTCCCCATGATAACAGATCCAGCTCCTGCAGAGGGAGCCAGTCAGCTGTACGGTAAAGGTGCTCAGAGCTGTGAACGGATGTGATGGACACGGACCACGCGTGGAAAGTTTGTTTCTGTCTTTCAGAACCTGCGATGAAGATCAGACAAAGACAAGTCAGTGCTTTCAGTGTGTGTCATCCAGGACGTCAGCTGCAGAGACATGTTGACCTTTCTGTAGTCACACAGGTCAATGAGTGTAACCACCGAAAACATGAGTCAGCACCACGTTATTGATCTCTACATCTACCTGATCAGCTGTTGTTGGACTGATAAATCCACGTTTCAGCATCAGACAGCTCATCAACACGACCATCTACAACCTGCAGCCTCCTGAATGGCCGACAGAAGGTTCCACCAGCTCGTGTCCACACCTCAGATGACGTGGAGTCTGCAGCCGGAGATTAGAAGACAGAGCCAAAGAGCAGGAGAACAACTGAACGTCCATCAAACAGAGTTCTGTCCAACTGTGGCCTGTGAGAGCAGAGCAGGAACGATCAGGAGAACATTTATACAGATCCACCAGCAGACAGACGTGAACATTAAAGTATCAAACATTAGGGAGGGAACAATAACAACACTGAGAGACATTTACATAAAGAACAAAGTGACGTGGAGAGATATGCACTGACGCAGGATTATTAATTTATAATTTATTTATTTTAATTTATTCATTTTCTTTATTAACCTCCTGAGACTCCTGAAGTTTTTTTTTTTGTTTAATTTCTCATAAACTCTAAACGCACAGTAAGTGAATGTGGACAGAATCAGAACCAGGTTTACTGCAGGTCCACACCTGAAAACATTTTAATGAGCTGTAGTTACATGTCTGTCCAGCAGGTGGCAGTGACGTCACTCCACCAGCTACAATAAACCCTGAACCGAAGAAGAAGAAGAAGAAACAGAAGAAGAAGAAACGGTCCTCCGCGGTGGGAAAGTCACCTCTGCTGTTAGCCGTTAGCCGTTAGCCTGCTGCTGTAACGATGGCTCCTCCGGTGGCTGTGTCTCCTCTCATCAAGGTTTGTGTGTCGTCATCCAGGTGTGTGTGTGACGACATTTTCTTTGTTTGACGGTGGAGTGACGCAGTTTGTCTGCGGAGCGCGAGCGCCTGCTAACCGTTAGCTCGGTAGCGTGCTAACTCAACGGCTAACAGCTGCAGCTGTAGAGTGAGGTCAAGAGAACTACAACTGCACTAACGAACTACAACTGCACGAACGAACTACAACTGCACTAACGAACTACAACTACACTAACGAACTACAACTGCACTAACGAACTACAACTACACTAACGAACTACAACTGCACGAACGAACTACAACTGCAGCACACTTTAATTTCTAACGTGCATTGACTGAGCTGTGCTAAGCTAACAGCTAAGCTAAAGGATGCAGCTGTTTGTTATAAATAGAAACTTTAAATATATTTAATAATTAATGTCGTCGTGTGTTTGGATGAATCTCCAGCTTTGTAATGTTTAATTCAGCTGTGAGGCAGGTTAGCATCAGTTTGCAGACTGTTCCAGGATGCTCCAGGATGTTCCAGGATGTTGCAGACTGTTCCAGGATGCTCCAGGATGTTCCAGGCCGTTGCAGACTGTTCCAGGATGCTCCAGGATGTCTTCTTGAATCTTGAATCAAAGATCTGCTGTCTGTAGTTGTTCCTGATGGATGTAAATCCTCTCCGCTCTGTACGGACCTGACACCATCAGGACGTCTCAACGTGATGTCACTTCCTGTTTCCTGTAGCGCTGATGACCCGTCTTTGTTTCCACAGACGGCGAGATATTCCGCTCTGATCGCCGGCATCATCTACGGCAAAAGGAGATATGGTGAGTTATCATCAGCTGTCAAGTACTGAGGACTCGTTCAAGGCCTTGAAAGTCCTTGAAAAGTGGTTCAGTGTTGATGGTTTTAAACTTGACGCTCTCAGATCACCTGAAGCCGATCGCAGCTGAGGAGAGGAGGATCGAGGAGGAGGAGAAGAAGGTTCGCGAGGAGCAGGAGCGCATCGCCAAGCAGCTGGCAGAAGGTTAGCCTCGTTAGCGTGCGTCAGTCTGAGACGATTTCTTCTGATCTGACACGTTTGTTTCCGTCCGCAGCGAGCGAAGACACCATCCTGAAGTAGACTGAAGCTGCGTGAACACCTCCACCTCACCTGCTTGTTTCTGGACTCGCCCTGACCCGACACTGTTACCTCGAAGAACCCGACCACGCGGTGCTTTCATGTCAGTTACACGTTTGAAACGAGGCTCTTGAACGCAGCGTTGTTATTCACTCCTAAGTTATTCATTTGATGTTTGTAAAGAAGTGATTCCATAAAAACTTAAAGTTCATGACGGCCGTCGTCTTTGTGTCTGTTCACCCTCACAAACATTCAAACAACGACGATCAAACGTTTATCAGTGTTTAAAGCTGAGTGACGCGTTTGTTTTTAAACTTTGCAGTTTTTAACAGTTTAAAACAAAACGTGTGATCCAGCGATGGACGGGCCGCCATCACGTGTTTAAAAACTGACAAGTCACTTTATGTGAAGTGAGAAACTGACGAGTCATTTACTGACTGTAGAAATGTTCAGATTGAAAACATTAAACGTAAAGTGTCACCGCTCAGTGGGGCCATGATGAGCCCAGGTGAGCACAGGTGAGCCCAGGTGAGCCCAGGTGAGCCGGCACCTCTCGACCTCCAACACGCAGCTCAACAAATCGTCTGCTCTGCAAACAGGCGTCCATGGCTGCAGATGAAGCAGAGAGAGTTCAGGATGTTCATCCACAGCTCAGGCAGCAGTGAGTCAGTGAAGTATAGAAATCTTCAACATCAAACTCAAGGATTTTCCAGGCCCAATTCAAGGACCCAACATGCCACAGTTTACTGCACTGATCAAGTGAATTAAAAAGTTACATTTTCTGTTGATGCACAAAATAAACTGACTTAAAGACTAAAAACTGGAGCTGAGCTAAACATCTGAATTCTTCAGAGTCTCAGTGAAGCTCAAAGCAAACCTTCAATGTGTGTGTGTGTGTGTGTGTGTGTTCTTCCAGTCACTGAGCAAACACCCTGACATCTTCATCAGGACCCTTTAAAGGTAGCCTTGGTTTCCAGGCCTTACCTAACGTCGTCAGGGCAGCTGAGTTATTATTACAACAACTACAGCGTTGGTGCTAATAGCAGCTGAACTTCTTTATTTAGCTCTGAGGAGCCACGAGGGCTCGGATTACACTGATCTGCTTACAACATTTTCATTTTTTAAAGTTCAGCACTGAACAAAGACACGAGGATGAGATGACGAGTCCACAGGAAGGAAAACATCTTGTTATGTAATAGATTACTTTGTAGTGAGTACTTCACAGGTCTGTGGACTGTTTTTACACTTTGACATCTGAACGCTGCAGAAGTGAAGAAAACTTCCCTCAGCTGAAGGAAACACCTGAGCCTCTGACATAATATGACTTCACCACCAGCTACACCACCTGGAACACCACCTGGAACAAACATACACACTAACCCTAACCAGCAAAACCTTCTTAAACATCAAATTCAAGGACTTTTAGACAAAAAATGACAAAAACCTGATGTTTGATTCTTTCAGACAAGCTAAAAATCATAAAGACGTCTTTATTTTATTTATTTATGTTTTCACTTAATAAAAAAATTAAATGATTCAATAGTTGATTATTTTTGTCTCTTGTTACCAGGTTAGTTCTTCATGAAATCCCCAAAATTATACAAGTAGGATGGTTTATTTTGCCGATTGTTATCAAGTTAAAGTTTAAAACTCAGGTTTCTGCACCTTCTTAAACATCAAATTCAAGGACTTTTTAAAAATGATTTTCCAGGCACAGTTCCCTGAAATTCAAGGACCAAACAAGCCATAAGGTTGATTAATGAGAATATTTATAATAAGGACTAAAAATCAGAGCTTCACTTTCTGTTGCAAATCTATAAATTCAAGCACTTTCAAAAACCCATATGAATATTTTTTGAAGACTTTCAAGGCCTTGATTTTCCTCCCTGCTTAGATTCACAGACGTTCAAGGATTTCAAGCCAACCTTACTGGCCCATCATGAATGTTGCAGTTTGATAAACGTTCGATTCGTTCAGACTTCGATCATCGTGAAGTTTTTCCTTCTTCGTTCATCTCAGCAGGTTTTCGTGAAACCTCAGAGCCCAAAATAAACGTGTGTGTTCTCGTGTAAACCAGCTTCGTTGTGGACGTGTGACTGAAGGCTCAGCCACCTCACCACCGCCCCAACACCCCACCTGACCCCGGGGGCATCTGCCGTTATGTATCCTGTTAAAGAGTCCTGCAAACAATTACATAATTACATACACTTGCTGAATGCGAGGCTTCATCAGCTTACAGCGGGATTTTCTTAATTGGATTATCTGTAGATTTAAACTCTGCATTTAGGTTCAAGAAGTGGAAATAATCAGAGGCTGTCTGTGCATCGGGTATAAAAAGCTCGCACGCCGTCTCCTCGACACTCAACAACAACAACAAGCACTCTGCACTGAAGACTTCCTGCGGCTTCGTTCTGCACACGAGGTAAGAAGACGCCAAACATTTCTTTAACCAGAGAATTGCACAAAGAGCCTCGATCGCGCTCACTGACCTGCTCGTTTCTTTGTTTTTTCTTGTATGCCTAGAATGGACTTTCAAATGTTGGTCCTGGTTCTGCTGGTTCTGGCCTGTGTGGAGCAGAGCCTGGCCTCCTGTGTGGTGGACAGCTTCACCGTCAAAGAGGACTTCGACCCCAAAAGAGTGAGTGCAGAAAAGACCTGATCCAAAACTGTCCACATGAAGTTTATGTTATACCTGCAGCAACCAATCAGATTAACTTTGATTCTTTGTTTTGATCTGGAAATCATCAACACAGGATTATCTCACTAAATGATGCAAACAAATATGTGACGATCGCTTAAGTTGAAATATTGAAATAATCGATTGGAGCACCAAATTGTGATTAAAAATGAAGGTGGTTATTCAAATTCAATATTTCCAACCTTCAAAACAGTAAACTCTGAGTTTAGCTCAACAACTAATATTAACTTTAAGTAATACGAGCATGTTTAGGGCAGCTAAGAACACAGTCTGAACGATCTGCATGCCTGAAATAAACCAGACCATCGTCAGCGTACAGGGAAATACAGTGTAGCGTTCACATCTGGTTGTAGCACTCAGTTTAAGTGCATGTTTATATTTGATAAAAGAAATTAACTTACCTTTGTGTTTTTTTCTGAAGTATGCAGGAAAGTGGTACGCTCTGCAGAAGAAGGATCCTGAGGGTTTGTTCCTGCAGGACAACATCTCCGCCGAGTACACTGTTGGAGACGATGGTGCCATGGTTGCTTCCTCCAGAGGCAGAGTCACTCTTTTCGGGTGAGTGTTTGAGTTAGCACCAGCTGGCACTCAGCCTCACACACTGCTCCTGTAAAGATTTACATCCCTGCTCACCAATTTATTTACTTGACCTTCAGGTTCTGGGTTGTTTGTGCCGACATGGCAGCTCAGTACTCAGTCCCCGACCCCGGCACCCCCGGCAAGATGTTCATGAACTACCAGGGACTGGCCAGCTACCTGTCCAGCGGCGGTAAGCTTCCTCACCTGTCAACGCCCACAGTCTCTCAGCGTCTTTCCCACAATGACTAACTTCTCTCGTTCTCTGCTTCTCCAGGTGACAACTACTGGATCATTGACACAGACTACGACAACTACGCCATCACCTACGCCTGCCGCACCCTGAAGGAGGACGGAAGCTGCGAGGACGGTTACGCCCTGGTCTTCTCACGCAACCCCCGTGGCCTCCCCCCTGCCATCCAGAGAGCCGTCCGCCAGAAACAGGAGGAAATCTGCATGGCAGGAGAGTTCCAGCCTGTGCTGCAGTCCGGTACGTGTCACGCTGACTTGTATTTGAAGGACATCGAGAAGCTACGTCAGATGTAAATGTTGGATCCTGGCACGTTTTAAACTCCTAACACGTGTTCCTCTTCTTTCTCTATTTTTAAACAGGAGCTTGCTAAACGTCTCATGAGCTGGATTTTGTCGAGTCGCCCTCCACCGTCGGTAATCGCCAAATGAAGATGGAGCTCCTCTCAAAAACACAATCAGGAGAATAATCCTGTTAATCTTAATCTCATCGGATAAATCCAATTCAACAACCTGTGAGAAAATGTAACACCGCTTAACTCAACACCGCCCATGAAGCTGACATGTAATCCTGATGGGTAACATCTGCACCGTGTCATCATTCTGTACTGCTGACAATAAATTTATAAAGAAACTTTTTTGATCTTGTGTTTGTAAAAAACGACTGAGAGCAACTTTGTTGTTGAACCAACTTTTACTTATTTACAGCACAAAAATGTAAAAAACATCCTAGAAAGATCGGACACACGTCGAGTATAAAAAATAGAAATGATTCCATTGAACTTGATCAGTTTCTGCAACCAAACCTGATCCAAAGTGTTTGAGAACAAACTGATCACGCCGTATTGAATCTGGCGTGACGGCCTAGCGCTCCTCTGAGTACCTCTCCGGCAGCGAGTAGGACCCAGGCCTTCCCCAGTAGTCCACAACCCGAACTCTGTACAGTCCGCCGACCTCCTGGTCCACTGCAGAACACAGCATGGTGTCATCTCCATGGCTGGATGTCACGTCAGGTGCAAACAGTTGAATGTGACTTCACAAAACAATTCTTACCAGGTGAATAAACATGAGAAGTGAAGATGGTGTCCTGGGCGTTGATTCTGCTGAATTCCTTCTGGTCTGCGGAGAACTCCACCTCAAACGTCTTAATGCATCTGCAAATACAAACATCAGGATTGGACCTCGTGTCTGAGAAGCTCTGCGGCGCAGACGGGCCCAGATAAGACACAAACAAATATAAAGAAATAATGATGAGCGCCTACTTGGAATCAACACAGTGGTCTGACCAGATAATCAGGACTTGGCCTTTGGTGATCCCGATGAACCGTAATCCGTTGACCTGAAGTCAGATACAGAGTTCATGATCAGCTCAGCATCCATCGAGGACAGACGGTCTTCAGACTCTCTGATCTCACAGACACATGAACGTGAGGAGGTGTTACGGTACCGACCTGGTCCGGCACGGCTTTGGGCTGAGCACAAACATGGACGAGGAGGACGGAGGGCACGGAGAGTCGGGCTTTCAGAGTCAGCGTGTCCCCTGCAGGAACGTCCCAGGGTCCGTCAACACCAGGGTCCTGATACAACGACAACAGACACGTTAAGTTGCTGAGCATGCCGACAGCGCTGTCAGCCTCGCGTTGCACCTGATTGGTTGAGGTTTGTCCATGACAGACAGTAGATGATAGACGGACGGTTCATCTGTTTTGGTTTTTACCTGGACACTCCACAGGCGTCTGAACTGTTGTGCTGTTGGGTAGTCGGGGCTGCCCATGCTCCGCCACAACTCGTACGGGTTCGTCACGTTGTTGTCGATGTAATACGTGATGTACACCAGACCTGCAGAGCGAACAGAAAATAAGATGATGGACGGGACTTGTTGAGACGTTCTCTAACAGGGTTTTGTTGAATGTACCCTTGTGTGCAGCCAGTCCTTTCAGTGAGATGCGGACATCATCAGTGCTGGTGGAGGTCCGATTGTCATCGCTGTTGTAGATCAGAACCGCCGCCTGCCAGCTGTCTGAGCCGCCCGGTGTGACGGGCTCGTGGATGCTGGCGAGGACTCCCAACGTGCTGCTGCTGTTGGTTCCTGCTGAGTCCACAACCTGAGCCAGGACCTGGGTCTCTCCTTAAAGTGGGATCACACAGAGAAGGAAGAGACCTTTAGACCAGAAACAGAACCGAGCTTTGCTGCCACAGGAGGAAGCTTTGAGAGGGGGTCACCTAGCAGAGCCAGCAGGCCCATGACCGTGAGCACCGGCTTCCTGATCAGCTGCACGTGAGGCGGCTGGGTGTTGTTGACCTGGAAGCGGGCGGTCAGGGTGCGCTGGGTGAACTGGTGCGGGTGGTAGCTGAGGAAGGCGTTGTCGTTGCTCAGCAGGGTGTAGTTGATGGTGCTGTTCGGGTCAGCCAGCAGCAGATCCTGGTGCTGGTTTATAACCTGTTGGACGGAGAGGGAACAGAGGGTCCATTTATCTGAATTTAACTGGTGAAGTTTCATGGTCACTTCTGGTGGTTCGTCTCTTCACCTCACCTTCACCACCATCGCAGCGTAGGTCACATCGGCCCTCCACTCCTGAGGCCTGGACCAGCCCACGAGTGGATCGGCCTCATCGTTGTACACAGGGAGGCTGCGGAACCGAGGGAAGCGCTCGTGGATCTCCTTCACTGTCTGGATCTCCTGCTGGAGGATGGGCAAAGAGTATCCTCCTCCCTGAGGGACACAAACAGAAAGTCAGCTAATTGGATTGAAAGGAACAGTTCAGGTTATTTGAAGACGGGTTGTATGTGTCCACTCTCTTCAAAGTGACACGTCACCTTCTTGTGCAGGGCGATGTAGTCGAGCCGGACGCCGGTCTCTCCGGTGAAGTAGTTGGTGCCGTTGTAGCAGTGCTGCAGCATGGCCCAGCAGTACGGAGAGCGTGGGGCGGAGTGACAGGAGTCTCCAGGACCGCCAAACCTCAGGAGGCTACTGGCAGCGCGAAGACCCTCCGAACAGGCGTCGTAGTAGTTTAGAAACCCTGAAGACGTCAATCAGAAAGAAACTATTAGTATTACAGTCAGTTTGGACTGAATCGAAACCATTTTAAAGATTTACCCTGAATGGACACGGTGACGTTATCAAAGTCGTGGTTGTTGGGTTCGTTCCAGGTTTCAAAGTTCCACTGAGAAACAGTTCCCAGACCAAACCTGTCTGTAAAACCAATAACCACCAATAAGAGTCAGTCAAAATCTCCTTTTTTTATTCAGACGTCACCTCCAAACAAACAAACGTCTCTAAAACTCACCGATGTACCGCTTGGCGATGAGGTAAACCAGATTTCTCCACTCGATCAGCTGAGACTTGTCCTCGAAGTCGGTGAAGTAGTTGGAGACGCTGCCCATCAGCTCAAAACCTGAAAACAGCAGAACTCATGAAACATCTGAACAGATGATCGGACAGAACCAGGTTCAGAGGAGGAAAACTGTGCAGAGCCAACTCTGTGAAATGTTGGACCAGCTGATAGTTTGAATGAGACGACTTGCGTTAGTCTTAAATACCTGGCCGGAGTCCATTAATCCTCAACAGGTCGATCAGCTGGTCCAGTTTGGTGAAGTTGTACTGAGGTCGTCCTCCAACATCTCTGCAACCGGATCAGACACGTCACCCACAATGTTTCTTCAGTGTGATTTACAAATGAAGATGAACCAGTTTCAGAGAACATTTGTTTGACTCGTAACATGAAAGAAGAATGATTTAACTTTTACTCAAAATGAACCACGGCACAAAAATACTGCTGCATCAAGTGTTCTGTGTGACCTCCATGATCCTCCACCAGAAGTCTTCTAGCCATGAAATCAACAAGTTGGCGACACGTTGCAAAGTCCCTATTCTTAAAGAACGACCTCTTTTAGAGGCTGGATGGAGGCTGGGTGGTGTTGGACTGGGTTCAGATCAGGAGGCACTGAATCACTCTCATGTTCTTCTGTGGTGTTTTATTTGTGTTTTGGATCGAGGAGACAGCTCGGAGCGACCATCTCCTCTTTGCAAACAGAGCAGCACGTCTGCTGCCACCATCACGTTCCTCTGCTCACCTTTGAGACACCACACAGTTCCTCCAGAGTTTGGAGCCGCAGCGGTCTTCATCTTTCGGGATGGTTTTCTACTTCTTTACCTGCAGCGTCTCTGCAGTCACCTGCAGCAGAGCATCACACACTGACAGGAAGCTGACTTACTGTGCAGTGAGCAGCTCCATCATCCAGTGTATCCTGACCTGCTGGATCCCTCCATGGGGCACCGAGCCCACATGGGCCAGGTTGAGCTGCTGGTCCAGGCTCAGGTCGAAGCGGTGTGCCTCAGTGTGAGGGAGCGGAGGGCTGCAGACACATCATGTATGGATCATGTATGAATCATGTGTGGATCATGTGTGGATCATGTATGGATCATGTATGGATCATGTATGGATCATGTATGGATCATGAGTGGATCATGTGTGGATCATGTATGAATCATGTGTGGATCATGTATGGATCATGTGTGAATCATGTATGGATCATGTATGGATCATGTGTGGATCATGTATGGATCATGTGTGGATCATGTGTGGATCATGTATGAATCATGTGTGGATCATGTGTGGATCATGTGTGAATCATGTGTGGATCATGTGTGAATCATGTGTGAATCATGTATGGATCATGTGTGGATCATGTGTGGATCATGTATGAATCATGTATGGATCATGTATGGATCATGTGTGAATCATGTGTGGATCATGTATGGATCATGTATGAATCATGTGTGAATCATGTATGGATCATGTATGAATCATGTGTGGATCATGTATGGATCATGTATGGATCATGTGTGGATCATGTGTGGATCATGTGTGGATCATGTATGGATCATGTGTGGATCATGTGTGGATCATGTATGAATCATGTGTGGATCATGTGTGGATCATGTATGGATCATGTATGGATCATGTATGGATCATGTATGAATCATGTGTGGATCATGTGTGGATCATGTGTGGATCATGTATGGATCATGTATGGATCATGTATGAATCATGTGTGGATCATGTGTGGATCATGTATGGATCATGTATGGATCATGTGTGGATCATGTGTGGATCATGTATGGATCATGTGTGGATCATGTGTGGATCATGTGTGGATCATGTATGGATCATGTATGGATCATGTATGAATCATGTATGGATCATGTATGGATCATGTATGAATCATGTGTGGATCATGTGTGGATCATGTGTGGATCATGTATGGATCATGTATGGATCATGTATGAATCATGTGTGGATCATGTGTGGATCATGTATGGATCATGTGTGGATCATGTATGGATCATGTATGAATCATGTATGGATCATGTATGGATCATGTGTGGATCATGTGTGGATCATGTATGGATCATGTGTGGATCATGTGTGGATCATGTGTGGATCATGTATGAATCATGTGTGGATCATGTGTGGATCATGTATGAATCATGTGTGGATCATGTATGAATCATGTGTGGATCATGTATGAATCATGTGTGGATCATGTGTGGATCATGTATGAATCATGTATGGATCATGTGTGGATCATGTATGGATCATGTGTGGATCATGTATGGATCATGTATGGATCATGTATGAATCATGTATGGATCATGTATGGATCATGTATGAATCATGTATGGATCATGTATGGATAATGTATGGATCATGTATGAATCATGTATGGATCATGTGTGGATCATGTGTGGATCATGTATGGATCATGTGTGGATCATGTGTGGATCATGTATGGATCATGTGTGGATCATGTATGGATCATGTATGGATCATGTATGAATCATGTATGGATCATGTGTGGATCATGTATGAATCATGAGTGGATCATGTGTGGATCATGTGTGGATCATGTATGGATCATGTATGAATCATGTGTGGATCATGTATGGATCATGTGTGGATCATGTGTGGATCATGCTCAGTCAGTCTGTCTCATATATTAATTAGTTTTGATAGTTACGGACCCACCAGAACCCGCAGCTCCTCCAGAAGTGTCTCAGCTCTCCCACCGGCCTCCTCACATCAGCTGTCAGCTCACGCGGAGCTCCTGAGCTCAGCCCGACACTCAGCACGAGCGCAAACACACACACACTGCTGCACAGCATGTCTGCCACTGCGCATGTCCGCTACACTGACGACACGTGCACGCGCCTCACGAAAATAAACAAAAACAAAAACAAAGAACTTTAAAAACAACAAAACACACACACACACGCGCGAGCGCGGCTCTTCCGGCACCAGCTGCAGTCAGCTGATCGTGATGACGTATAACGTGTGCGACGCTGTAGTCCTTTAAGGAAGTCCCAAAAAATAAATAAATAATAAAAAATGAACTGATAAAATATTATAAATATATATAAACATTTGCAGAGAAGCTCAACATTTAATTGTGTCAGTAAATTAACCTGTGCTAATCTATACCAGGGGTCTTCAACCAGGGGTCCGTGACCCCCTTGGGGTCCGCAGAGGTACTGCAGGGGGTCCACATATTTTTGTGATGATTGAGTCTTGATCAGGTGGTCGGTGGTTCGATTCCCGGCTCTTTGAGTGGAGACACATAGGTACAGTCTGACAGCAGAACGCTGAGCTTCATATTCTGTTGCACTTTGGAGGCAGTGAAGCGTTTTCTGCAGCTCCCAATGAGACGCGTGCACCTGTGAGCAGGTGTTCTGCCTCACACCTCCTGATCAGAGGAGGATTCACACGCTCCGTGTTTGACGTGAAGACGAAGAGAAGACACAAACAGGAAACAGGAAGCTGTTAATGGGACATTTATTAAAAAAAAGGGGGAACCAAGAAGGCATGAAAGACAAAAACAATAACTCGTCATTTACAGTTTGACCTCATCAGCGACAGTTATACACAAACATTTACACGACCTGTACAAAGATTTATTTTCCCGCAAAAATCTGAAATTTAAATTCAAAATAACTTAAATAAGATTTTTTCTATGTAAAAGTGCAAATCCTGACGAGCGAGCGAGCGAGAGAGAAAGAGAGAGAGAGAGAGAGAGCGAGCACGATCCAACACTCTGAACATCGACTGACTCTACCGTGATCAAGCACAGTCATAGATATATTTATATATATTTATAATGCTTTCCATGTACAAACATCATCCTGATGCCTTCACGCATAAACGTCCAGCGAGCGTGGCGCCGCTTCCACGGCGATGATTGTGATTCCACCAGAGAGAAGCCGAGACGCTGCCGGCGCCAAGAGAAGACGCCCGACTGTCGACCAAAGGACGTCTGACTCTGAGGCGGGACATGAAGCCGCGTGGAAAGCGGCGCCGCGCTCGCTGGACGTTTACGCTTCAGCGTCTTCGTCTGGTACAAGTCGTCATGGTAACGACAGTAACAGTCTCGTGGTTTGGCAGAGCTCTTCCTCCGTCGAGCGTCCAGCCCTGAATAAAAAACTAACTAAAAGAAAACGATGCTTCAGTGTTCGCAGAGTTCTCGGGTGAAACGTTACAGCAACAACACACGGTCACCTGGTCGGTAGTGTTACAGGTTAGCATTAAAATCACAGTTACCAGAGGCCATTCCGTACAGGATGAACTCGGACACGGTGGGGCAGTAGTAGTCCACAGGTTTCAGGCTTCGACAGTGACACAGTGTGTGTGTGTGTGTGTGTGTGTGTGTGTGTGTGTGTGTGTCGGCACAGTCACGAGGCGACAAAAGTGTCAAACTGTTAATGCTGATGCTTCAAAGTCTCTACAAGCAGCCTCCTGATTGGTGAAGAGGAGCAGGAGGAGGAGGGAGGAGGACTAACCCACGCACGCTATTGGGCCGTTCATGCGTCTGTTAACATGCAGCCGATGCACAAAAACAAAAACAGAGAAGTGTCGTCACCACGAGGAGCAGAGTATTACACAGCCCGTCTGCTCACCACGAGCAGGAGGCTGGAAACGTGTCGGGGAATAAAAACGTCTTCAGGCATTTCCCAACACAAAGAAAGAACGAGCATCTGAAGGAACTACGACTTCTGCTCAGCTCCTGCAGCCGCCTGAGCCGCGCTCTCCGGCTTCAGGATCTGGTAGGTGATGAGGTACTCTGGGTAGGCCTGAGGGGAGAAACACAGGGTCAGCCCACATGGTACAGGTCATTCATTCACTGTTAGACTGGACCCTGCCGGTTCAGAGGCTTACCTGCTCTCCTCTGTAGATGACGTACTCGGCGTAGGCCAGGCCGTTGACGCTGGGCCGCCCGATCACCGAGTGGTGTCCCGGGGGAGCGTGGGCCATCTTCATGGCACTGAACTGCAGGAAGGACTTCCCCAGAGTGACTCGGCAGAACAGCATCTGCCTGAGAGTCCAGACGGGAGAACAAAGGTCAGAGTCCATTCACACAGACTCACACATCAGAGTTTGAAGTTACCCGTCGGCGGTCACCTGTGGCACAGGTAGCAGGATCTGTCTTTGTGCGTCGGGCAGCCTGTGCCTCCTCCGATGCCGTAGACGTACTGATTGCTCTTCGAGGAGTTCTCCGCGAAGTAGATCCCCGCTCCGAACATGCCTCCGATGTAGGCGTGGCGCTCATCGAAGCCTTTGTGGATGATGGCGTTGATGAACGGGGAACCTGAAGGAAGACGGTGGCAGAATGATGACGTCATCGCGGTGATTCACGTGTGTGTGTGTGTGTGTGTGTGTGTGTGTGTGTGGTTACCGTGAAACAACATGCGCTCGTTGTGATGGTTGTGGTTCTCGTCTGCGATCTCCTTCTGCCGGTGTGTGTAACGCTCCCTCAGCTTCTTGTTGACGACCTTCTGAATCTGTGGACACACAGCACGTCAGTCAACGCCGAGCGTCACGAACACAGAGCGAGCAGAGACATTCCTGCTTCACCTTGATGATGTTGTATCTGCTGAAGACACCTCCGGCGTTGCCTCCGTCTCTGTGCTCCCTGATGGTGCTCTGCATCTGAAGGACAGCGACAAAACATCCAAACATTTCACCAGCTGACCTGTGATCAGCTGACCTGTGATCAGGTGACCTGTGATCAGCTGACCTGTGATCAGCTGACCTGTGATCAGGTGACCTGTGATCAGCTGACCTGTGATCAGGTGACCTGTGATCAGCTGACCTGTGATCAGCTGACCTGTGATCAGGTGACCTGTGATCAGCTGACCTGTGATCAGGTGACCTGTGATCAGCTGACCTGTGATCAGCTGACCTGTGATCAGGTGACCTGTGATCAGCTGACCTGTGATCAGGTGACCTGTGATCAGCTGACCTGTGATCAGCTGACCTGTGATCAGGTGACCTGTGATCAGGTGACCTGTGATCAGGTGACCTGTGATCAGGTGAACGGTGTCTCTGTCAGTCATACGTCTGTTCTCACACTATGTAACTTTGGGCTCCGGGTCGGGAGAAGTACGTAACGCTTCACGGCACTAAGTCACACACACCAACTATTTCACTGATTCTGGTGAAACTGGATCAGATTTTATGGAGAAAATGTTTCCTGGTTTTCCCTCTGATGTCCTCCGGCTGCTCCGCCTCAACTCTCTGTGATTTACAGAGTTTATGATGGACAGTGAAGTAAACTGCTGACAGCTGACTCACCTCCTCCTCCACAGACTGGTACTCCTTGTCGTCCGGGGCGAGGTCTATGAGGATGGTGCCCTGGTTGGCACAGTGGAATGTCAGGTAGGGGTTGGCACCTGAAAAAACAAACACGTGACGTCGGTGACTTCTTGACTCTACAGGGACTAACAGAGAACTTAGAGAGGCCTCCTGACCTTGCTGGCCGCCCAGCAGCCTCTCAACACCTTTGATGAGCTTGTGTCGGTGGCCGTAGGCGTTAATTCCGATCTCCTTCAGCTCCTCGTGACCCATGTCAGCGAGAACGTCCAGGGTGATCTGGAACGAGGAAATCAAAGAGCTGGTTTGAAGCTGCGCAGGTCAGACTGCTCGATCTGGATTACATCAAGTGTTTCCTGGGTGGCTCACCTGCTCCCTCTCGAAGATGTCCCTCAGGTGCTCGAGGCCCAGGCTCTTCAGGAACTGACTTATGTTCATGTCCAGCATCGCCACTGTGAAAAGCAGAGTTAGGAGTTGAATCAGAAATGATCCAGGGTTCGCTCACCATCACCTCGATCAGTAAACTTACTCTCTCCTTCCTTGCGGTCGGTGCCTGTAGCTCCGTCTGCCACTCCGGAGGACCCGGCGGCGGCGGCAGCAGCCAGCTCCGTGAGCGGCCCGGCCAGGTTGTCTATGCTGCTGGCGGCCGACAGACAGGACGGCGTGGAGGCGGGGGAGATGACCGAGGCGCTGACCACTGTGGCCTGAGGCTTAAAGCAGCTGGGCAGGGCGTCTGGAGGCATGGCGTCCATCAGCAGGGCCCGGATATCATCGGCCTGCAGAGGAAGACGAGTTACACTCCAACAACGACACAAGACTCAACAGCACCTCCTCATGTGTGTGTCGGCGTGTTACCGTGGCCAGGTCCAGAGCAGTCTGGCCTTCTTGGTTCTTCATGGTCGGGTCGGCTCCGTGAGCCAGCAGCAGCGCACAGAGCTGCGTGCGACCTTTCTGTGCCGCCTCGTGCAGCGGCGTAAAAGCCCATTTGTCTGTGGCGTTGACGCACGTGTTGTATTTGATGAGCAAGGCTGCGATGTCCACGTGCTGAGGAAGAGAGGCGACAGAGGAGAGGCATCAGATAACACAGTGATGCTAACACGAGCTGGAGGACAGAGCGAGGAGCTCGTCAGGACACCGACCCCGTAAGAAGCGGCGTTATGAAGAGGGATCAGGCCTCCTTTGTCCTGAGCGTTCACGTCAGCTCCGTGTTCCAGCAGATACTCGGCCACCTCCAGGTTGTTGTAGCCGGCTGAGGGGAAGAAACACACAGAACCTTTATGTACACACTGAGTGTCTCTGCGTTTGGTTGAGCAGCTGCTGTCAATTCGATGAAACACGGAACAAGACGTCACGTTGTGTCACGGTGAGATAAGGAGGCAGTCAGCTCTGTGCGGAGAGAAACTGGAGCTCAGCACAGCGAGCGCCTGGCTTACCTGCGAGGTGCAGAGGTGTGGAGTTGCGTCCCTGCGTGTCTCTGCAGTTGATGTTTTCTGGTGAACACAGTTTCTGGACTCGGGCCAGGCAGCCCTTCTTGGCGGCGTCCAGCAGGGCGGCGTCCCCCCTCAGCAGGTCCTGGATGTCCGTGTCTCCGTCTTTGACCATGTCCAGCGGCATGTTGCCGTCCCGGTTCTTCTTGGATGGGTCGGCTCCGTGCTGAACACACAAGAGTTTCACACGTGAACCACTCGCCACACTCACAGCACACGATGCCTCACAAACAGCGGACCCTCACTTTGAGCAGCAGCTTGCAGATCTCGTATTTGCCTTTGGCTGCAGCCTCGTGGAGCGGAGTGAACTTCCACAAGTCGGCCACGTTGACTGAAGCTCCGTGTCTGACCAGCAGCTCGGCCACTTCGTAGTGGCCGTAGGAGCATGCGTTGTGGAGCGGAACCAGACCGCTGCAGGAGGAAAACACGTTAGATGTTCAGAGGAAACATGGAGACGCAGGAAAGAACCAGCAGACTAAACCTTTGGTCTGTGTGTGACCTGACGGGCGGTAAAGAACTGACCCCTTGTCTTTGGCGTGGACATCAGCTCCGTGGTGCAGCAGGTATTCAACCACAGCCACTCGGTTGTAACCGGCTGCGAAGTGGAGAGGAGTGGAGTGACGGCCCTCCAGGTCCCGGCAGTTCACGTTCTGAGGGGTGCAAAGTTGCTGCAACGCACACAGAGAGGCAACGTGAGAGTTAGCAACTCAACGCAGAGGAACAGGGACAACACAAGACAACAGGCAGAGAAAAGTGATGGATCTGAGCCTGGTGGAGGTCAGCAGTCCTTACTTGCACCGTGTCCAGATCTCCAGCTTTGGCCGCCTCCAGGAATCTGTAGTCCACGTCAGAGTTACGCGTGGGAACATTTTCTGGAAGAAGAGAGAGAAAGAAGTTCAACCCGGAGCACGGAGGACGTTATCAACGTGTCGGAGGAGCGGCGGTGACTTTACCGTTCAGAATCTGTTGGACCGCCTCGTTGCCCATCTGAGCGGCGGTGAATCCCTGCAGGGACACGATGGACGGGTCGGCGCCGTAGCTCAGCAGCAGCTTGCAGGTCTGGATGTGTCCGGCCAGCGCAGCGCGGTGAAGAGCGGTTTGACCGAGTGTGTCGACGGCGTTTACCTTCGGTCAGAGCAGGCGGGGTTAACACTGAGCTCCGACATCACAGGACAGAAACAACGTGAAGACAAACAGCCACAGACCTTTGCTCCGTGTTTCTGCAGAACCTCCAGGATGTCGTTGTGAGCTCGCTCTGCAGCAACGTGCAACGGAGTCATGAAGCTGAAAGACAGACAGGAAGTTAAAACCCAGGACAGGACGACAGGACGTCCATCAAACAGCTTCTCGTCGTGTTGTGGACTCACTCTTTGTTCTTCTCGTTGATGTTGGCACCTTTACGCAGCAGCAGCTCCGTCACCTGCTTCCTCTTGGGGTGTGGAGAAGCCACCGCACAGTGCTGAAACACACAGCAACTTTAGATCAGTGCAACCAAACCTGGCAACCAAACCTGGCAACCCAGGACACAACCAAGAAAGATCGCCGTTATCAATCAACTCTCGTATTTAAATCTTAAACATATTATGTAGGTCATGTTAGATCTTGACCTCTTTGATTTGGCTGCGTGATGCAGAGGGCGACCAGTAAAGACATCGGCATGGAAACGTGGATAGACTGATCTGGTCGTGTCTGACTTTAGTGGATCAGAACCATCACATTTAGTTTGTGACCAGAACGCCGTCTGTGACAGAGCGGGACAGACGAGGCTCCGACCGGACGGTTAGGAGGAGCGAGGAGTCTTCAGTCGGTACGAAACTGAGCAGTTCAATGATCTGACTGATACAAAGACTAAACGTAAGATTCCAGTGTTTTAGTGTTCAGTAACGAGCCCATCGAGGTGAAAGATGGGGGAGAGTCTGAATTTTAAAAAACTGAACAGCAGACGGCGTCATGTGGCTCATTGGAATTTCAAGGACTTTTTAAGCACTTTAAGGGCTATTTTCAAGGTATTCCAGAGCTGCTACAAACCAAACAAATAAAAATCTGCTGCTGATTTAAAGATCAACAACCAGAATCAGGAAAGAAAACACGATTACTGCTCAGTGCTAGGAAGACTTGGTTCTGACCAGAGCGGTCTCGTTGGTCTGAGGATGTTTGAAGCTGATGATCTCCAGAGCCAGCGTCTTCTTCACCTTGGCCATGTCCGCCTCGCGGGCTGCCTGCAGCAGTGAGTGACCTTTGAACTCATCTACACGGGAAACAGAGGTCAGAGGAGATGGTGTCAGGGAGCAGCTGAACAGATCCGGCTCACGTCGTCTCTACGGGACCCGACTGGACTCACAGGTCAGTCTCTCTTTGAGCTCTGGCGTGGGCGCCATGTCCACGGCACTCTTGCTGTGGCAGTTGAGCAGGGTGGGGTCGGCCCCGTGGCTCAGCAGCAGTGAACACACCTCCACCCGGTTCTTGGACGCCGCCTCGTGGAGAGGAGTGAACTGCCACAAGTCCATGGCGTTCACACAGGCGCCATGCTGCAGAGAGAGGCAGACAACACGGTCAGACGATAATAACCTTTACCTAAAGGAACTGTCTGCTCTTTATTTAAGGGACTAAGTTGTTAGAACGGCATCGTAAACTGTCAGAAAGTTGTTTTTGACACTGAGAGTTATTCTGAGTGTCGACAGAGATCGACACGTTTCAAAGAGTAAGATCACTTTTATTCAAACAGTCACTGTGTGACTCATCAAGCCACCAGACGTCACACAGAGTTTTTAACCACCTGAGTGAATGATGTTTTTGTCAGTCGTGGTTTTGAACGCAGGGATATAATCTGGGCCCTCATTAGACACAAGAACTTGATAAATACGTGTTACTCTTTATTTCAGGTGCCAGCAGTGAGTGAAGGTTTGACTTGAAGGAGCTGGTCGGGTTCTTACTTTGAGCAGAAGCTCGGTGACCTCGAAGTGTCCGTAGGAGCAGGCGTTGTGAAGAGGAACCAGGCCACTGCAGGGACGAGACTGGAGTTAGAAACACTGGGACTGACACAGACAGAACTTCTCCGGCCGAAGCGCCTCACCCTTTGTCCTTGGCGTGAACGTCGGCTCCGTGCTGGAGGAGCAGCTGGACGATGCGGACCCGGTTGTATCCGGCAGCCAGGTGGAGCGGCGTGGACTGTAAAGAGACGAGAGCGCGTTAGCGCGGACGGCGCCGACCTCTGGCTGGTTGAAGGCGCGCTGCCTTCGATGGCCACGGGAGCAAGCGGCTGATTAGGCCAGAAGCGATGTGCTACGGCAGGCTATGCTCAGTGAGTTGCAGATGGATGGCGGATACGATGATGCAAGGTCAATAAGAGCTGTCCATATTGTGCAACCTCGTCACTCGGCTACCTCGACAGAAGAAGACTCCCTACGTTTAGTTTTATGTGGTTAGGTGAATATCGGAGCGGGTTACGGTTGGGAGGTGAAAGCTGCTCTCTGGATTTGTAACGGCCGTTCAGAAATCATAAGGAGTTGAGATGTGACTAAGAAAAGCTAAACCTGCAGGACAGAAAGAAAAGAAGCGATTCCGTGGATCAGACGCGATCAAAGCCCAACCGTAACAGGATGCAAAGAAGCTTGGGTAAGCAGGCCGAGCGAGCTGTTAGAGGTCGAATCGAACGTCGGCTTTAAATCAGCAAAGAAAAGTTAGTCTGAGCAAAGCTGCAAGTCCAAACGGAGCAGACGCTCTGCTCCGTCCAACAGGTCAAACTAACTCAAATCAAATCAGAGTTTAAAAACTTTTCATGCAGTGAGACTCAAACTGAACTCATCAAGCCACCGTGCTACAAATCAGAACCATTCAGCGGGATGGATGACACGACGTCAGACGTCACGACCATGAAGGGGCATGAAAACATGGAGTCCATTCAGTGCAGCTGATCCAACATGAACAACGTGACACAGAGCGCACAGACGGAGGAGGAGGAGGAGGAGGAGGAGGAGGAGCAGGCCTTCAGGCATGCATGAGTGATCATCATCATCAAAATCAATGAGTTAATTCATGAGAAATCAAAAATCAGATCTGAGTGAAGAGTGATCGAGAGCTGAAGTGTGCAAGGAAAGGACAGACGCCGAGGAAAGCAGGCAGTGAAGAACGCTTTGAGCTTCTTCAAATCCAAACATAAAAAAGATGAGTCGTCACCATGACACCCAACCCGACACACACACACACACACACACACACACACACACACACACACACACACACACACACACACACACACACACACAGGAGCATCAGGGTAGGATACATGAGTGACCCGTACACCCAGGTCCACGATGTGCAATTAACAAGTGACAGCCAGCTTATTGGTCAAAATAAAAACATGGATTAAATGAAAGAAATCACAACAGTGCATCAATCAAGTGGCCGTTATCAAGGTCAACTTACCAGCATTTTTTGGGATGTTGACTGATCGACAAATGTTGCCAGAGTCACACGGAAAACAAAACGAAACAAAAATTACAAAATGGCAGAATCTGTTCACAGAAATGTTTTTTACTCCGTCAGTGAAACATCAAACCCACGTCAGAAAACCCCCATCTGATCCGTCTAACATGTGTGAGGGGAGAGGAGAGGTTCAGTCTGACTCCTCCTCCACCTTCACCTCCTCCTCCTCCTGGTTAATGCTGCTCTGTCTAATGACTCAGATCATGTAAAGTCTGAGGAGCAGGAGCAGGAGGAGGAGGAGGAGGAGCTGCTGTGGAAGAAAACGTAGTTATGGGTGGATGAATGAAGTTGACATTCTGTTAGTGACGATTGTCAAAATAAAACTTCTCCTGTAGGAAACGTGATGCATGATGGGAAAACACTTCTGACATGACACTACAGTTAAACCAGGGGTCTTCAACCAGTGGTCCAAGACCCCGAGGGGGTCCGCAGAGCTACTGCAAATGAACGCAGACTGTGAGAAAGTCCAAACAGACGCACGGCTCAGCAGTGATCTTAAACACAAACAGGCCGAGAACAGAAAGCTGAACACAGTAAATCTAAGTACAGGTCGGCCTTAAACTGCTCGGAGAGTTAAACTGCCGCTCTGTGAACGTGGACGAATAAAAGAGGCTGATCCAAACATGTGACCTGCTGCTCATGGAGCTCCTCTGTCCACCTGCAGCAGCCACGTTAGCCTCAGAACTCTGATCTACAGAGCAGTCTGCGGTTCCTGAACGCCTCATACAGACAGTCCAGTGACAGTCCAAACTTCTCTGTCTGTTGGTGGAACGTCCTACCAGTTCCTACAGATCAGGGGCGTCCCTCTCTACCTTCACAGACCTCCAGCTCTGCAGAGAGGACCTCCTCTACAACACTACCAACAGCTGGACACGACACGTCTGTCCTCTGCAGCTGGACACGACACGTCTGTCCTCTGCAGCTGGACACGACACGTCTGTCCTCTGCAGCTAAACGTCTGACTGACTGAAGTGAAAGATGAGATGGTGAAGGATGATCCGAAGAGTCAGAATCAGACAGAATGAACTCATCCAGACTTTGATTTGTTTTGAATCAATGATCAATAAGTTGCATCAGAAAGTTGTTGTAACAGATGTGAGTGTGTGTGTGTGTGTGTGTGTGTGTGTGTGATGCGGTGGCTCATTTACCTTGCGGCCATCGCTGGCGTGGCAGTTGACGTTTAACGGAGTCAGCAGTGCCATCAGCTTTTCCTCATTTCCACTCCTGGAATTAAAAACACAGCAGGTCATTGAATATTTGGAGGTTTCCAGGATCTGAAGCTCTTTCCAGGAACTTTGAGGGAAAACTTCATGTTCATAAAGTGCAGAATCCTTAACGTCTGTCCTAACTGATACTACAAAGACTCGGGGTCAGAGGTCAGCGGAGGCTCGTCGTAGAGGTCGCAGCTTAAATCACCTGTCTGTCAAATTCAACGCAGCACTAACGAGGTGATCACCTGAACTAAACTTTAATTAACAAAAGTTTAAACCTCTGCTGAGGTCACAGAGGTGGATTTACCTCAGAAGTAACTGAAGTAAAAAAGTAACTGAGGAGATGAAAAGTTCAGATCCAGACAGCGTCACGTTAAAATTCATAAGAGCAGCGAAGCAGCAGACGATGGACGATGATCGACTGACTCATCCAAACATCATAACGTTGTTTTAAATGAATTCTTCTTCACGTCTGTTCAGGACAGATTAACAGACACCTGATCAGCTGTTTGTGTGTGTGTGTGTGTGTGATGAACGCGGACACTCACCTCGCTGCTTCAAGAAGTTCGTCCTTCTTATATTCACCTGGACGGAAACAAACATTCAGATCAGAGGACAAACATTTGGTGAGCGCGGCTTGATACACACTGTGTGTTTGTTTCAGGACGAACAAGCTTCTAGCTTTCACACACAGTTCAGGTGGAGGTGTTTCTTTGTTTCTAACCCTCAGCTGTGCACAAACATCACAGTCACTGTGTGAGGCGGTGACGCTCAGTCGACAGTGTTCAGGATTAACTGAGTGTGAGAGACACTGACCGGTGAGAACGGCCTTGGCTGAAGGGTCTGCGAGGTCCAACGCAGATTTACCGTCAGTGTTGCGGATGTTTGGATCGGCTCCGTGCTGGAGTAACACTGAGAGGACAAACACGGGTCAGAGCTCTGAATCCAGACTGAGCACAGACCTGCAGGACGGAGAGCCTTACCGATACAGACGTCGATCTTCCCCTTGATGGCCGCCTCGTGTAACGGGGTGTAGTTCCAGTTGTCTCTGGCGTTGGGGTCGGCGCCCTGACACAAGAGGAGGCTGACAACTTCAGCATGGCCGAAGGAGCAGGCGTTGTGCAGGGGGATGAGTCCTCCATCGTCCCGGGCGTGAACGTTTGCCCCCGTCTGCAGGAGATGCTCCACCACATCCTTCCTGCCGAAACCTGAAAGACAAAAAATGATCAATGTTTGGAACAGTGTGAATAAGACAGGATCAGGCACTGCGGAGAATCAGGACCCGTCAGGCTGACTGCGGAGGTCTGAGCGCTCTGAGCGTGACGTCAGGACGACGCCCGACTCCACAGGAAACAAACATCCTCCGCTGAAATGATGGAGCTGCGTGTGCGCCGCAGTCTGAATGTCGTCTAACCGTCCACGACAAGTATCCAGATACTTTACTGCAGTAAAAATAAAAGTACTACTACAGCACTGGGAGTAAACTTATCTACATACTATCAGTAAAATGTACCTGACAGGAGTCACAGTATTCTACTGACGTCATGAAACTGAATATTTCAGGTAATGAAAATTTACTCCAACAAACCTCGTCTGTTTATCAGAGTGTTTACGTCCCGATCATCCTCTTTTAGTTTTGACCTTCTTCACTTCACAGGTTTGATTTACTTTAACATTTATTTGTTTTATTGTTGCAGTTTTTATCGTCGTTATTTTGGTTTTAATCTTTATGTTATTGGTCTTAAATTAGTTTTTAACTGACTTTGTTTTTGTGCAGCTGTCTAAAATCTGCTCTGTGAACATCTCTGCATGAAAGCTGACATACAGATACATAAATAAATAAAGCTGACTCTTTAATATTTTTATTTTATACCACAGTTTGACAAACAGCGGTCACACGATCACCTCCAGCTTCATTCCCCGTCCAGGAAGTCTTTCTATATTTGCATATTTATTTTGTTTATATCTTTCAGAGTTGACGTATTTTTCTTTAAACTGTTTTATCTTTCATATTTCTCACAGGGACACGATGGAAATGTTCTCTTGAATCATCACCATCCTTCAGTTGATCACAAATATTAAAATAAAATCATAAACTTAAACAGGCTCAGGGAGGTGATGAATAACTGTAATCTGAAAGTAACGAGTAACTGAAGTAGTGGAGTATAAAGTTCAGTATTTAAACATGTAAATACTACAAGATGTACTTCATGACGTGTAAAGCTCATTGAAACACGGAGTACAGAGTACAGCCGTCATTAATCTGACCCGTGTTTCAGTTTTTACTGATTTTAGCGCTGCTAACCTAGCTTAGCTTAGCTTAGCTTAGCCTAGCCACGGGCCGTGTTATGCTGCGTCTGTTTTGTAGTTAAATTAGCTGATTAGCATCACAATGCTAAGGCTTCAGCCGTGATAGAGTGTAGTCAGAGTTAAAAACAGGTGAGCAGGTGAGCCGCGAGCATGTCGACCAAAACAACAACAATTAGCCACCTAGCTGTCATCGTATGTTAGCTAATGTTAGCGTTAGCGTTAGCTTAGCTTAGCTCGTCGTTACCCGCAGCGAAGTGCAGCGGGGTAGACTTCCGTCCAGCCATGTCCTTCGCGTTTACATTCACCGAGTCGACGAGCCTCTTCACCCGCGACACATCTCCGTTACGACAGGCCTCGAACAGCTCCCTGAACGCGCCCCCGATGCCGCTGCTGCCGTCGGTGGGGCTGGCAGCTCCGGAGCCGGGGCTGGAGACGCTGCTGCTGCCCCCGCCGGAGGTTGTCGTGGTGAAGCTGGCACTGCTCGCCAGGACCGGGGCGGGTAGGTCCGGGGAGGCCAGAGCCATGTCGATCCCCCCGCTGCATTCTCTCTCGCCCTCCGGAGGTCCGACAGCCGAGGTCAGCAGAGCCATCGGCGGGGAGGCCGGAGGAGCGGCCGACAGGGAGCCGTTCCTCGGCGGAGACTGTAAAGTGTTCTGCTGTTGTTGCTGCTGCGAGGAGCGACGAGGCACCGCCATTACAGCAGCAGCAGCTCCGAGCGACAATAAAAGAGCTGCTCCTCCTTTCCGGTGAAAGTGGGCCCGTTTCCGGTCAGCTGTTTACCTCAACGGAGCCAAGCAGACCCGACCCACCTCCGGGAGAGCTCCTCTGGTCTCCTTTAGACCTCCTCTGGTCTGCTTTAGAGCTCCTCTAGTCTCCTTTAGAGCTCACAAGTCTCCTTTAGAGCTCTCAAGTCTCCTTTAGAGCCCTCAAGTCTCCTTTAGAGCTCTTAAGTCTCCTTTAGACCTCCTCTAGTCTCCTTTAGAGCCCCTCTAGTCTCCTTTAGAGCTCTTAAGTCTCCTTTAGACCTCCTCTAGTCTCCTTTAGAGCCCCTCTAGTCTCCTTTAGAGCTCTTAAGTCTCCTTTAGAGCTCTCAAGTCTCCTTTAGAGCTCCTCTAGTCTCCTTTAGAGACCCTATAGTCTCCTTTAGAGCTCCTCTAGTCTCCTTTAGAGCTCCCAAGTCTCCTTTAGAGCTCCTCTAGTCTCCTTTAGAGCTCCTCTAGTCTCCTTTAAAGACCCTCTAGTGTCCTTTAGAGCTCCTCTAGTCTCCTTTAGAGACCCTCTAGTCTCCTTTAGAGCTCACAAGTCTCCTTTACAGCTCCTCTAGTCTCCTTTAGAGCTCCTCTAGTCTCCTTTAAAGACCCTCTAGTCTCCTTTAGAGCTCACAAGTCTCCTTTAGAGCTCTCAAGTCTCCTTTAGAGACCCTCTAGTGTCCTTTAGAGCTCCTCTAGTCTCCTTTAAAGACCCTCTAGTCTCCTTTAGAGCTCCTCTAGTCTCCTTTAGAGACCCTCTAGTCTCCTTTAGAGCTCACAAGTCTCCTTTAGAGCTCTCAAGTCTCCTTTAGAGCTCCTCTAGTCTCCTTTAAAGACCCTCTAGTGTCATTTAGAGCTCCTCTAGTCTCCTTTAGAGACCCTCTAGTCTCCTTTAGAGACCCTCTAGTCTCCTTTAGAGCTCACAAGTCTCCTTTAGAGCTCTCAAGTCTCCTTTAGAGCTCCTCTAGTCTCCTTTAGAGCTCCTCTAGTCTCCTTTAGAGCCCCTCTAGTCTCCTTTAGAGCTCTTAAGTCTCCTTTAGAGCTCTCAAGTCTCCTTTAGAGCTCCTCTAGTCTCCTTTAGAGACCCTATAGTCTCCTTTAGAGCTCCTCTAGTCTCCTTTAGAGCTCCCAAGTCTCCTTTAGAGCTCCTCTAGTCTCCTTTAGAGCTCCTCTAGTCTCCTTTAAAGACCCTCTAGTGTCCTTTAGAGCTCCTCTAGTCTCCTTTAGAGACCCTCTAGTCTCCTTTAGAGCTCACAAGTCTCCTTTAGAGCTCCCAAGTCTCCTTTACAGCTCCTCTAGTCTCCTTTAGAGCTCCTCTAGTCTCCTTTAGAGCTCACAAGTCTCCTTTAGAGCTCCTCTAGTCTCCTTTAGAGACCCTCTAGTCTCTTTTAGAGCTCTCAAGTCTCCTTTAGAGCACCTCTAGTGTCCTTTAGAGCTCATCTAGTCTCCTTTAGAGACCCTCTAGTCTCCTTTAGAGCTCTCAAGTCTCCTTTAGAGCTCCTCTAGTCTCCTTTAGAGCTCCTCTAGTCTCCTTTAAAGACCCTCTAGTGTCCTTTAGAGCTCCTCTAGTCTCCTTTAGAGACCCTCTAGTCTCCTTTAGAGCTCACAAGTCTCCTTTAGAGCTCTCAAGTCTCCTTTAGAGCTCCTCTAGTCCCCTTTAGAGCTCCTCTAGTCTCCTTTAGAGCTCCTCTAGTCTCCTTTAGAGACCCTCTAGTCTCCTTTAGAGCTCTCAAGTCTCCTTTAGAGCTCCTCTAGTCCCCTTTAGAGCCCCTCTAGTCTCCTTTAGAGCTCCTCTAGTCTCCTTTAGAGCTCTCAAGTCTCCTTTAGAGCTCTCAAGTCTCCTTTAGAGCACCTCTAGTCTCCTTTAGAGCTCTCAAGTCTCCTTTAGAGCTCATCTAGTCTCCTTTAGAGCTCCTCTAGTCTCCTTTAAAGCCCCTCTAGTGTCCTTTAGAGCTCCTCTAGTCTCCTTTAGAGCTCTCAAGTCTCCTTTAGAGCTCCTCTAGTCTCCTTTAGAGCCCCTCTAGTCTCCTTTAGAGCTCCTCTAGTCTCCTTTAGAGCTCTCAAGTCTCCTTTAGAGCTCTCAAGTCTCCTTTAGAGCACCTCTAGTCTCCTTTAGAGCTCTCAAGTCTCCTTTAGAGCTCATCTAGTCTCCTTTAGAGCTCCTCTAGTCTCCTTTAGAGCTCCTCTAGTCTCCTATACTCCTATAGACTCCTGAGTGTCTTCTCTCTCTGTCCTCTTCCTCACAGTGTAACAGGAGCTAATGTCTGTGTCTGCTGCTGTGGCAGACTGTCTATTTAATCTGGGATAATTACACTGAATCGAAAACTTCACATCAGGCAGAAAATAATCACTGCAAAATTATGAATAATTACCAACATGAATCAGTGTTTTTTATCTTTACAGTGACAGATGATCTGAAACCACTGAAGAAGAGCAGCAGCTACGAATTGCTGCCACCTTCAAGTGAGTTTAGCAAACCTGAGTCAGAGTTATTCTTCTCTGTATTAACATCTAGAATGACAGTGTTTGTATGTGGCGGGACACAACTGTCATTTTTCATTTGAATTTGTAAGCACATGGTGAATTTATGATGATAACAGCTGACACATTAACATGAAGTCCAGTTGCTAGTTTATAATTACAAATAACATGAACAGACAGCAGGTGGAGCGGTTTGGAGAACCACATTCACTCATTAAACATTAAGATAAACATTAAACTAATCATTGAAGTCTGTGTACAGACAGACAGACAGACAGGCAGACAGACAGACAGAGAGACAGACAGACAGACAGACAGGCAGACAGACAGACAGAGAGACAGACAGAGTACTTTATTGATCCCTGTAGGGATTTTTTTTTGTTGCAGCAGCATTAAAATAACAGAGTATATATATTTATATATACAGCCTATATACAGGCATATGATAAAAATGGTGACACAGTATAAATAGAATCGATAAACTCTGAGGAGGAAGAACATACGGTTCTACCTCTAAAAAATATAAGAAAAATATACAAATGGATTTCTGCAAAATATGTCCATCAGCTCAACTGTTCCAGAATGAGTCTCCTCTCGCTGCACAGAGGGAGTCATAAAAAAAATCCTCAAACTGAACCTCTAACTCCACGGTTCAGTGATATATCTTTTTTTTTCACGTGTTTTCAGCAACTATTGTCCAACATACTTAATGTATTTAGATAAATCTCCGAATTCCATTTACACGGACTTTAAGCATTTTAATATTGGTGCTTCTGGAGACTGGCTCACTTCTGCCTCTCTCAGGCAGCTGATCGAGAAATTACAGCTTTTAGCACTTCTGGATCGGCTCCATTTCCTGGTTTCCACTTCAGTTTAATTCAGACGATGAATGAAAAACACTAAATACTCAACAGTATTTTCTTCTTCTGGAATCAGAAGATTAAGTATGAACGAATCAGTGGTCTTTATCCTTCTCCTGAAAGATTATCTCCAACCACTGAAGCATAATATAATCCTGTGTTTTGTGTCTTCAGTGTCTGAGCTGAGGGTTGTTCTTCTGGGGAACAGCTGGTCTCAGAGGAGTTCAGTGGGGAACTTCATACTGGGAGAGAAGAAGTTCAACACTGAGGAAGAACCAGACTGCTGTCAGAGAGAAAGAGGACAGGTGAAGGAGAAAGAAATGATTCTCATCAACACCCCAGATCTGCTGCATCCAGACATCTCTGAAGACAAACTGACAGAACATGTGAAAACCTGTGAGAGACTCTCTGATCCTGGACCTCATGTGTTCCTGCTGGTTCTACAGCCTGAAGACTTCACTGAGGAACACAAACTGAAGCTCTGCAGAGTCCTTCAACTCTTCAGTGGTCGATCATTTGATCATTCACTGATTCTGGTATCAACACCCAGAGAGGAGAGTCCAGGATTCATGGAAAAATACATGGAACACCGTCCATTAGGAGACATGATCAGAAAATGTAGAGACAGACACTTGAGGAGGAACATTGAACATTCAGAGCTGTTAACACATTTGGGTCAAGTTGTAAAGGAGAACGATGGAGAGCACGTCAGCTGTGAAGTGTTTGAGGACGCACCATCGACTTTACCAGCAGATCATCAAAGACCAAAGCAACAGGAAACACAGACTTCTATCATGGGTACTGTTAAAGCTCTTGGTAAGTCAGAAACAGTTCTGACTTTGTTCACATGAATCTTCTTTCAGTAAATTAGAACATAAAGTGGCAAATTAATGATGTCAAATCAAATCAAATCAAATTTTATTTGTACAGCCCAAAGTCACAAACACATTTATCCTCGGAGGCTTTACAAGATGTGACTGCATCTTCAACCAGTACCGTGCCTGACTAGACATAACCCGCTTAATCCACGTAATCTGCTTGAGACACGATGCGATTTTGGCAATGTTGCGTAAGAGGCAAAAAACAACTTGTCATGTTTTTATCATCTTTTTACAGGGCTGCATATAGTTAAAGGAATCACCGGACAACGCTCAGAGAAAAACCCTTTGACTGACAGTAAGTAAAGTTATCAGAACACAGTCCTGCAGGATTAACCCCAACACATCACATAATCCTTCACTAGTGAAAAGCAATGAAATCAGAACTATCGTTTCATTAAAAGTAAATACTCAAAATGAAATGTTCATATTAAACATACAAATAGTTTTAGACCGACATTTACTGTAGATTCATCATATTCTGCTCTGTTTGGACAAAACATCACTGTCATTTTGATTCAATGTTTCTGACCACCAGCAGATATTTTCTAAAACGTAATTTCTGATGGAAAGCAGGTATATATGAACATAATTTGATAAACTGTGACTTATATAATATTAATATAACTTGATGTCATTTAATATTTTTCTCTTTTGTATCACAGCATCTGGATTCAGGATTGTGCTGCTGGGAAAAAATGAAGACAAAAAGACAAAACTTGGTAATTTTATCATCAAGGACCAGACTGCTCATTCCCAAAGAACTTCTTCAACCAGACATTTTGTGGTTGCCTGTGGAGAGTGGAGTGGAAAACCATTAACTGTAGTGAAAACTCCAGACTTCTTCAGTCTGACTGTAGAGGCATTTAGAGAAGAAATGAACAGGTGCTTCAGTCTTTGTCTTCCTGGACCAAATGTTCTTCTGCTGTTAGTGAAACCTTCTGATTTCACTGAGAAGAACAGACAAACACTGAAGTTCATCCTGAGTTTGTTTGGTCAAGATGCTTTAAAACACTCGATGGTCATCACGACACACGAGGAGAAGAAAACAAGTTCTGCTGTGAACCAGCTCCTTACAGACTGTGGAGGAAGACACTACAGCATGTCTGAAGGTGACCACAGATCATTAATGCAGAAGATTGAGAAGATTGTGTGTGAAAACAAAGGAACCTTCCTCACCTTCACTGAAGACACCACAAGACCAACGTGTGAACCCATGAAAGCAGCTTTAAACCTGGTTCTGTGTGGGAGGAGAGGAGCAGGGAAGACTTCAGCAGCCAAGGCCATTTTAGGTCAGACAGAGTTTCCTTCAGCCTCCAACTCATCAGAGTGTGTTAAACATCAGGGACAGGTGTGTGGACGTTGGCTTTCCCTGGTGGAGCTGCCTGCCTTGTATGGAAAACCTCAGGAGGCAGTGATGGAGGAATCACTCAGGTGTACCTCCCTCTGTGATCCTGAGGGGGTCCATGCCTTCATCCTGGTCCTACCTGTGGGTCCCCTCACTGATGAAGACAAGGGAGAGTTAAAGACCATCCAGAGCACATTCAGCTCTCGAGTCGATGACTTCACCATGATTCTGTTCACTGTGGAGTCAGATCCTACAGCTCCAGCTGTTGTTAACTTCATACAAGAAACCAAGGACATCCAGGAGCTCCGTCAGAGCTGTGGAGGAAGATATGTTGTTCTGAACATCAAGGACAAGCAGCAGATCCCAGAGCTGTTGGACATGGTGGAAAAAAACAGTCAAACTAAGAATGAACCATCCTGCTACACAACTGAAACATTTACACATGCACAGATGGAGAAAGTCATACAACTGGAGAGGCTGATGAAGAAACACAAGATCTCTTGTAAGTACTTTGAATTGAAATGTTTTTAAACCATGTCAGACATTACAGACTGCAGCAGCTGTGAATATTTAAAGTAACTCCTGGTCTTTATATTTCACAGGTGATGAACAGAGATCAGAGTGTCTCAGGATTGTGCTGCTCGGGAAGACTGGCAGCGGAAAGAGTTCTTCAGGAAACACCATTCTAGGAGGAAAAGAGTTTAAAGCTGAACTAAGTCAAACATCAGTCACCAAACTCTGTCAGAAAGCACAGAGAGAAGTGGACGGTCGTCCAGTCGTTGTGCTCGACACTCCTGGTCTGTTTGACACGGCTTTGTCTCAAGACGAGGTCAATGAGGAGATGGTGAAATGCATCAGTCTTCTGGCTCCAGGACCACATGTCTTCCTGTTGGTGATACAGATCGGCAGATTTACACAAGAGGAGAAGGAAACACTGAAACTCATCAAGAAAGGTTTTGGGACGAATTCTGAAAAGTTCACCATCGTTCTTTTAACTGGAGGAGATAAACTGGAAGATGACGAGATATCTGTTGAAAAGTGGATTGAAACAAAATGTGATGATTCTTTCAGAAAGCTGATCTCTGACTGTGGAGGAAGATACCATGTGTTTAATAACTATGATGAACAAAACCACCAACAAGTCAGTGAGCTGATAACAAAGATTGACACCATGGTGACGGAAAATGGAGGCAGCTGCTACACTAATGAGATGCTGCAAGAGGCCGAAGCAGCAATACAGAAAGAAATGGAGAGAATCCTGAAAGAGAAGGAAGAAGAGATGAAGAGAGAGAGAGAGGAACTGCAAAGGAAACATGAGGAAGAAATGAAAAGAAGAATGGAAGAACAGAGAGAAGAAAATGAACATGAGAGAAAACTGAGAGAAAAACTACTTGAAGAAATGAAAGAAAACATCAAGAAAGAACGTGAGGAGAGAAAGAAAGAACAGGAACAGAGAGAAGAAGAAGACAGGAAGAGAAAACAACAGGAAGAAATTCAACGACAGGAGTGGAAACAGAAAGAAAAAGATTTGGAAGAAAAAATAAAATCAGAGTCAGAATCAAAAGAAGCTATTGACAGAAAACTGGAGGAGAGCAGAGAAGAGATGAGAAAAGAACGAGAGAAGAGGGAGAAACAACAAAAAGAAGAGGAGGAAAGACGAAAACAAGAAGATGAAAAGAGACGACAGGAAGAACAAAGAAGACTTAGAAAGCTTGAAGAAGAATACAGACAGGAAAGAGAAGACTATGAAAAGAAAAGACAAGAAGAGGACAGAATCAGGAGAGAAGAAGAGGAGAAGAAGCAGAAACAGTTAGAAGAAAACTTTAAGACAGAACTGGAGAACATAGAGAGGAAATATGAAGAGGAGGCCAGAAAGAAAGCTGAAGAGTTCAATGAATTTAGAGAGAAGAAAGAGAAGGACTTTGCAGCTCTGATAGAAAAACACATGCAGGAAGTGATGGACAAGCAGGAAGAATACGAAAGACTAAAAGATCTCTCAACACACAAAGAAACAAACCTGAAACAAGAAATGGATCAACTACAGAACAAACATAAAGTAGAAATGACTGAGCTGGTTCTGCTTCTTCTGACCCAAAAGAAGGAAAACAGGAAGGAAATAAAGACAATGCAGGAAGCACAGAAAAAAGAGGCAGATAAACTCAAAAAAGAGCTTTCAGCCCAAAACAAAAGAAATGAGAAGCAACAAATAGATCAGTTAAAGAAGAAACAGAAACAGGAAATGAAGGAACTTTCAAAGCAAAACAAAGACGAGCAGAAGATTAGGATGTCTTTGGAACATGAACAACAAATCACTGAGCTGAAGCTGAAGATTTTTAACCAACAGCAACAAAATCAGAAGAAACAACTGAATGAATTACAAAAACAACACGAGGAAAAACTGGATCGATTCAAACAGAAACTTCTGGAAGAAAATAAAAGAAACGAGGAAGAAAAACTAGATGAACTGCAGAAGAGACATGAACAAGAAATAAAGAAGCTGAAACAGAAAGATATGACCCAAGACGAAGACAGTCGGACAGAAGAATTAGACGAAATACAGAAAAGACATGACAAAGAGATGAACGAGTTGAAAGAGAAGCTTCTGATCCCAGAGGAGCAACAGTCCTGCTTCATCTCATGAATCATTCCTTTCATTGTAGAGGCAGCCAACTCTGCACAGCTCAAATCATTCAGTCTTTTCCTTTTCCTGTACTGAAAGTCAAGTTAATGTTTCATCTACGGACTCATTTATAAGTGTTTGTTGATATGTTCTAAATTTACTTGATGACTTCCTTCAGCCTGACTGCATCTATACATTTCTTAGCATTGAGTCACTTCTTATGAACCATGTGTATATCATTAAAGTCAACTTCCAGAACTTGAACTGTTCTTTAAAAGACATATTTTCAAGTGTTACTTTCCATTTAGAATTGTCTTGAATAATGATACTTTATCAGTGAATGCATTTAAACAACAGTCTTCATAGTTCTTTAGATAACTGCTTCACTTTCCCAGTGTAGGTTCACTGCAGGTATCTTCTTTTTCAGCATCTTGTAACAATGTAAAGTAACAATAAAGCTTCAGGTTTACTAACATGGTTGTGCATAGTCAGTGTATTCCATGCAGTATATGGTGGTAGATGGTCTTCTCCCGGTTAGAGGAGAATCAGCTAGACGTGAGTGACACTGTGCAAATTCCATCACCGTTCTTTTCTCCTCGGCCGTTATGTCCATGAAGGGTGCCTGCTCGCCCCGCTCCAGTTCTGGCACAAGAACAGTCGTACGACTGACAGACACCGTTCACCTGATAGCTAGCAAAATACTATTCAAGTATATGTTCAAATACTTCACAGAACCTATGTATGAAGTCAAACAGTAGTGAATTTAGCCAACAATTATTTAAAGGTACAAAGCAAAAGGTGTAACCAACCATTTCCTTCTCTTCAGCTGCTCCATGGAAGATGGAAGCCTAAAATATCTAAATTAAACTGCATGTATAGCAGTATAAGAACAAATGTGAGAAAATAAAGTGTCACGAACATTTTAAGTATGGGATGTCTGAACATTAATTACTAATTAATATGATAACAGCTGATAATTTGTGCACTTTGAAAGAGCGTCAAGCTACAGATGGATCTTGGGAAACTGGTTAAAACTGAAGAAGTATTTACTTCCTCTCTGCAGCTAAACGTCACTAGAAGGCGGGCCTTGTAGCCTTAGAGGCAAAATACTGGCTGAAAGACTCACTGCCAAGAGTGCAAAGAACTGAAAGATCAGTCACCCCCAAGACTTTTCACACTAAACGCTCAAACTGTGGAGGGGGTCTGGGTGAACATGCCTTCACCAGGATTATTTGCGTTGAGGTAAATTATTGTTTAAAAACTGACATTTCTGCAAATGAAGACATGAGAAGCTGTAAACATCAAAAGTTGGCATTTTATTGAGAACACTCAGGAGAGCACTGATGCAGTTTGAGAACGAACAAGTAGAAAAGCAGAACGTCAATGTGAAGTTTATTGCCTGAGACAGTTAAGGGGAACATGGGTAGAAAGATGTTCAGTGATAATACTGACAATACAATACAGTTTGTGCTGACTAGTTCAGGCGGACTGAAAGCTGCGAGTTAGAGGAACACGTTGGAGATGTTTGAGGTTCAGTAAGCTGCTGAAGATCTGCCGAGTCGTTAAAACGTAAACAGGGGTCGCTTGATTCATCTTGTGTGCGCCATCTCGCATCTTTTAGTCTGTTCACACAAGATCAACCAGAGACAACTCTAGTTGAGATGGACAGTTGAAAAGCAGATCAACTTCCCCGCTGGAGCAGAGGAGGAAGAAGACGCCGTGGAGCTTTCTAGAAGCACTTGCGGTGGACGATGGCTGGGCCGGATTCATCATACTCCTGTTTGCTGATCCACATCTGCTGGAAGGTGGACAGGGAGGCCAGGATGGAGCCACCAATCCAGACAGAGTACTTCCTCTCTGGGGGAGCAATGATCTGGAGGTGAAGGAGAAAACAGGTTAAGATGGGAAGCAGGGATGATTAGGAAAAGCTTGATATGTTCTGGAAATGCTCATAAGATTTGATGGAGTCATGTTTGGGAACCCTAAACAAAAACCCAGTTACCAAGTTTGTCCACAAGGGGACAGTTGAACCCACAAAGACCAATTAATGTTGGACCTGCAGGCAGACTGTACCATTTTCTGAAATAAACAAACCATACCTTGATTTTCATGGTGGCTGGGGCCAAGGCGGTGATCTCTTTCTGCATTCGGTCAGCGATGCCGGGGTACATGGTGGTGCCGCCGGACAGCACAGTGTTGGCATACAGGTCCTTACGGATGTCGACGTCACACTTCATGATGCTGTTGTAGGTAGTCTCATGGATGCCACAAGACTCCATTCCTGAACACACAGATGGAACGAGGGGTTTAGTTTTCAGTTCAAAAAAAAAAAAAAAATCTGATGGCAGCACTGAGGAATGCCCGACTCAGGTGAAGGGACTGGTTCCTCTAAAAGAAACTTCAAGCTACAAACCAAGAGGAACTTTGTCAACTGTTTGATCCTGTTACAGTAAGCACAAGAATTCAAGCTGGACCATCCCAATTGTCCAAGAACTCAAGGAGGCAAAAGCAGAGATAAGGTAGAACAATTTAATAATTTTCTTTAACAATGCAGTTTTAGTACTCGTTACCCACCAAGGAATGAAGGCTGGAAGAGGCTCTCAGCGCAGCGGAACCTCTCATTGCCGATGGTGATGACCTGTCCATCAGGAAGCTCGTAGCTCTTCTCCAGGGAGGAGGAGGAAGCTGCCGTCTGCATCTCCTGCTGAAAGTCCAGAGCCACGTAGCAGAGCTTCTCCTTAATGTCACGCACGATCTCACGCTCGGCTGGAGTTCAAAGGTTCAGAAATTTGTGTTACAACATGGACAAAAAGTCAAATATTCAGAAAGCAGAACAAGCTGCAGACCTATACTTTGTCTTAGAAAAGAATATTGTACCAGTGGTGGTGAAGCTGTAGCCTCTCTCTGTGAGGATCTTCATCAGGTAGTCGGTCAGATCTCTGCCAGCCAAGTCCAGACGGAGGATGGCGTGAGGCAGAGCGTAACCCTCATAGATGGGTACAGTGTGGCTGACACCGTCACCAGAGTCCATGACAATACCTGCCAGACAAACACAGATCATCGTCCCTTCACTGTTCAACATTAAACCAGTTATTGAGGTGCAGTTCCTCTAAATGGTCACAAGGTGTTGCTCCAAGACAAGATAAGTGTTGAAGCAGGAAGTCTGCATCAGACATAAAGATGTTACAGCTGAGAGAGACACACACGTTTGTATTAGAGTCTCACCTGTGGTACGACCGGAGGCGTACAGCGACAGGACGGCCTGGATGGCCACATACATGGCAGGACAGTTGAAGGTCTCGAACATGATCTGGATCAAAGAGAAGTACAAAAATCTTTAGAAAATACTTTGACCAAGAAATTAAATATTTATTTGTACAGAAAGGTGAAACTAATGTGCAGCTTTTGGCTCAAACTCACCTGTGTCATCTTCTCCCTGTTGGCTTTGGGGTTGAGTGGAGCCTCGGTCAGCAGGACTGGATGCTCCTCAGGAGCAACACGGAGCTCGTTGTAGAAGGTGTGATGCCAAATCTGCAGGGACGAGACATCGTCAGTGGTGGAAGAAACTTCATACATTTACTGAAATACAACTGATGGAGCGCGTTGGAAGGAACATCTCGGTTCTGATGCAGCTTCTCATCTACAGTGAAGATGTAAAGTTGGAGTTCAGAATGTTCTCCATGTCGGTGAGATTAACATCTTTTAATCTTGTTAGAAATCTAAGTCTGTGTATAAACACATCCAACCAACCAGGAAAACTCGTTCAAGCTTCAAATTCCCAAACTAAAACGGGACGTCGTCTCATGGTCAAACATTAATGTCTTTACCTTCTCCATGTCGTCCCAGTTGGTGACGATGCCGTGTTCGATGGGGTACTTCAGGGTCAGGATGCCTCTCTTGCTCTGGGCTTCATCTCCCACGTAGCTGTCCTTCTGTCCCATTCCCACCATCACACCCTGCACACAAAGCAGACAGTCACATGTTACACCGTGTTCGCTGTTAGACCGTCATAGTGATGAGACACACGTACGTCCATGCTGGTGTCAGTACCTGGTGTCTGGGGCGACCCACGATGGACGGGAAGACGGCGCGGGGGGCGTCGTCTCCGGCGAAACCGGCCTTGCACATGCCAGAGCCATTATCAACAACGAGGGCAGCGATGTCGTCTTCCATTTCTGAGAAAGAAGCGGAGATGAATAAGAAACAATATCTGGGTCGTTACAGTCAGAGTCATTAGACGTCACATTTGGAAATAAAGTCTCGAGCGCACCTTTATTCATTCATTTAAAGTCTGAATGGAAACTCATTTTGTGCTTGCTGCACTTTTAAAATTTGTTTCCCTCCAATCAGCCCACGCTGGAATGACAGACGTTTGTCGGGCGTGGCAGCTTAAAGTCGTCCAACCTGCTAAACTTTCCGTCTTTGAGGTGTCGTCGCTTCAGGGCGTTTCAAACAAGTCCAGGCAGAGGCACTAAGCCACTCCTGTTCAGCAAACTCTACATGCTCCATACATGATGCAACATGCGATTTAAGCTTGAGATCTAACTGCATCCTTTTAAATTACATCAGCTGCAGCATCCGCTCTGTACGTCAAAGAAATCAGGAGGTTTGAAACAGGAAGTGACTGCTGCAGGAAGAAGCAGCCCTTCCCTCAGGACAGTCACTGAAACGAAAATTAACCACGAGGAGGCGAATTACAAGAGACCTGCAGTCAGTCATTACTCGAAATTATGAATGACAAAGTATGTTCCACCATTCTGGAACATTTTACTCTAAAGCTTAAATCAGGAAAGTTCAGAAAGCTCAGGAAACGTTTCCTCTGCAGTTTGTTTCAGTCTAGCCTTTCATTAAACTTGTTTTTTAAGGTTTCCGTTGGAGCTCTGGAGTTCACATCCTCATACCTGCACTGATCTCTTCCCAGACATGCTGATCTCAGACCAGATGACAGAACTACGCCCAGTGTGAGCTGACAGCAGAGCAGAAGTGTTTTCAAAGTGTTTTCAAAGTGTTGTCAAAGTGTTGTCAAAGTGTTGTTAAGTGTTAAATCATCTTCACAGGAGGACAGACCGATTCAGTCAGATCACTCCTCCTCCTTTAAAAGAAGTCATCACCTGCCATCACCTGTCAGTCTCACCTGAAGTCACTGAGCGTTGATGATGATGATGATCGATAAATAAACTCGATGATAAAACTTTAAAAGCTGAAGCTGAAGCTCAGCGCTGGGTCTTACCTGTGCAGGTGAGTCTCGGGTGTGTCTATCGGTGAAGTCTTGCGGGTGTTTCTCTGCCCCAGCTGTGCTCGGTGAATGCAGCATCACGAGCCAAACCCTCACCGGTTTTATTCTCGTTCGCGGGACAGCTGGCGTTGTCCATAAAAGGTAACGTTCTCTCGGCTCGGGCTCTCATTGGTCCAGGTGAGCAAGAGCCCTCAGGTTCTCTCACCTCGTGTCTTGATTGGCTAGAGGAAGCATCTGTCAAGGGGGAGGGGGCATGTGGGAAAAAAACCTGTTTCCCCCCGAAAAAAAACCCGAGGGTTCCTGCTGAAATCATGGACTTCACCAGAGAGCTGTGATTGGCCCGTCAGACCGGAAGGTGTGTGTGACGTCTCAGTGGAGGTGACAACAGGACGAAACACTGATGTACAAATGTTCCCATTGGTGGAGACGAGTTAATGAAAACTAATATATAAGTAATAAAATGAGAATGATCTCATTTTATTTTGTTGAAGTTGATCATAATTATTTTAATGGATTGGAACCAAATGTTTAATAACTTTCACATTTTGTAACTTAATGCTGCACTGACCTGTGATCAGGTGACCTGTGATCAGGTGACCTGTGATCAGGTGAACGGTGTCTCTGTCAGTCGTACGTCTGTTCTCACACTCTGTAACTTTGGGCTCCGGGTCGGGAGAAGTACGTAACGCTTTACGGCACTAAAGCAAATGAAGCAGTCATCAACACACAGCATTCCAAAAACATGTTGCAAACACACACAGTACAACGGGAGTGTTTCCAGAGGACAATGAACACGTCAACTGTTGCTACAGTTTGTGATTTTTGTGACTCATGAAGTTAGAAATGGTTCAGAGTGTGGCAGCAGAAGAAGAAGTCAGAGGAGTAACCCTGCAGAAGAGCTCGTCTTCAAGACGGTTCACATAGATTAACCGTACACTGCCCCTCAGGCCCATCCACCGCGCTCTGTGCAGCGTACACTGTTTCTTTAATCTCAATAAATGTTAACTTTCCTCTGATGATCTGACGTCTGTGACCTCCTGTTGATCCACGCTGACCTGTGGTCAGGTGACCTGTGGTCAGGTGACCTGTGTCCCTGTCAGTCGTACGTCTGTTCGTAAGTACGTAACGCTTTACGGCACTAAGTCACACACCAACTATTTCACTGATTCTGGTTCAGAGGTTCTGTTGCTGTGTTCACTGTTAGACTGGACCCTGCTGGTTCAGAGTTTTGTTTGACCTGTTCTTCGTTCTGCCACAGGTTACGTAATAGCGGCTTTGTGTCTTTGCACATTGTTAAAATGAAATTCGCTTCTTTATCTGATGTCAGAACAAAAGGCTGAGAACAGGAACTCCAGAGTGAATGTTTGAGGGTTTGTTTTGGAAGTAAATCCTGTAAATCAGGACCAACGAAATATTTAAAGTTGGTGTAGAAGTGCCAAAAATATCCAAAAAGTTTTATCCAGCAGGAATTTAAGGAGTTTCCTCGTCCTCAGTGTGAACAGACTCATTCTCTGCTTCCATACGTCTGATTAAAGAAATAAATCCAACAGAATGAAAAGAATACACTTGAATCTTAACAAGCTGCTGTCACTGCAGCGGCACCAGCGTGCACTGATAACATGTGAAGGAGTGCACCAAGTCACACACACCAACTATTTCACTGATTCTGCTGAAACTGGATCAGATTTTATGGAGAAAATGTTTCCTGGTTTTCCCTCTGATGTCCTCCGGCTGCTCCGCCTCAACTCTCTGTGATTTACAGAGTTTATGATGGACAGTGAAGTAAACTGCTGACAGCTGGAGCTGCTGTTAGCTCATGTTAGCTCAGTCTGTTAGCTGCTGTTAGCTCATGTTAGCTCAGTCTGTTAGCTGCTGTTAGCTCATGTTAGCTCAGTCTGTTAGCTCATGTTAGCTCATGTTAGCTCAGTCTGTTAGCTGCTGTTAGCTCATGTTAGCTCAGTCTGTTAGCTGCTGTTAGCTCATGCTAGCTCAGTCTGTTAGCTGCTGTTAGCTCATGTTAGCTCAGTCTGTTAGCTGGGCCGAGCTGGGCTGACTGCTGTTGGACTCGTCAGTAATATTAGCTGCTGCTGGTGACCTGGTTGATGTTTGGCTGTTGGTGACCTCAAAGTTGTCGACTAGTTTTTGATCAAGTTCTGTTGGACACCGGTCCAACGGAACCTGTAGAGTCTGTTGAAAGGAAGGACCGGGCTGCCTGCACAGGGTCAACAGTGAACCAACACCCCGCTGAGCTCTGATGTTCCCCTTTTAAAACATCCTGTGTTTCATCATCGAGTTGAAGTTCGATGACTTGTAAGACAAATCATTCCCGCTGAGTTTCATGAACTTGTTCAGACACTGTAGATTTCATTCCAGTGTTTCCACATGCACGCTGTCAGGTCTGTCCTGCAGGCTCCCCTCATGTGAAAATCCAGTTTTGGAGTTTTTGGGGGCCCACAGATCATTTTTGCTACAAGGCCCTCCAACAGGTTGACCTGGCCCTGATCTTTTCACTCCTGTCTCTTTATATTCTCGCTGTTGCCTCACACGTTCTCTGTTTGCTGCATTTCTCATCAGTTAAATTCGTTAAACTCTGGGCTCCAGCAATCATCAATGTCAGAGCAGTGATGCTTTGGACTGTGACACTGCAGCGAAACACACTCAACAAAAAGTGAACGTTGCTGCTTCACAATAGTTTTACATTGCTATATATTGCAGAGGTGTTCCTGTTATTGTGTCCACACCCTGAACCTGCGCAGACACGTCTGTCCGCTCAGTTACGGCCCCTCGAATGCTCTCTGTCACTGAACTATGGTGTTTCAAGATGGAAAAAAACATAACGCAGGATTTCGGGGTGTTACCTGAGTCTGCTTCTTTCCGATGTTAAGGGGCGGACCTCGCCAGATGTGGCCACACCCCCTGCGTTATCAGACCCATGTGTCCTTGTATGGACTTAACTGCAGCTGAAATTCCACCAAATGACACACCTGCTGCTGCAGAGGGAAGTGGAAGGAAGTTTTACTGAAGTCCTGCTGAACTTTACAGATTGTTGTTCTAACATTCACCTGAAGCTCGCAGGGACCCGATGAAATGTGAAGCGTCGAGATCCTCGAATGTCCCGAGCTGGGAGGGGAGCAGTGTCTTTTAAAGTCAGACTGAAATAGAGCTCTCAGTCATTTTATCTGACTCACTTTGTAAGAGCAACTGAAAGTAACTGTTGATACTCGAGTATTTAAATACTCGAGTATTCTGACAAAGACCTGGTGCTGCAGTTTTCCTTATATGGACTGAAGTGCAGCCGCAGAGAGTCCTGCTGCACGTCACTGCACAATGTTTCCCTGGAGGATGCTCGTGCAATATTTAGAAACTTGAGTATTTTTGTGTTGAACCTGCTGTGGTTGTTCTAAATATGAAGGTCTGAACTCAAATAAAACATGTTGCACTCGTCAGAGATGACAAACTGCCCACAGACAGACAGGATGAAGTGATTCAAATATTTATTATATAATGTCTGCAATCAGAGAAGAAACTCATTTTCATGATATTATTTGGACTTTTGAGGGTGGAACTTTTTTTATTGCAGTATTTTTTACTTTCAGTTGAAGGATTTGATTATTTTTTAAACCACTGAGGATTCATGACGTCCAGACTCTTTAATTCAAGAGGTGAGAGGTTTGGAGCCACAGAGAAGGTTGAGTGTTTAAAGCAGCTGCTTCTTCTTCTGAACGTCTGATTGAAGCAGTTTTGGGTTTTGACAGGATCTGACTGCAGTGAAGTCACAGTTTGCCTCGGCATGCCGGTTTAGAGCCCTGACCTGTGATCAGCGCCCTGCAGTCAGCCACAGTCGACATTGTCCACATTCTCCGGCTGGTTCAGGCCTGTTCAGGGAGCCAGAGGAGTGTCGGTCTGCTGAACACACACTCACTCTGAGACTGATCAACATGCGACAACACAAAGACCAAAAAAGGTGAGAACGCCCGAGAAAGTTCCCGGATGGGAATCCTCCGTCTGTGTCCTCGGCGTGCAGAGACTTGAAGCCTGCAGCGAGATACTCCATCATGTCTGCCTTCATCTCCGTCAGAGCTACAGCCTCACTTGTGGTAATGCAGGAGAGATTTTTGTTTCTTCAGTTTATCTGAGTTCATGAGTTCTGAGTTCCACTGAAATATGAAAAATGACTCAGCTGCAGTTCCCAAAGTTTCCACAAGTCGTCACTATAGAGCTGTGTACTGTAAACAAGTGAGATCTGAGCAGAAGAAGAAAAACTTTATTAAAGTCATTAACCCTTTAAAACACGTTGGTGACAATATACATGATGAACAACATTCTGAGATTTATGTACAAAAACATTTTTAGTCTCTTCTGATTTAATATGAATACGTCTGATTGGTTCAGAACTCACATGTGCCCTATGTGAAGTATGAGCTCTTTCATTTGATACAGTGAAATAGAAATAATACACACACACATGAGGAAGCATTTGACTGATATATAATATAATATAAGATAATAAAAATAATATAAGAGTTTGTTGTTTGTTCATTATAAAAAGGAAAAAAAAAAAGAATAGTTCTTTATATTTATATTTGTTATATTTGGTTTATTCATTCCAGGTTTATGACCTGTGGTCACCTGTGGTCATTTGCAATAAAAAATAAGAGAAGACCAAGGACAAAACACGAGTTATTTTCAGTGTGCTTCCTGTTGAGCCTTTTCGGAGGGCTGAGTTTTTAAAAAATCCGAACAATCATGTCTTTTAAGGCTGGATGTTGGTGATATTTTTCCATGAATCCTGGACTCTCCTCTCTGGGTGTTGATACCAGAATCAGTGAATGATCAAATGATCGATCACTGAAGAGTTGAAGGACTCTGCAGAGCTTCAGTTTGTGTTCCTCAGTGAAGTCTTCAGGCTGTAGAACCAGCAGGAACACATGAGGTCCAGGATCAGAAAAGCGGCCTTTGAGGGCTGCTGCTGCGAGTCCTCGATGGCTCTGTATGGAGACATAAAACGTGTTGATGGTGACTGATTGTTTCATTCCCATGTAATGTGTAATAAAGCTGCTCATTACAGTGATTGTTGGTGTTCACAACCAGCATGAACATTTTCACAGCCTTAATGAACTGAGACAATTATTATCTGCTGAACCAACAGCATTATACATGCATCTGGATCAGTCTGTGGGTTCATGTTTGGGTCAGACACCATCTACCAGGACATGACTACAGACAGACAGGCAGAGAGAGAGACAGGCAGATAGACAGGGAGACAGACAGGCAGAGAGACAGAGAGACAGGCAGACAGAGAGAGAGACAGGCAGACAGAGGGACAGACAGATAGACAGGGAGACAGACAGGCAGAGAGACAGAGAGACAGGCAGACAGAGAGAGAGACAGGCAGGCAGACAGAGAGACAGACAGGCAGAGAGACAGGCAGGCAGAGAGACAGGCAGAGAGACAGAGACAGACAGACAGACAGGCAGGCAGACAGACAGACAGGCAGAGAGAGAGACAGACAGACAGGCAGACAGGCAGAGAGACAGACAGACAGGCAGAGAGAGAGAGAGACAGGCAGAGAGACAGACAGACAGGCAGAGAGACAGGCAGGCAGAGAGACAGACACACAGACAGACAGACAGACAGGCACACAGACAGACACACAGACAGACAGACAGACAGACAGACAGACAGACACACAGACAGACAGACAGGCACACAGACAGGCACACAGACAGACAGACACACAGACAGACAGGCACACAGACAGACAGACAGACAGACAGGCACACAGACAGACAGACAGACACACAGACAGACAGACAGACAGACAGGCACACAGACAGACACACAGACAGACAGACAGACAGACAGACAGTCTCTCTAAATCTAAATGTAAAGAAGTGTTCTCGTCTGTTTTTCTCCAAATGTTCAAGTTCTTGTTCTTTCTTCTGTCGTTGACTTTCTTTGTGTTTTTGTCTCTTTGTTTCTTTTTCTTCTCTGACTGTTTGTTCTTTCTTCATTCTTTGTCTCTTCACATTCATTCACTTCACTCACCTTCATCCTCATCATCACCTGAAAAATGAAAACAAGACTCACCAGGATCAGGACGGTTTCCAGAACTGCTGCCTGCTGTGTCAGTCTGAGCGGACTCTGTGGAGACAGAAAACGCAGATAAACCACCTGCATGCACACTGCACAGGTCATCAGCACAGTGTGAATTTACAATAATTATGGTGACAGTGAGAGCACACAGTGTAACCAGACTAGTAAAGTTTTACCAGCTGGAGTAGATGCTCCTCCCCCCATGATGTCACTGTGCTGTTTAAAACCTGCAGAGAGAACATCAGGACATGTTGATGTTAAACAGCAGCTAGCTGCAGCTCAGCATCAGGAAAACAAAGGAGACCCCACCTCAGTCATCGTAGGCTGGGAGGGGGTGGAGACAGTCACACATCAAAGTTCTTTGCAGTGACACTCAACAATGAACTGGACTCAACACTGAGTCCTCCACAGGACACAGAGCAGTTTGTTCTGAGGAGCTCAGGTCCTTCAACATGTGCCCGAGGCTGCTGCCTGTTTGCCCAGTCTGTGGTGGACGCTGCCTTCTTCTTCTTTGCTGTGGTGTGATGGGGAGGTGGTGCGGGTGGAACTGGACTGTGGAGACAGTGAATGGACTCATCCAGCCACCGGCCTCAAAGCAGTGAGGGCCCTCCTGCCTCCAGACTGAGGCTCTGACCACACATCACTCAGTCACACTCAGTGGAACTACTGCTCAACACTTTGTCCAAATCAGTCCAACCAAGCCGGGTTATTTCTCCACATACTGCAGCTGTGCTAACACGTGTTTCTCTGTCTGTCTGATTATTCCTTTAACACAGGTCGTCAGGACACTGTTACTATGAGCTTTCCAGCTCCTCCTGTCATGATGTCTGACATGGACTCCTCATGTTTCAGCTTTAATGCTGACAGAAACATTTGTTCCAGTCAGTAAATCATCAGTCAGTAAATCATCAGTCAGTAAATCTTCATGTCAGAGAGATTTAAAAACATCTCAGGAACTCTCTGTTCACATGAAAACACACTAAATCCTCCGTTTGCTCACAGACTGTCGCTGCTGTCGTCTGTCTCCTCTAACATCTGTTAACTTGGTCAGAACCGACTTGACTGTTCTAAGGTGTGATCTGTGTGAACTCACGTTCTAACAGTAAAGTGTTCACACAGTAAAGTTTCACTGTTCACTGTTTCCAGATCAGTTAGTGAAGTTACTGTGATAATAACAAACTGTTTGATCTGAACAGTCGACTGACGGAGGATGATCCATGATTTAACTGATGATTTCATCTTCATTCATTAGTTCATCAAATCAATCTGTCATAAATTATATTGATCCATCAACAACACCCATATATTCATTTGAATTTAATCACTTTCTTATTTTTCTTTAGTTTTGCTCGAGTTCACTCACCTTCTGAATTTCTTGATGTTTCAGTCAAAAGTGAAACTTTTTAAAAAAGAGGAAGAAGTCACATGTCTGACACACACTTCTCCTTTGGTGTGTGTGTGTGTGTGCGCAGTCTGCTGTCGTACATATGTACACACACTCTTTCTGTGTGTGATACTCACTGTCTTCACTGAGTCTTCCTCTTCACAGAGATGATTTGAAATAAGCAAACAGAGCTGTTGGAGTTTTCCTTCACTAACTGTCTGTGTTCAAACGGATTCACTCATCTTTTTAAAGCAAACAACAAGTCCAGACTGACACTGAGCTTCATGTTAGAGCGCCACCTGCTGCACAAACACAGTCAACACACAAGAGGTGCAGTGAAACATGGAGGCTGTGGTCATACAGGGGGTGGACACAATAACAGGAACACAGAGTGTCTCTGATGGAGCAGTTTGCATCATGTTTGTTTTCATTTGGTGACTCAGCTCACTGCACAGACCTCCTGTCATCTTTGCTGACAGCTGTCCTGTGTTTGGACCTTCATGAGTGACATGTATCTCTGTGTAGCTTCATGACTCTGATTCACAGAACAACAGGAAGGAAACAGACTGCTGACTGGACATGTTTGTTTATATGCAGAGAAAACAGGATGAAACATGGAAACATTTCATTTCACTGACAATCATCATGTTCTTTCTCACAGTCAGAAGAAAACAAAGATGGTCTGTAATGAACAAGCAGAGCTTCCAGCTGCTGAAGTCTTTCTTTGCTAAGCTGCTGTCTGTTTGCACACAAAGAAGAACAAAAGAAAAGGATCCCAAAAACATCAAGACTGTCCACAGACGGTGCCGACACTTTTCAATAATCAACTTATTTCAGATGAAAAGAAACTTAAAGATTCAACATGAGAAGATTTAACAAATATTTCATTTTCCGTCCGTCACAGCAGGTTGGAAACTTCTTTCAGCTTTGACAATACATACCAAAGAAACAAGAGGTACTCATAATCTATACAGACACTGATGTGACTTATATATAACTACATGTATAACTTACATTAACGTTACATTAACGTTACATTAACGTTCGTCGTCTCTTCTTTTGAAACGCTGTGCTGTCACCATGACGATGGACTAACGTAAAGTAACCCAGTGCTGTAGCAGCTGCTGAGCTCATGTGTGTTCCTTGGTCTGAGCGCCCTCTGTGGTGTTTGTGAATGCATAAATCAGAAAGACGTAACACAACAAAGACAAAGACAGTAAAAACAGGAGCACAAACACAGAACACGACCACTTCCTCCTCTTGCGGTTGTACTCTTCTTGGAGCTTTCTGAGGCTGGTCTTCTCCTCCTCCAGGCTCTGTTTGTCCTCCTGACGTATTCGTTCCCACATGTCCTTTCTTTCTTTATCCCAGGCGTCTCGATCTCTCTTCATCTCTTTTCTATACAGCTCCAGTTTCCTCTCAGCGTTTTCTCTTTGCTCTCTTTCTGACTGAACGATTTTCTCTGAAGCGTCCAGTTTTCGTTTCCATTCCTGTCGCTGACTTTCTTCTTGTCTTTTCCGTCTCCTTTCTTCTTCTTCTCGTTCTTTCTTTCTCTCCCGACGCTCCTTCTGGATGCATTCGTCTTTTTCCTGCAGCTGTTTTGCTCTCTGTTTTCTCTCCTGTTCAATTTCTTCACGCTGATCATTGTTTTTCATTTTCAGTCTTTTCACCTCTTCCTCGTGTTTCTCGTCCTTTCTCTTCATCTCTTCTTCCTTCTCTTTTAAAACCCTCTCCACTCGTAGCTCTGACGTGTCGTCCACCATCTCAGCGTTGTAGCAGCCACCGTTTTCTCTCACCACAGTCTCGATCTTGGCCAGCAGCTCACTGACTTGTGTGCGGTTAGTGTAATCTTTGTTATTGAAGACCTGGTATCTCCCTCCACTGTCGTTGATCAGCTGTTTGACGAAACCATCACAGTCTTCAATGTAACTCTCAAACGTCTGGTCTTCCAGGTCGTCTCCTCTGGTGAAGATAACGATGACGTAATCTTCAGACTTCTTGCCAAAGTATTTCTTGATCAGTTCCACAGAGTCTTTTTCCTCTGGTGTAAAGTTTCCAATCTGCAGCACCAGTAAGAACACGTGAGGTCCAGGAGACAGCATGCTGAAGCATTTTTTAATCTCTTGTTGAATTTCCCCATCAGACAGAGTTTTATCAAACAATGCCGGCATGTTGACCACAGCGACGGTCCGTCCATCAATCTCTCCTGATGCTTGCTCGCAGGACTTGATCGCTGGCTTCGGGGCGATTCTGGGTTTGAAATGTTTTCTGCCTAAAATAGTGTTTGCTGTTGAACTCTTCCCACTGCCAGTCTTCCCGACCAGCACCATCCTGAGACACTCTCTGTTCTGACTCTCTTCATCACCTCCAGCCTCACTTCTCTGTTTAACATCCTGCAGCTCAGCTTCAAGTCTGGAAACCTTTTCCATCTGAGCCTTGGTGAACATGTCCTTTGTGAAGCTTCTGGATCTTTCAGCTCTCATCTTTTCCACCATGTCCAACAGCTCTGGGATCTGCTGCTTGTCCTTGATGTTCAGAACAACATATCTTCCTCCACAGCTCTGACGGAGCTCCTGGATGTAATTATTTTTGTTAATAAACTTAGCAACAGCTGGAGCTGTAGGATCTGACTCCACGGTGAACAGAATCATGGTGAAGTCATCGACTCGAGAGCTGAATGTGTTCTGGATGGTCTCTAACTCTCCCTTGTCTTCATCAGTGAGGGGACCCACAGGTAGGACCAGGATGAAGGCATGGACCCCCTCAGGATCACAGAGGGAGGTACACCTGAGTGATTCCTCCATCACTGCCTCCTGAGGTTTTCCATACAAGGCAGGCAGCTCCACCAGGGAAAGCCAACGTCCACACACCTGTCCCTGATGTTTAACACACTCTGATGAGTTGGAGGCTGAAGGAAACTCTGTCTGACCTAAAATGGCCTTGGCTGCTGAAGTCTTCCCTGCTCCTCTCCTCCCACACAGAACCAGGTTTAAAGCTGCTTTCATGGGTTCACACTTCTTTGTCATGAATAAACCTGCATCGTCCTCAAACACATCACAGCTGACGTGCTCTCCATTGTTCTCCTTTACAACTTGACCCAAACGTGTTAACAGCTCTGGAAGTTCAAAGTTCCCTTGCTTCAGGTGTCTGTATCTACACATTCTGATCATGTCATTCACGGGTGGATGTTCCATATAACTTTCTATGAATCCTGGACTCTCCTCTCTGGGTGTTGATACCAGAATCAGTGAATGATCAAATGATCGATCACTGAAGAGTTGAAGGACTCTGCAGAGCTTCAGTTTGTGTTCCTCAGTGAAGTCTTCAGGCTGTAGAACCAGCAGGAACACATGAGGTCCAGGATCAGAGAGTCTCTCACAGGTTTTCACATGTTCTGTCAGTTTGTCTTCAGAGATGTCTGGATGCAGCAGATCTGGGGTGTTGATGAGAATCATTTCTTTCTCCTTCACCTGTCCTCTTTCTCTCTGACAGCAGTCTGGTTCTTCCTCAGTGTTGAACTTCTTCTTCTCTCCCAGTATGAAGTTCCCCACTGAACTCCTCTGAGACCAGCTGTTCCCCAGAAGAACAACCCTCAGCTCAGACACTGAAAACAGGAAACACTGGATTAGAAAGAAACTAGCACTGAACTTGACCTGATACTAAGACCAACAACTTCATGAGGATGAAACACATGAAGACATATTACATTTACGCTGATGCTGTTTTCGATGCCTCCGTCGGGCAGAGTTTCATTACTCTCATTTGTCAGTCTCTGTGTCTCGCACATCTCCATCACTTTACACATAAAGTCACTTTCTAGATTTCTGGGTTGACAGACCACTTCACTTCTTTTTTATTTTGTAAAGGGTCCAAACTTCTGAGCCAACTAAATGAATTAGGTGTGTTCCACTGCTTGCAAAGACGGTGTGTCTTCTTCTACATTTCAAACTGATTGTGATTTATAAAGGGAAACCTGGACGTTATAAATCTGAATATTTTTGTGTGTAAGTGCGTTTCATGTGAATCCTGTGCACAGTTTTATGAATGAGTCCCCTGGTCATGATCCAGCTGGGAATGTGTTTTATAGGTTCTAGTCCACATGAGAAGAACGCGTCACAAAACTCACTGGTAGGTGGAAGAAACTGATAGCTGCTGCTGTGGCTCAGAGGCCTCCCTTTGTCTCCTGCAAGAAAAGAGAAAAATAACATCTCAGAAAATCAAACCTCAGTCAGCTTAATATTTCAGATCCCAGACTGAAGAAATATGACACACAAATGTTATTTGTTCAAAGACTTATAAAGACCTGAGTACTGTGGATGGTGTCGAAAAGTCCATGAACACCAAACATATGTATGTATAAAAAATGCTAGATAATTATTGATATTTATATTATGTTCAATTCAGAGACAGAGCATGTGTCATCCTAAAACCACCACCTGAGAGAAGCATTAACTCTGACTGACACTGACGGGAATACCTGAGTGTATTTATATAAAACTACTCTAGTAATACTTTAAGCACTTTCTTGTACTAGTTAAATATTTGAAGTAAAAATGTAACTCGAAGTCTTCAACTGAACACACGGCTAGCTGAGCAGCAGCCATTTCAGCTAAGCTACCTCACTGAAGCTAACCTTCGTGATGAAACTACAGCACCCAGCGTCCTTCATGTTAATCGTCCGTACGCTCACTGCATTGTACCTGAGCGCACACAGAGTAAGCGAGGAGCTGTTGTTCAGTGGAGGCGTCTTTCTCTCCTCTGCTCCGTGTGTGGACGGCTAAACATGGCTGCTCTGCTAAACTGGTGAGAAGCTACCATCCAGTAAGTCATTCATCTCATTTAGAACAAAATAACTCTGCCATGTTAAACTTGTAACACTGTGACTGTAGTTCACTAAAGACTAAAGTTAGCTAACTCACTGCTAGTTAGCTACAGCTAAGAGCTAGCTCCCGCCTAATTTTAGCATTAGCTAAGAGCTAGCTCCCGCCTAGCTTTAGCTAATGCTAAACAGCTAATTCCTGTTTCATTAAACTCCTTCAGTTGTGTGTCCAATATCCAAACTGACTGTAAGATAATCACATATAAATGACATATATAATCACATATAATGTGATAAATAATAAATAATAATGTGATATATAATTTTTGTCAGACATTTTGTCAGGGATGAACATTATCATGAAGCTAGAGGTTGCTAACAGTGCTCAAATGTAACTAAGTCCATTTACTAAAGTACAGTGTCTTTTATTTTAAATATTTATAATATATGATATTATTATCTATTGAAGTATTTATATTTTGATAGTTTTAATTTGATGATAAATATTTTATCACATTGTGTCATTTCCTGGGCTTCATAGACATCCTCAGATGACTTGTTTTGTCCGACCAGCAGCGTAAAGCCTCTAAAATATTGAATGTAAGATGATATTAAATGACACAAATCTCTGTTCTGTAGGAAGCAGATGTGGAAAGGCTGTGCACACGTCTACCCTCGAGTACAGTGAGGCATCAAACATGGCTGTCAGCCTGCAGCTGTCTGTGGAGCCGACTGCTGCTCAGCTAAAGGTAAGAGCTAGCCAGCAGCTAGCTTCAGCCTCCGCTTGTTGCGTTAGCTCGTTCATGAGTGTGAAGTAATATCTGAATAAATTATCATTTTAATAAAGGCACACGTACAAACACAGCAGGGATAAATCTGTCTGACTGCTGTGAAATGTAACTAAGTACATTTACTCAAGTACAAATTTACAAATACTTCCTCTTTTACTCAAGTATTTCTGTTCTAAGTAGCTTTATACTTCTCATACACTACATCACAGAGGCAAACTATTGTACTCCACTACATAGAGCATTAGTTACTAGTTACTTTTTAGATTACAGTTGTTCCTGTGTTGATGTTGAAGGTTTGTGCTGATCTGAAGGATGAAATGTTCCTTCATGTGTCCTGACGTTTTATACTACACACACGATGCTCATATAGACCATGATGCATTGCTGTAGGTTAAAGCAGCAAACAGTATATAAAGGAAAGTTAAATGAGCTCAGCCTTAAACATCTACAGCAGCAAAATGGAACATTAATGCAGGAGTATGAATCTAAAAACATCAGGTATGATGAAAACATTTCACTGTACTATCAGTACAAACACAGAGCAGGACAGGTTTGATGTTACAACTGCAAGAAATGAATTCATTTACTGCACGTCATCATGAACTTCATGTAAAGGTAAGATTAACATTACATCATGTTACTAGACAGACAGACGGACGGATAGATAGATAGATAGATAGATAGATAGATAGATAGATAGATAGATAGATAGATAGATAGATAGATCTTAACTATAGATACAGTGAGACACTGATAATGTAGACACACACTGTTGTGCTCAGTAGAGTAGAGATAGATATTGTTAGACAGAGAATGTAAGTTGCTGTTAGATAGTTTGATAATTAGCCACATGCCTGCTCATGGTGGAGTTGTTGGCTCTCTGTAAATATTATAAAGACCTGCTCTGTATGGAAAGTGTCATGAGATAACTTTTGTTATGATTTGGAGTTATATCAATAAAACTGATTTTTAGATATATTTTAAGTGACTGTTTGTTAGATACCATAGATAGAGTTAGACAGATACTGTTAGACACTGTAAATATTGTTACACAGATACTGATCACCTTTGGATGATCAATAAAGATTTATTATATCTGATCTTTAAAAATGCTGGACCCAAAGAAATGAACAGATTTACTGCATGTCATCAGGAAATTCATATAAAGGTAAGATTAACATTTTGACTGTAGATACAGTTACAAACTGATGATGTGAGACAGACGGTGTAGATAGAAAATGTTTGACAGATACTGTTAGATATTGTTAGAAAATATTAGATAATATTAGACAGTGTTAGATAATGTCAGTTACTGTTAGATCATATTAGATAGTTACTGTAATCTTAGATACATTGTAAGTTACTGTTCGGTATGATAATGTTAGATAGATAAATGAACTCGTCTATAAGCACCGTCTGAAAACAGACAGTTCCAGTACAGACAGCAGCCTGCTGTCTCCATCTGGTGGTACAGACTTAACACTAAGGGATGAGTGTGAATGTTCTGTCACCTCAGAGAGAAACACTGGATCCAGATATTTTGAATCAAACGTATCTGAGGTTATCAATACTTTGTGTACTGTAAGTCAGACTGTACTCACCACATGCTGCAGCAGCTGCCATCCTGTCACTGCACTGGAAACAGAACAGGAGTCCAACAGATCAACTAGAGTAAAACAGAACAAAATGTTCTCATTCAAAGACTCTGTCTTTAGACTTTGAACTTCACGCTCCAATAACAGTTGCTGCAGGTTCATCAGTCCTCTCAGTTTCAGCTGCACGTTAGTTTGTTAATGTCCAGGTCTACTTTTTATTCTAAACAGACATAATTAACATCTCAACGTAAAACTGTGAGCTTACGTCTAGAGATCATTTAGACAGAGAAACACCATTATTTTCCATTTAGCCCATCAGCGATGAATAATCAAAGATTATAGTTATTAATCAGAGCAGTCACATTACAGGAGCAGAGCAGTTAAACTTTTATTTAGTTTTCTATTAGACGGCATCACTAACTTTTACTTCCTCGTTTTCTCCACGGTGAAGCACAAAGAAAGAAACAGAAAGTCAGAATCTGACAAATTATGATCTAATAATAAAATAACATACAAAACATTCTCAAACCTGTTTCAGCCCAAATAAAGTCATCAGGTTCAGTCCGCACGTCTACAAACCTGTATACAAGTATACAAAGCTGTATACAAGTATACAAAGCTGTATACAAGTACACAAACCTGTATACAGGTATGTGACGAATGAAAAGTTTTATTTGTATGAAGTTTGTGAATGTAATATCTCTCGAGCTGCAGGCCTGTTAGCCGCCCACCTGACCAGCGTCAGTTCATGACTTTGTACACTCAGTATAATATAATATAATATAGTATAATATAATATAATATAATATAATATAATATAATAAGTCTGTCGATCCAACATTTCTAGTAACATACACTGAGTTCATTCATCTATTAGTATTTCATTTGACGGAGTTTACTCACCAGCTAATTCTTTGCTGCGCCATCAGGAGACGGTGAAAGTGAAAGTAAAGAGTCAAAGTCAAAGATTTATCTGTCTGAGATTTTAACGTTTTATAACTGTGGCAGACCTCTGCGCTCTTCAGGTCAGCTTCTGTTAGAGGTTCCCAGGTCGAGACTTAAACAGTGGGGCGATCTGCCCCCTGACATTCGCAGCATTACCGATGCCAGCCTCCAAGCTAAAGAGACACTTTAGATCAGCCTTCGACTCCGACTAGGGCAGTACTCTTTCCTAGGTGTACTCTTACCTCAGCCCTACACCACTACAGCACCTTTCTTTGTATTTCTATGCTATTTATGTGTGATGTTTTGCTTTATGGATTTATTGTAAAGGGCTATATAAATAAAGTTGATTTGATTTAATAACCATAACAATATTAGCTGGCGTCTACATGTGGGTTTTCTAAAGACTCTAAAAAGTACTAACAGACTAAGAAGCTGCTTTATAACATACTGTAATTCTTAAGGAAATTAATCAGTCATAGTTATACTACCTGGCTATCTACCATAACAGAAATATAGTTTATGCATAATAAAGAACTTCAGTGTAATAATCCTGTAAAAATACGTTTTATTGATTTGAGTTGATTCAGCTCAGAGGTTGTTTTAATGCTGTAGCTGTAAAGTAACTTTCATACTAGCACCAAAAGTGAAATATAGAATAGTTGTAAATGTACATTTTTCTATTACTGATACATAACATAGCTGTTTCTATTAAACTTATCACACTTATCACATATATACAGACATGGCAAACTATGACAAACGCATTACGTTTGTATTAATAATAATAATAATATAACAATTTCAAATGTTTTTGCACCAAAGTGCTTCACAATTACAGACACAATATTGTAAATAATATTAAAAACATAAGAATTAAAATAAAAGTGGGTCTTAAGGCGTGTCTTCAAAACATCAACAGAGGACAGAGCCTGGCTCAGAACAGTGCAAACAGACTCAGGACTCTCACTGTGTGTAATGAAGCACCACCTTTATCTGAAACATGGTTATTTATTTTGCCCTGAATTCTGAATAATGACATTTTTTCATATTAATTATGTTTGTATGTTTGCTTCAGAGGTATTATGGTTAGAAATGTTGTTCAAAACTACCAAAGGAATGAATTCACATTCAATCAGAGACAACATGTTTTCTAAGATGAGCCTCAGGATTGTATTTATGTATGACTTTAACAAAGAATCTGTGTTACTGTATGAACATTAACCACCTGCACTTCAGAGTAGTATCAGTTTATTATTTTATTCAGCCAAACCTCCGATCAAAGGTCGGTTTTAGTACAGTGACTATGTTTTATTATCAATCACCCGTGGGAATCAATGATTAACTTTTACTATGGAAATTATATTATTAGATCTTGTTTTTAATCCACACTATATGCAGTGTATTCATGACAAAATCCATTTAGATAACAACATAAAGTTCCATTCTCACTCTGACACATCTGTACATCTGTGATGTTAGATAATATTAAAATCATCTAAATGAAGCATTAATGTCCAAGATCACAGACAATAAAAGTGAAAGTAACAATTCACAAAAGATGTGCAAAGGTCCAGAGAGGCAGAATCTCCACCCCTGAGGGATATCATGACAACACCACCTAATCTGACAACTCAACAAAATGAAAAAATAGGATCACCTGTTCAAAAGGCAGGTGTACCTGATGAGGTGTGTTACAACTGTTGATGTTAGAGCTCTACCTGCTGGACACAATGGTGAACATACACAGAAAGCAGCGATCAACTGAAAGGTCATGAACAGAAATATTTAACTATTAAAGCAACAAAAAAAAAAGATTACATCTCTGAGGCAAACTTTTTTTGTGTGTTTATTTTTTTAACAGTCTTTCTGACTTGACTCTGTGTGTGATGATTCTTCTACATTCTTGTTATGAAATCATTTCTTTCAGACTGGACTTTAACTGTTGCACAGAGGGATCGTAGCAGTCTAAGTGAATGTGATCAGGTATTCCGGATACGCCTGGATGTCACTGAAGATGATGAACATGGATGGGTTGGCAGTGTTGTCAACAACGCTGTCGTACAGGTCTGCAGCATTCCCAGAGCTCTTGAATGGAGGGGCGAGCATGCCACCTCTTCCCTGGGTGAACTCTCCAACCAGAACCCTGGCGAGGTACATGCGCTTGTGTCCTCTGACGTCAGGCTTGGCGTAGCCCCGCGCCGAGTAATTAGGGTCCACAGCAAAGTAAGTGCCATTGCCATACATCGCAGCTACAGACAGATGAAAAATAACAGCCATGAAACATGTAGTTGTTACTATGTCTGAAGTTACAGTTGGTTGTTTCATGGATTGTTTTCATTGTTTTCATGGAAAATATTACAGTTGAGATGGTTTGTGAATTTGACGGCTGTAACGTTTGAAAAAAGACTGTAATGCTATTTGTGGTGTTATCTTTGGGTTTAAAGTCTGACCACCAGCATGAGTTCAGCAGAATGCGAGACTCACTCAGATTGTATGGAGGATGTCTCTAATTATCCTTGATCAAGCTTCAATAAATATTACACCATAAGACATCAGAGGCTCTTGAACACTTTCTTCCCTCCTGACCTGGTGCCAATGATTTCAACAATTTCTCCACAACACTTAGTAACATGATTGGGTCCAAAAGGAGCATCCAGAGTGTTTGGGAAGTAAAGATGTGGAGGCGTTCACCACTATGTGAATGACTGCACTGGAAAGCAGTGCAACAATTAAGAGTAATGTTTGTCAATGTAAAATGATGGCTGACCTGCACATTTGTGAAGGCTCCATTAATGCTTTACCATATATCCATACTTTACAGCAACATATGCTGCTAAGAAGACAAGGTCTTTTTCAGGGACAGCCTTGCTTATTTCATCTAGATGATGTCAAACCACATTCTGCATGTATTCAAACAGCATGGCTCCACAATCAGAGTCAAGCTGCTAAACTGGCCTGCCTGCAGTCCAGACTTGTCAGCTATTAAAAATGTTTGCTGCATTATGAAACGTGACATACAACAAAGGAGATGTTAAATGTGAGATGAACAGAGTGGTAAACGTGACACTGTCTAACTTTATCAAATCTGTAGCTGCCATCAAATTCAAAATAAACATTTGATTTTACAAAGAGAGTTCTCATGAAGTCATGACGAGCGTTCATGTGTTTGGTTACCATGTGTTCCTGCGTAGCTGCGGTTGAAGCCTTGTTTGTTGATGAGGTCGATGGAGTTGGCCCCGGTGCCGTGGAAGAGTCGCCTTTCATTGTTTGTAATGTGTTTGTTCTTCACCTCCAGCTGTTTCTTCATCAGCTGGTAGTTCTGCCACAGTGTTGGATTTTGGACCCGTTCAATCTGCCAACACAGTTACAACACTGTTACCAAAGTGGTAGCATTTTAGGATTGACAATCTATCATCACTACGAGGCAGAAAGACTCTAACCTCTGAAGAACAGCCGTTATATAACTTTAGCTTAGTGCCTTACCTGTTAGCATACAACTGCATGATATACACCAATCAGCCATAACATTATGACCACCTATCTAATATTGTGTTGGCCCTGACTCAACGAGGCATGGACTCCACTAGACCTCTGATACTGTGCTGTGGTACCTAGGACCAAGACTTTCTATCAGAATCAACATGAACTTTTTTTACCAGTTACAGTAGGTCATCTGTTGGATTGTATAATAACCTCAATGTTATGGCTGATCAAGTACATCCAATGGACACAGAGCAACATGAGCGCAAAACTTTATATATATATTAATAAAACAAATGCTTATCAGGTGAACAAAACTTCCAAGTTCAAAATCTGGAGATCAAAAACTGATTTCTTTCTAAAAGTCACTGAAACGCTGAAACAAAAAATGTAATGATATTACATAGATGCTATTTTGTATTTGCTGTTTGTAATTGTAAATTTTATTTGTACATTTTTTGATGTTGTGTGTTAGTGACGGCTGGTCGGATGGACAACCAGCATTTCCTCATTCTCCTCTCCCAACCAGCCACACGTCCATTTGTGAAGCCCTTTGTTCTAGATTAGAAAGTAGGTTTTGTTTGAATAGTAGGGGTGGACTGCAATTTTGAGTTGATCTTGTTTTCTCCTGTTTTGCTAGTTATGGAGGTAGGTCTATTGTCATCTGTTTCTGATGTAAGTGATTAATTTTCCAGATAGAGTTGTTTTGGTTGTTGTTTTGGCCTTGGTCCAACCTAAAACTGATACCTTAGTTATAGTTATTTGATCTTTGTGAGTTTTGTAAATAAATCACATTATTTTCATTCAAAATCTGAAACATATACATGGTCACATGGGCACCCCTAGACTGTACGTAACAGAAGTCATTCTGGGAGTTGCACACAAATGGTTGGAGGCCATTAAGTTAAACTTAATACATGTAAACAAGAACAGTGACTGTGCTCCACGATGCAGCGGCATCCAATCAAATACCTGCAAGTGCACATGCCTTATAGATGACTCTGTAACGAGAACTCTAAACTTCTGTTTACCTTGTGATATTTGAAATCAAAGATAAAATCTTGAAAACTTTCCAGAATTAAAATCTCAGAATTAAAATGTCTGAAGGTCCAGCTGAACTTCCAGGTACTTCATCGTCTCACCTAAACCTGAAACAACACAGTCCTACTTCTGATGATCAGAGATTGAACATACACTGATGATGTTTGGATGAAGACTCTTGTTGGTCAGTTCTGTCTCCACGTCGATGTATTCTTTGGATCCCGCAGTCAGAGGAAACAGTTTGAGGAGGTCACCTTTCATGTCACCCCAACGTGACGGCAGGGCGACATCATCTGCATAGAGAAAAACAAAAGTTCGATTAGAAGATCGTCTGTCAGGAAAAATCAGCCAGATGAGAACTCTGCAAACAAATTCACTCACTTTTTAAAACTTTTCTAAGGAGCTCCAACGTTTTCCGCCCGTTAGCTGATTCTGCTTTTTTCAGCCTCACATCAACGTCGTAGGTCTCGTTGTTGATCTTGATCTTCACGTTCTGTTTTTTCTCCAGAGCCTCCTCCAGGGTGAGGTTGGTGTGCATGTCGAAGGGCACCATCTTCCCGTTGTGGTGCTGAAACTGCCATTCTACCAGTCCACTCACCAGCAAGGCCTTGTTCCTCAAGTTCTCCGTCCTCTCCACCTTCCGGATGATGTCCCTGATGGTGAGCAACAAAAGAAGTTAAAGGAATATTCAAACATTGTCTTTGTATGGAAGCTTCTCCCCACCTCATATTCATTTTCTGACCTGACAGCACACTCAGCAGTGTAGACGTCTCTGGTCAGACCCTCAATGTGAATTTTGGGCTCCTGGTCCTCCATCCCTTTGTCCAGATGGATGCTAACGGTCAGGTTCCTCTGCAGAGCCCTCAGCTGGTCCATGTCAGCCTGCGACAGCTGATTGATGAACTGGTCTGTGATGGTTCTCTGCGCCTGCTCGGCCACAATCAGCTCCTCAATCCTTTTCTTCGCCTGCCTCACAGCCTGCAGAGGGAACGGTTGTGGAGTTCAGTTTCATATTTTATTTTGGCGGTTTCCACGGCTCACATTAAGGTGAATAAATGAACGTTCACCTTTTCATTGTCGGCACACAGCTGGAACACTGTGGGCTCAAACTCTTCCCGCTCCAGAACCAAGGCATCACTGCTGGGCCACTCGTCTGCAGAGCCCGTAAAAAACAATAATTAGCCACTGTCAGTAATCAGTTTACAACCATTAATCAAACCAATAACCGACAGCAGTCAATGTCAAGATAACCTTATGATACTTAACAGTTATCTAATGTTTCATAGTGCTGACAAAACATTGAAATGAAAGGTTTTGGAGGTTTCTTACATGGCAACTGGTGTGATCGCCTCAGCAATCGGCTGAATGGTGACTCACTCTTGTGCCTCATGTCTGATCTTTCTCTGAACAGTCTGAACTTTGAACTTGCTGGTGAAACACTGAAAAGAAGACAATGTTGTCATATTATTATTATTGTTCAAATCAAATCATCAAAATGTCATCTTTCTATGGCCAGAAGTGGCAACATTTGGACGGACAAAACAAGGTGGTTAGTTAGCTGGTGGAACTGATTGGTTCCAGTGTGTATCATTTCAGATACTTCAAATAATGGACAAAACTACAAAAGTCTGTGTTTCTTATGTAAGAACTTTGCAGGAACTTGTCTGAGAGTGTTTCTTCTGACTTCTAGCGGATGTTTTTATATAAACCACTACACTTCCATGTCACAATTGCTGCTGACATCCACCATATATTATTACTGTCATTAATGCTCCCATATCTGCATTACAGTTTATAGTTAGTTAATGATTTGCTGCTGCTGTGCATCTGTGTCTCTCTATCTCAGGTTCCACTGCTGCTGTAATCATTCATTGTAATTGTACGACATGTTTGTGTTGATTGTTCTGTACATGTGACATCCATTGCACGTCTGTCCGTCCTGGGAGAGGGATCCCTCCTCTGAATTAAACTTAAACAATACAAAAAAAAAAGATAATTTAAGTAAGGCAACAATAAAATAATATAAAATGATGTAGAAAACACACACTGCATACAACCCATACACATTCACACACCACATTTTAATATAAAGAATTCACTGATTCTGCAAGCCTTATGTCCTCAAGCATTATGTGGTGGGTTAGGGTTAGGGTTATGGTGATTAAAAGCAGTTAAAGAAGCAGCACTAAAAAAATCAGAACATTTACTTGCAGAGTGAGAGTTACAAACTCTGACACGGACCAGGGAACTATGACTAAAAGGAAGCTGGGATAAAATAACACTAACTAAAATAGCCTTATGATAAGACACACAGATATCCTCCATCTTAAAATAGTCAGGACTGAGAACTCTGTACAGAACAAGATCCAGTGTGTGACCCTTTGTATGAGTTAGGTCTTGTATTCCTTGTGTAAGATTAAAAGATTAAAGTTTCCATAAAATCCTGAACGAAAGGTTGCAATGGACAACAAACATGAATGTTGTAATTAGATATAAAATGAGATAGAAGCTCTTCTATAAAAAACATTTTTAGGTTTGGGAGGTCTGTAGATTATTAAAAAACAGGATCTTTAGAGTTAAGAGTAAAACCAATGTGCTCAAATTATTACATAATCTCTAATTATTACATAAAATCGAAGCATTTAAAATCTTTTCTATGGATGATGGAGGTGTGTATAACCAGGGGCGAGCCATGTCTGTAATAACAATAAGGAAAAGTAGATGGAAAAGCGTACTCTCCAGGCCTGGCATGTCCCCTGGGGTTGTGACCTCCCCTGCCACCTTGTCGGCCTCCCTGAAATCCATCTGATTTCCCCTCAGCTCCTCCTCCTCGTCCTCCTCTTTCACTAACCCAGTGGGTATAGGAGAACTGGCTCTGACCTCCACCTCCACCTCTGCCTAGACCCCATTGATATCTGATGGGAAGTGAACAAAACAGTGAAGTTTGTCTGATGTTTTCTGTAGAAACAAAAATAAAAAAAGGGGAAATCCTGACACTGTAGTTTTGTTGTCAAGTTTGTTCTCTGTCCTAACAACTAGCTGCAGTAACTGCTGACATCCTAACAATGGCAATTTTTTGCTCTTTTGATAGAACAAGACTAGATGGACCTATTCTTTGTTTCAAAAACAGACTACTGATATTTTTAGTTTTTGTACTTTTAAATAGATTTTGATCTTTTTGGGTTGGTGACTGACAGTTCAGTATCAATCTCATCTTACTCAGTGTTTTATTTCAAACTATTTCATTGAATATTAACCCAGCTTCAATTCCCTGCAGTATGATCTAACCAACAGTAAAACTTCATTTTAATAATTTACCCTGTGGCGCCTTTTCCTCCCGCCTTCTGTGGTACTGTCATAGTAGGTCCGAGGTCAGAGAACTCTCTGTTGACAGCCATGGCCAGAACTCTCACTGTGTTATCATTATTGTCCACCATGTGAATCTCAGTCAACGAGTTCAGACTTCCAGGACTGTCGCAGTACTCCCGCACTGCCTGAGCGATGGTGTCAGCACAGAGGTCAACAGGAAATCCAAACACGCCTGAGCTGATGGCTGGCAGTGCAATGGTGGAACACTTTACTTTTTCTGCTTGTCTCAGACTTTCTTTCACAGCAAGTTTCAGACGTGACACGAATGACTTCTTGTCATAGTCAGAGAACCGGGGACTGACGGCATGTACGACGTACTTGCAAGGTAGGTTACATGCACCTGTTACAATGGCGTCACCTGGGCGTAGATTTCCAAATTTGGCAGTGTAGTCGTTGCTGATTTTCTGCAGCTCTGGTCCTGCAGCCTTGAGCAGCGCCAACGCCAGGCCACCAATGTGCTGTAATTCCTCATTAGCTGCATTGACCACCGCGTCGACACTAAAGCTACAGATGTCTGCCTTGCGAACTGAAACCAAAACTCCGTTGGCAGTTTTCACTTTGCAATAACAATCGCCATTTACTACCTCATAGTCCTCTTCCTCCTCTTCCTCTTCATTCTCTGGACACAGCACCACCACACAGCTCAGCTCTGACATTATTGTAGACAGAAACATGCTTCCTTGAGTGATGAAGTACTTCTTAGCCCCAGGCTTGTCCACAATTAAGTTGTCAGTGGAGAGAGCACTAGTCAGTTCCTGGAAGCAGGATTTAACTTTCTGGACGTGGAGACGAGCCCCAGCGAAGTGAATTTTCGGCCTCTCTTCATCAAAACGGACTGTCACATCATTAGTTTTGGCAATATTGGTCCAATCTCGTGTTTTTTTCTTGTCAATAAACTGAACAACAGCGCAGGACTTGACACGAAGGGTTTCATTAACTTGTGAGTAGTTGACAATAAATTCCTTCAGATTGCGGCTGACCTCTTTCACTGGATCCTGGAAGCCGGCCACTGTTAGTTTGTCTCTTCTCTCTGGGTGGATCCGAATGGCTACTGTTTTATTCTTTGAGGAGTTGTAGGTGTCTAACAGCTGCTGGTTCAGGACCTGCCAGCCCTTAAGTTTCATTACCTCCTGGTCCTCTACATCTAAAGTCTGCACAGCCAAAACGGTCTTACTCTCTGCGTCAGCAAGGACATTGTCAGAGCTCCCCAACAGCAAAAACCCTTCGCTCTCAATGCTGTAGATGGCAGTGATGCCCTTGGATGTGAACAGACACTGAGACATGTCCATGGGATCCACTGACCTGAGAAAGTTTAAAAGATGTGGAGGGACATCTACCCGTTTTTTACTCATCCCCACCTTTTTCTCCAAGATCCAAGATTTTGTCTTGAAAACCTCCCCGGTCAGTCCTGTGATGGTTAAATTCTGGGTGCCTTCATCGTAGGAGACTTTCATGTCAGGAGAAATGTCCTGTGCAGCTTTCTGCAACCCTTCCTGCTTCAGGATGTAGAACATTGCAGGGGACAAACTCATTACCTCAGAGACACCATTTGTCTGCCGTTCAATCTGACTCATGGCTTTGAGAACGATATTCTCCACACAAGCCCTGATTTGTTTGATATCGTCAGCTTGGCCTGCCACGGTCAAAACACCCCTGGATGTATCCAGCACCAGGATGGCGTCTTCCTTGACGACCGAACGGACTTCTTTCTCTGCAGCTTTCCACGCAGGAGCATTTGCTGAACATTCGAAGGCCGTGTACTGAGACATTTGCTGACGGAAGGCCTCTTGGGCGGTACTCATCCACATATCTATTTGCTTTGCAGTGAGACCTTTCTGCCTCAAAAGGCTCGGGAGGGGGCTCAGCTTCACCTCTGGGTTATCCAAGTCCACACTGCAGAAGTACGGACTCATCTGACTGTTGATGCTTTTTGACAGTTTCTTCATCAGGAGGAATTTCCAGATAACGTGGTGAACTTTCTCTGTGAAGGGCTTGGGCAGCTTCCATAATGGTCGTTCTTTGCCGTACAGGGCGGCGCCCAGGGCCTCGTAGTACGGATACACCTTGATAGGAATGGACCGCATCACATAGTCTTCTTTAACGCAAATGGTTTTCACAACTGCAGCAATACAGGGAATAAAAACAGAAAATTGGAGTCCAATCCAGTTTCATTATACTTCATGTGTTTTGAAGTTACAATACTCTTGAACAAAGCAAAACTAAAAACCTTTGAGGTCACTGAAAGTCACGACGGCAGCCTGTTCATCTGGGATCATGACGATACTGTCCGGCAGAGCCCAGTTCTTCTCAAAGTACAGCTCCAGCATGTCTGGAAAGGAATCAGGATCAAGAATTGTGTTTCATTTTTATATGCTGCAGACTGAAAACATTTTTAATTCTTCGCAAAACCAGGATCAGCAGCCAGACCAAACCATGTTGAGCACAACCTCTGGGACCAATAGAGAATGAGTTTACCCTACCAAGGTGATTTACAGACTTTCCTGGTGGACAGATTGATAGTAGTGTACTCCTACCTGTGGTTAGCTCAGTCAGCCATGTAGCTACAGTAACTGACCTGACATATCCTGGTGTTATGGAATTTTCTATTCTTAAGTTACACAAGGTCACATGTGGGCCTTGAGGTCCTCCACAGTATTAATTGTTTGGCTTTGATTGGGAACAGTAGATGCCATCCTATCTCAACACTGTGGGGGCCAGGGTCTAAGAACTGTTGTGCTGCCTGCTTAGACATAATAGATAGAATAATAGATTCTATGTGACAATGTTGTCAATGTTGTATTTGACAATAACACTGTTCTTGGTAAAAAGATTTTCTTTAACTAATTCTGGGCATATATTAGGCTATATGTGGTGTTATCTTGAGGTTTAAAGTCTGTCCACCAGCTTGAGTTCAGCAGAATGTGAGACCGACTCAGGCACTTCTGATGCATGAGAGTGTCTCTAATTCTCCTTGGCCAAGCGTCAATAAATAATACAGCATAAGACATCAGAGGCCCCTGAACACTTTCTTCCTTCTTGACCTCACCATTGACCTTTGACTTGAATAGTTTCTCCACAACAGTCAGGATGCCAGCAGGGCATGCTGGGTTCACAGGTTGGGTTGGGTTACGGGTCCAACCGTGTTCACTGGAAGGTGGACGCTGACACTAGCTCATAGCACTAGACAAAGTCTACAGTGTCACTGACACCTGGAAACTTTTCTCCACCTTCAAATTACTACTCAACCTCCTCCTGCTACCTGCCTCACTGCTGATACCTTTGCATCATTCTTTACAGGCAAAGTGGCAGAAATCAGCAGCCAATTCTCTGACCAGCTCACTCCCAACCTGACTCCCAGCACTTCATCATGTAGCAGTCCTACTACATGTCTCTCTCCACCCCTGCTGTTGTTTGCACTTCTTTTTCTGGCTTTACACCCCTCTCTGAGAGTGAGGTACCCAAACTGTTGACATGTAGCCGTCATACTACATGCCCGTTGGACCCTATATCAACAAACCTTCTTCAGTCCATCAGGCCAACCATCACACCAGCTATCATACATGTGATAAATGAGTGAGAGTTTAGTGACCTGGAGTGACCTCCAGCACTTTTCCCACTGCATTCAAAGCAGCTCGAGTAACGCCTCTACTCAAGAAACCGTCTGAACCTGCTCAGGTCGAGAACTATCATCCTGTCTCACTTCTTCCTTTTTATCCAAAACTACTGAACAGGCGGTCACTAAGCAACTCCTTCCTACAGAGCAATTCCTCCTACAGAGCAATCTTCTTGATCCGAATCATTCTGGTTTCAAGAGCGGTCACTCAACTGAAACTGCTCTGTTGTCTGTCACAGAAGCCTTAAAAGAAGCAAGAGCAGCAGCACAGTCCTCTGTCGTCATTCTACTTGACTTATTAGCTGCCTTTAGCACAGTTAACCATCACATCCTCCTCTCTACTCTCTCTAAGATGGGCGTCTCTGGCTCGGCTCTTTCCTGGTTTGAATCCTACCTGACAGGGCCTCATTCAATGTATCCTGGCTTGGACAGCTGTCCAGCTGACCTCACCACAGGGGTGCCGCAAAGCTCAGTACTGGGACCCCTTCTATTTGCTATCTAATATCTGCTATCTAATAATTCCTTCACATGGCTTTTCCTATCACTGCTATGCAGATGACACTCAGCTGTATCTGTCAGTTCCTCCTGAGGACCCTTCAATATCTGCACAGGTCTCTGATTGCCTCTCAGACATATCCACATGGATGAAGGCATCACCTCCAGTTGAACCTCAAAAACTGAACTGCTGCTCCTCCCAGCCAAGCCTACTATACACCATGACATCAACATCAAAATTGATTCCCCTTGTCTGACTGCAAAATACTCTGACTTCTAATGCAATGAGTTCTGAAAATGCCCCTCCTTCCTTTATCTTTGCAGGTCAGTGTTCATTTCAAGACTAGACTACTGTAACGCTCTCCTGGTGGGCCTCCAGCCTGCACAGTGAAAACTCTTCAGATGATCCAGAACGTGGCGACGTGCCTGGTCTGCAACCAACCCAAAAGGTCACATGTCACCCTGCTGCTTATCGAGCTCCACTGACTACCTGTTGCAGCCCGCATTAAATTCCAAGCGCTAATGCTCGCATACAAAGGTGTCTCCGGTTCTGCACCTACCTACCTGAACACCCTTGTATAGGCATATGTTACCTTATGACCACTGCGCTCCTCCAGCGAGCAACCCCTAGCTCTGCCACCCGTTTGCTCAGGACAATCCAAACTTTTTCCGTCTATTGTTCCCCATTGGTGGAACACACTACCAGTTCCTACCAAATCAGGGGCGTCCCTCTCTACCTTTAAAAACCTCCTGAAGACAACCAGCTCTTCAGAGATTACCTTCTCTCCTAGCACCAGCTACAACTGGACATGAGAAAGCTCCCCCTTTAAGAACTGTCATAGCACGTATTGTTGCACTAACGCTTTCTTATCGCACTGTACCTTGATTGTTCTCTTCTCTGTAAGTCGATTTGGATAAAAGTGTCTGCTAAATGACTAAATGTAAATGTAAATATACAGGAAACACACCTCCGTTAATCCCACAGAACCTCCTCTACATCAGACTAACTTGGGGAAAACGTTGATTTAGCAGTTGGTGTACCTCTAACCGCAGCCGGAGGAAGACTCTCCACCCGGACGCTCTTTGCTGCCTCCAGCAGTCGAGCGGTCAGTCCGTGTCTCTGCAGCTTCTGGCTGGACTGACTCACAGTGAGGAACTTCTCCACATCTGCAAAAGATTCCAGATTACTAACATGCTGCATCATTCATCGCACAGACATTTGACGTCATCTGAAGCTTCTTATTCTGCATAGGTGTTGCTGTCATCAAAGAGCAGCAGGTCTTCCTGTAGTTATGTGGATCTGTATGTTTACTGCAGTGTCAGGTTCCTTCTTACCTGCTGGGCTGTTGAAGGTGATCACGGCTCTGTTGATCTCCCAGATGATCTCCAGACTGTAGCTGCTCTCGTCCAAACCTGAGATGTTCTCCACCAGCATGGACAACAGATCTCTGGACATGTCCTCTGCAACGTTGTCCAACAGCACAGCGAGGCTCTGAACGGACTCCGACTCTGAGAGGAGACAAATAAAAACCTGCGTCACCTTCTTTTCACCTTCAAACGTCTCTACACTAATTATACGTGAGGTTCAGAGATCGTTATTAGATATTAGGTAGTCGTTTAAGTTTAAAAACAAAAATAAGAGCAATTTGTGTGAAAGAAACATTTTGAAACGCAAGTAAATTTGCAAATATTCTGATTTTTTTTAAGATTATTTTTGGCTTTTTTCCAAGCTCTATTGACAGAGACAGCTGAAGAGTGACAGGAAATGTGGGGGGAGAGAGAGATGGGGAATGATAGGCAACAAAGGGCCATAGGTCACAGGTCACATTATTATATAGCCTTGGCATATGGCTATATAATAATAATAACAATAACAACAACAACAATAATAATAACAATAATGATAATAATAATATATTAAGAATTTATTAATGAACACCTCGACTAAAATACCCTATTTGCTACTCTACTTGAGGTGAGTTGGAAATTGGAATTGTGTACCATCTAAATAATAATAATAATAATTAATAATAATATTATAAATGATTATACATTTTTACAGTTGCACTTTTAATGCAAATAAAACTATTTTTAAAAAGTCAATTCAGTCGAGTAAAATGTTTGATAAAATATTAAATGACTGAATGAATGATTTCCAGACATCTTTCAGAAAACTGAGTTAATGCTGATGAAGACCATGAGACATGGCTGAAAGCTCTTGTGATATTTATTTTTATGTCAATTGAGCCAGTGTTATTACTATCATTATTGTGAACACACCATCCTGTTGCCACAAGAACTCACTAGAGCACTGGATGTTTAATTCTACTTCTTCCTCCTGTTTTTGTTTTGATTAAAAACTCACATCAGCTGCTATCAGCTGTTCTACGACTTACTTTTTTTAAAAATGAAAGTATATATATAAAGTGGATCTGTTATGTGTTTTTTAAAGTTTAATGTCTTTATCAGGAACCAATGGGCTTGGAGCTGGTAGACTTTAAGGCTGTAAAAACCTAAACAGAAGAACAGTTTTACCTGAGATGTTACTGCTACCCAGTGGAGCCTGAGAGGAAAAGAAAAAAATCTGTTTAAAGTGCTGCTAAAGTTCAGAAATGTTTCTGTCTCATGAAGAAATAAAGCAGGTTAGAGATTTCAATGTCTAAATCTAAATGAACCTTATTTCTATTATAAAAGGTAAAAGAAATCTGAAGAGGGCAACTCTCGAGCAGCAGTGGTAGGATAAAGAACATTTTAGTTTACAGGAAAAAAATATGTTGCTGTTGGAAAAAAGTTTCTTCACCCGTGAAATTCATTTACAGTAATTTGTTCAAATAAATAAATAAAATAAAATGTGCAAACTGAACATTGTAGGAGACTTTCATGTCAGGAGAAATGTCCTGTGCAGCTTTCTGCAACCCTTCCTGCTTCAGGATGTAGAACATTGCAGGGGACAAACTCATTACCTCAGAGACACCATTTGTCTGCCGTTCAATCTGACTCATGGCTTTGAGAACGATATTCTCCACACAAGCCCTGATTTGTTTGATATCGTCAGCTTGGCCTGCCACGGTCAAAACACCCCTGGATGTATCCAGCACCAGGATGGCGTCTTCCTTGACGACCGAACGGACTTCTTTCTCTGCAGCTTTCCACGCAGGAGCATTTGCTGAACATTCGAAGGCCGTGTACTGAGACATTTGCTGACGGAAGGCCTCTTGGGCGGTACTCATCCACATATCTATTTGCTTTGCAGTGAGACCTTTCTGCCTCAAAAGGCTCGGGAGGGGGCTCAGCTTCACCTCTGGGTTATCCAAGTCCACACTGCAGAAGTACGGACTCATCTGACTGTTGATGCTTTTTGACAGTTTCTTCATCAGGAGGAATTTCCAGATAACGTGGTGAACTTTCTCTGTGAAGGGCTTGGGCAGCTTCCATAATGGTCGTTCTTTGCCGTACAGGGCGGCGCCCAGGGCCTCGTAGTACGGATACACCTTGATAGGAATGGACCGCATCACATAGTCTTCTTTAACGCAAATGGTTTTCACAACTGCAGCAACACAGGGAATAAAAACAGAAAATTGGAGTCCAATCCAGTTTCATTATACTTCATGTGTTTTGAAGTTACAATACTCTTGAACAAAGCAAAACTAAAAACCTTTGAGGTCACTGAAAGTCACGACGGCAGCCTGTTCATCTGGGATCATGACGATACTGTCCGGCAGAGCCCAGTTCTTCTCAAAGTACAGCTCCAGCATGTCTGGAAAGGAATCAGGATCAAGAATTGTGTTTCATTTTTATATGCTGCAGACTGAAAACATTTTTTTATTTGCAGAAGCTGGATTATTAGAAGCAGAGGCCGTACTGAGGGTATATTATGAGGAGCTAACTGGCTGCTCAACTTCAACTCTCTGTGATTTACAGACTTTCCTGATGGACAGATAGCTTTGGCCTAACCACTCAATGTTAATGCTGTAAACTGATGCTGACTGAATCCACCACAACAGGCAACAGAACCAGGATCAGCAGCCAGACCAAACCATGTTGAGCACAACCTCTGGGACCAATAGAGAATGAGTTTACCCTACCAAGGTGATTTACAGACTTTCCTGGTGGACAGATTGATAGTAGTGAACTGCTACCTGTGGTTAGCTCAGTCAGCCATGTAGCTACAGTAACTGACCTGACATATCCCGGGATGCCAGCAGGGCATGCTGGGTTCACAGGTTGGGTTGGGTTACAGGTCCAACCGTGTTCACTGGAAGGTGGACACTGACACTAGCTCATAGCACTAGATGCAATGCATTGCAGTGGGAGTGTAATGCAATTTTGCTATTGGTTACTGTAAACACCAATGAATATCTGTGAAAATTCCTTGACTGTTTTTACAGGAAACACGCCTCCGTTAATCCCACAGAACCTCCTCTACATCAGACTAACTTGGGGAAAACGTTGATTTAGCAGTTGGTGTACCTCTAACCGCAGCCGGAGGAAGACTCTCCACCCGGACGCTCTTTGCTGCCTCCAGCAGTCGAGCGGTCAGTCCGTGTCTCTGCAGCTTCTGGCTGGACTGACTCACAGTGAGGAACTTCTCCACATCTGCAAAAGATTCCAGATTACTAACATGCTGCATCATTCATCGCACAGACATTTGACGTCATCTGAAGCTTCTTATTCTGCATAGGTGTTGCTGTCATCAAAGAGCAGCAGGTCTTCCTGTAGTTATGTGGATCTGTATGTTTACTGCAGTGTCAGGTTCCTTCTTACCTGCTGGGCTGTTGAAGGTGATCACGGCTCTGTTGATCTCCCAGATGATCTCCAGACTGTAGCTGCTCTCGTCCAAACCTGAGATGTTCTCCACCAGCATGGACAACAGATCTCTGGACATGTCCTCTGCAACGTTGTCCAGCAGCACAGCGAGGCTCTGAACGGACTCCGACTCTGAGAGGAGACAAATAAAAACCTGCGTCACCTTCTTTTCACCTTCAAACGTCTCCACACTAATTATACGTGAGGTCAGGTTCAAATACTAGATATTACTTATTTTCAGATATTGAGCTAATGCTGCTGATGAAGACCATGACACACAGCTGAAAGCTCTTGTAATACAATTTTTCTGAAAACTATCAGGAACCTTTGAACACGTCAAACAGAGTTTCACACAGACTTCCTGTGGATTTCTTGTACAGTCTGTTTGTTTTACCGTCTTCTTTCTCTGCAGAGGCTCCATTTCCAGGCTCAGGCTCCGACTTCGGGGTCTTTGAATCTGTCGATGAATCTGAGAAAGAAGAAAATCAAATTCGTTCACTTCAGATTGAAGCTGCAGAAGGTAAAACCTCATTCTCTCTCTCAGCTGTCCTTATCACTGCGCTGAACATTCTGCCACAAGAGGCCAGTGCAGCACCAACAAACGCACTGCTTCCTCCTGTTTGCTCTGATTCAAAACTACAGCGATCAGCTGGAAACTAGAAATCTGTGAGGAGCTTTTAAAGTTTCTTCAGGAGGAACCGATGAGCTCGGAGCTGGAAGGCGTTTTACCTGAGACGTTGTCGCTGGCCGGGGCAGTCTGAGAAGAAAAAACACAAAGAAACATTTTAATCTTTAAAATTTAAAGTTCAGAAATGTTGGCGATGATTTTCATGTTCCCTCACTGAGGAGAACAAACTCAGGAACGACCCTTTAATGTAAGAACTGACATAAAACGAGTTGTTGGATCAAAGTTTTTACACCTGTGAAAATTCACAAGAACATTTGTTCACCTCACTGAATAAAATCAGGTTTTCCGGATCAGCAGACTGTCTGATATCTGTCAGACAGCACGCTTTGACAGCTGCTCGCTGTGTAAATGTTTAACTTCCATAAAACTCTGCAGTTTGTTTCAGTGCTGAAGATTCCCGCTCAGGAAGTCCACAGATCTCTAAGATATTTTCCAGGGTCACCTTCACGAACTCAGACGATGTTTAACAAAACCCAAATCTGTCAAACAACATTTAGCTTCAATCAAGAAACAAGATAATAAACCGTCATACGTCAGACGGTTCACTTCATGGAACGAGGTGGAGGTTTGCGTTCAGGAATCTGTTTACATGGAAACCACAGAAGAAGAAAGGAGCCGTCATACAGGCAGACTGATGTTCAGGTGCAGCTTTCTGCTTTCCACAATATCTGACTCACGCTTTTATATTGAGTCCAACGATGACAAACACCTGAGATCAGTTCCAGTCAGGTCACCATCAGGTCAGAACTCAAGTCCATACAAAGAAGACTACAAACCCCAGAGGACGACGACACGGCAGCCTGTAAATCTTTAACAGCTCTTCTACTTACTGATGCAGAAATCAGACGTAACTGGATGGTTTTATTCTCCAGGATGATTTCATGGTTCTGCCTGGCGAGGACTCTGTCTCTCACTGAAATCACATCGAACATCGAAATCAGGGTCAAAGTTCATGAACACCAGGAAGTCTGAAAGGAAAACAGTCTGTTCTTTCTGAATATTGAGTTGTTTCACCAGGCCAAACCAGATTTCTATAGAAAATTTAACCCACTGGCTCTGGATGTCATATTGTTTAGCCAACATCGGGCTCCCTAATAAACTCTCTATAGGTCTGTCTAACAGAGATAACTCCACCTCTTTCCATTTTGCCAAGTAGCCTTTATTACACCAATAAATGAATGTCAGTGGTCTCACCTGTGCTGCTAAGTAGTAATCTTTGAGTCTTGGCAAGCCCATCCCCCCATTACACTTTGGCAGCTGTAAGGTTTTATATCTCACCCTGGGGGCTTTGCCATTCCAGATAAAACGGGATATCATCTTATCCCATTCTCTGAATTGATTATCAGGGACACAAATGGGTAAGGACTGAAACAAATAAAGTAATCTGGGTAAAATATTTGTCTTTATTGTCAAAATTCTGCTACCAAGTTCAGGGGCAGGAGAGCCCATCTGTCTAGATCCTCCTTTATCTGGGAATTAATACCTCCATAATTTTCCAAGAATAACTGTGTGAAGTCCTTTGTTAATTTAACACCCAAGTATTTAATAGAGGTAGAGTCCCAGTTGAACTTGTACTCATTTTTAAGGGCTAATGATGGTACAAAGTTGAACATCAAGGCTTGTGTTTTACTAACATTAAGGGTGTAGCCTGACAGGGTTCCATACATCTGCAATAGATCCATTAGTCCTTGTATCCCTGACTCTGGATTCTTTAGGCTGACCAGGACGTCATCTGCATAAAGACATATTTTGTGTGTCTGTATCTTTTATTGTGATGCCCTCCAGGTCGGGGTTCTGTCTTATGGCTTGAGCAAGAGGTTCAATGAAAAGGTTAAAGTGCACAGGGCTGGCTGGGCAGCCCTGACGACAGCCGCGATGCAAGTAAATAGATCCTGACAGGCTTCCGTTTACCTTAATTCTGGCTATTGGAGACGTGTATAGTGTTTTGATGCCTTTAATAAATTTCTTGGGAAAGCCAAATTTTTCCATAACTGTATAAAGAAATTCCCACCCCACCGAATAAAATGCTTTCTCTGCATCCAAACTAAGTAAGATAGCTCCGATTTGATCCTTTTTATGTTATGTCCACAGTAATGTGGAGGGGCCTGCATTGTCTTGGGTTTGTCTACCTTTAATAAACCCGGTTTGATCTTCCTCCATTCTTTTAGTTAAAATAGCTGCATATAATTTGAAATAATCGTTCTAACTTGATTGACCTCTGACCCGAGGCCAGCAGCGGGCTGTGACTGACACTCACCCTCCTCTGATCTGAAGTACACAGCCGCTCTCGGAGCTCCGTCCTCGGCCTCCACTCGGCAGTCTCCCCCGCTGGACTTCTTCTTGCTCTGGAAGTAAAGTTGCAGTTTGTTCTTCACTGTTTTATTCTGAGTCGGGCTCCAGTCCCCCTCCACCGTCACCGGAGGACACTCTGCCATACTGCCGTCCGTCCGGTACCGACACACCGACACACTGACACGAGCGGGCGGCGGAGTGTGTGTGTGTGTGTGAGCAGGCTTCAGGATACTTTCACTTTCGATTCTTCACTAAATGTCGGAGAAACAGAAGTGAGACAGCTGACTCACGGAGGCACGAGGACGGTTCATAACACGTTGACTGTATTCTGTGTCAGTATCTGTATTAGTTGAATATTAACTGTCTGCCAACACGACCTCTGAACAACAGCTGCTGGCCTCGGACACATTAAGAAGGCAACAAATTCCACTAATTAAATTTTGACAAAGCATCAGGCCAGTTTTCTCTGAGCACGGATGAACCCAGGGTACAGTTGACCCTATCAGGCCTCCATAGTTCTGTCGTAGAGGAGTGTAGCTTCAATTTCAGAAGCCAACTTCATATACAAAGTAACTGAAGCTGTCAGACAAATTATTCACCATTACTACATTTACTACATGATTTTTGACATTTACATACATGTCTGTTAAATACACATTTCTGTAAAGCAACAGAGTTTCACTGTAGAACTGATCATGTTATGACTGTCAGTTCTGCTTGACTATGTCCAGAATTTAAAGCAGAGGGATGTGAGGACAGTTTGAAACATTTGGGGAAAAAAGAAAGTGAGAACATTTTTTCAGAAAATTAAGTTCTCGGCCAGCCAGTCAGAGTTGAGAATTATTTTTAAAAGACACAAGCAGACATCAGAAACCAGTACTAGGTTTCAAAGAAATATTTTCTGTGTTAGATATTAACATGAAAATATTTCAAACAAATCTAAAATAATAAAGATAAACAGCATGACATGCACAGGATGTATCTTATCACATTCCACAACAAATTCAGATTCAGTTTAATCTGTGAGGGTTAGCATGTGATAAAATACACTGAGACGAGTTGACATCTTAATTTCAGTTCATGTTTTATTGTAAGCTGAACTACGTCACTAATGATGCTTTCATGGTCATGAACAGCCTGTGTTGTAATTCACTGATCCAAATCCAAAACATCCTCCAGACTGTGACAGTGGAAATAAAAGGAAACATGGTCTGAGGTGAACTTACTGCCACCAGGAGGAGACAAAGCTGAGCCAGGGTCAGTACGGCTGAGTCCGCCACGACACAGCAGAAAAAACAGGTACATTCCTAAAAGTAAGTTTGACTTTGAGACTGAAATGAAACCATGATTAACAGTAAGTTCTTATGGTTGAATCCCTCCCCTTTATTCCTGTTTTATTTTAAACTTCCTGTTCCTGTGATCAAGTAACTCCATCTTTGTTTCATCACAAATATCTCGACAACAAACTTTGGTGTTTGGAGTATTTCTGTATTTTTATAATACTGATACATACACGGATCAGCCATAATATTTATACCACAGGTGAAGTGAATAACATGATGATGAGTTGTTGTGTTAGAAGCAGAACATGGAGAAGCACGAGGATTCTGTTCCCTGATGGCCTCCTTCAGCACGATAACACAAACATGGTTCAGGAATGATTTGAGTGAACACAACGACGAGTTCAAGGTGTTGACTCGGCCTGCTAATTCCTCAGATCTCAATCAATAGTGTCATCTGTGTCCATGGAGACCACACCTCCAAACCTCCAGGACTTAAATGATCTGCTGCTAATGACCTGGTGCCATATATCACAGCACACCTTCAGAGGTGTATATATATATAATGTTATGGCTGATCTGTACAATGACAGTGTAGTGGTAGTGATGAGACCCAGAACAGAGCTAAAAGAGAGAGAATGGTCTTAGTGTAGATTCATCCGATGGTCACAAAAATGAGGAATCAAGTTGCTGCACATGAAGACTGTTAACTACTGTTAACAAATAAATATATCAGCTTACAAGCTGCTGATAAGTTACTGCTGTGTCTAAAGATAAGGAGCCATCAGTTACTGCAGGTTTAAGGTGCAGTGTCTGATTATGACGGATAAAGGAAAGCAGAGTGTCAGGAAACTTTTGACCAGATGAATTCACATTTAACAAAAATAAAAAGGTTCCAACATTCAAACATGTTCAACATAAGACGTCCCGTGGCTTCAAGTCTTCCCTGGAGAACTCTAACATGTGAACTTCATGTCAGTTAAAGAGCTCTCGTTATGACGCGGCCTCCTGCTGCTGCAGTTCACTCTGGTATTTATGAGCCTGGAGGAGCCACCTGGACTTCTTCACCAAGCTGCTGATGCATGTTGGGACATTTTCTGACTTCCTGGTGTCGTGGTGGATCCTGAGTAATTATCAGCAGTTTTACTTTCAAAGTAAAAGATATGAAACCAAACCACCAAACTGCTGAGTTAAAGAAGACGTTAATAAATGTGAAGAAATCATTCATTCCAAAATGTTTTCATGGTTAATTCATCCATAAACTCAAAGTCAGACATTTTCAGTCATTGTTGACAAGTTGGTCATCATCAGATTAATCGTCAGTGAAAATAATAATGGCTCCAATCCAGTGACGTTGTTTCCAATAAACATGATACAGATACTTTATTAATCCGCCTACAAAGCTCTGATTGGCTCGTCGACTCTTCACTCAGCACAGCAGCAGATCTTGAGCGGCTGGTTTCATATTTTAGGAGAAGCGTCTGTGTTTGTGTCTGAGCCTGTTTGAAAGCTTAAAGCCCCCTGCGCAGGCCTCGTGCATGTCTGTAGTAAACTGGGCTACAGGGCCTTCAGAACATGCTTATTTTGTAAGTGCGGGCCTGTTAGTGAGCACAGCTTCCTCCAGTTAACACAGCCAGATGTTTCTCTTTTAAGTTTGGGGCTTCTTAATGAGGAATATGCCGGAGAACGAGGTGCAGCTGGGATGTAAAGTGTTAAAGGTCCTGAACCCTGTGGATTTATAGATCTCTCACATGCAGCTCTGCAGGGTTCTACATGTTCATCACATCTGGGTCAGGAGGCCCTGCATGCCAGCGGCAGCAGGACAGGCGTCTGCATGTCTGCTCGCAGGACGGACACATAAATACCTGGACGCTGCTTTCACTGTCAGACTGTCCGCTGCAGGTGGAAGACAGAGGACGCTGAGAGACGCCAACATGGTCCCACTGAGGCTGGTCGCCTTCGGCTGTGAGTGTCCTCTTTTCAAACCTTTCAGGAAAAAGGAAGCGTAGTATCAGAAGTTATGATGTGTGACGCCTGAGCAGGAAGGATGAAGAAAGACTTGTTGTTACTTTATAGTTCTATGAATATTTCATTTGTTGAGCTTTTAGAGCCGTTCTGATCAAACAGTATTTGCTGTTTAATGCTTGTTATTTAGAACTCTGATTATCATTTGTCAGATGAGTTACAGTGCTGAAGTGATGAAGAGTCACTCTGATGATGTGTGCTGTGCTTTCAGTGCTGGCTGCAGCTTGGTATTTGACTCGTGCTGCCGGTGAGTTGAACAGAACTGAAGAACATTTGGACTTTAGTCATTTCATCACAGGTTATAGATCAATAGAAAATCACTGCAGAACTGTAATGTTTCAAAGACTGTGCTGGAGATTTTCATATACAGGAATAATGAAGTTTAACATTTCACAGATAATAATCACACAGCTTGGTATTTATATACTGACTCGATGATGATGATGATGATGATGATGGTGATGGTGATGATGATGATGGTGATGATGATGGTGATGATGGTGATGGTGATGGTGGTGATGATGATGATGGTGATGATGAAGGTGATGATGGTGATGATGATGATGGTGATGATGAAGGTGATGTTCTGACAGAGGGGGAGGTCCTGTACGCCTGTCACAATGACACTGCAAAGATTTCATGTGGTAAGCAAACACACTTCATTCAGATTATTTATTTACCTGCTGTCAGTCTCTGTCCTAAGCTCAGCCGCTGTAAAGATCTTGAGTGTCAGCTCTTGACCTGAGATATTTGGGTGACCTTACAGTGTGAGCTCAGGCTCAGGTCCTCACAGAGAACATGCACATCATGTCACTCGTGTCTCGTCCTCCCGCAGAGGTCGGCAGTAAGATAAAGCTGGAGCACATCCTGTACAAGGTCGGCGTGGGGACGAGGTGCGGGGACGGAAAACGCCACCCAGACGACGGACCCGACACCTACTGCTCCTTCCCCTGGGCTGAGATGGTGGTGGAGGACCTGTAAGAACATGAAGTTACGTCTTCGGTTCTTCACTGACTCACTGACCTTTGCAACACTGACACGTCTTCTGTCCCCAGCTGTGCTAACAAGAAGTCCTGTGAGGTCCCGGTCACGGAGTGGGTGTTTGGTGAATATCCCTGTAAGGAGCAGACCAGATACCTGGAGGTGTCCTACAGCTGCGCCACACCTCCTCCACCTCCTCCACCTCCTCCGCCTCCAACCAAACCTGACTGTATGTACATACACATCGTATGTCCTCACACAGACAACACAAACAGCCTGTTTTAATAAAACTGTTGGACGTCATGTGAACGTGCTGTAAACACACGTGACATCCTGAGCATCGACATTCAGTCTGACTTACTCTGATTTATCCTGAGAGGCAGAACTTCACCATCAGTCCAGGATTCAACCCTAAAACCTTCCTGTTTCCTGTCAGTCTGTCTGATGTCGCACTTCATTTGTCATCCCTCATCACGCTTGTGTTTCTCTGCAGGTGTCGACAAATCAGCCGCTGAAGCCTGAAACTTTATTGTTCATCAATGTGAAGACACAGCGACTGATGGTGGCACGTCTGCTCTTCAACAGTTTTTGAAGTTTGATTACTGACTCAATAAATCATAAAGCTCACTTTGTGAAATAAACTGTCAGATGTTTCTTTTGTTGTATGAATTATTAAAGTGATTCTGGAGCCATCACTGTGAAACAAACCAGCTGTGTGTTTCATTACCATCATTAACGTGAAAGCTCAGTATTCACTTCTGTTACATTTGATCATCCATAAAAACACGTGGTGACGTGTGTCCAGCAGGGACAGGACTGAGGACTGTCTCCATGTCCCACATGCTGAGATCACGTGTCATCGTGTTATGAACCGTCCTCGTGCCTCCGTGAGTCAGCTGTCTCACTTCTGTTTCTCCGACATTTAGTGAAGAATCGAAAGTGAAAGTATCCTGAAGCCTGCTCACACACACACACACACACTCCGCCGCCCGCTCGTGTCAGTGTGTCGGTGTGTCGGTACCGGACGGACGGCAGTATGGCAGAGTGTCCTCCGGTGACGGTGGAGGGGGACTGGAGCCCGACTCAGAATAAAACAGTGAAGAACAAACTGCAACTTTACTTCCAGAGCAAGAAGAAGTCCAGCGGGGGAGACTGCCGAGTGGAGGCCGAGGACGGAGCTCCGAGAGCGGCTGTGTACTTCAGATCAGAGGAGGGTGAGTGTCAGTCACAGCCCGCTGCTGGCCTCGGGTCAGAGGTCAATCAGGTCAGAATAATCACACACAGGACTCTGAAAGACTGAAGCCAAGACTGCAAGATCTGAAAACGACGTTTAAACATCAATCAGGGTCTGAGCATGCGCAGCTCCTCCATTTTGTTCAGATGATGGGTGTGGTCACACAATCAATGCTGCTGAGGAATGTCTGTTTGAATCAGTCTAAAACCTGGACGTAGTCTCTGTGACGTCCTACAGACTGTCTAAAACCTGGGCGTAGTCTCTGTGACTGTCACAGACTGTCTAAAACCTGGACGTAGTCTCTGTGACTATCACAGACTGTCTAAAACCTGGACGTAGTCTCTGTGACGTCCTACAGACTGTCTAAAACCTGGGCGTAGTCTCTGTGACTGTCACAGACTGTCTAAAACCTGGACGTAGTCTCTGTGACGTCCTACAGACTGTCTAAAACCTGGGCGTAGTCTCTGTGACTGTCACAGACTGTCTAAAACCTGGACATAGTCTCTGTGACGTCCTACAGACTGTCTAAAACCTGGGCGTAGTCTCTGTGACTGTCCTACAGACTGTCTAAAACCTGGTCGTAGTCTCTGTGACTGTCACAGACTGTCTAAAACCTGGACGTAGTCTTTGTGACTGTCACAGACTGTCTAAAACCTGGACGTAGTCTCTGTGACGTCCTACAGACTGTCTAAAACCTGGGCGTAGTCTCTGTGACTGTCACAGACTGTCTAAAACCTGGACATAGTCTCTGTGACGTCCTACAGACTGTCTAAAACCTGGGCGTAGTCTCTGTGACTGTCACAGACTGTCTAAAACCTGGTCGTAGTCTCTGTGACTGTCACAGACTGTCTAAAACCTGGACGTAGTCTCTGTGACTGTCACAGACTGTCTAAAACCTGGTCGTAGTCTCTGTGACGTCCTACAGACTGTCTAAAACCTGGGCGTAGTCTCTGTGACTGTCACAGACTGTCTAAAACCTGGTCGTAGTCTCTGTAACGTCCTACAGACTGTCTAAAACCTGGGCGTAGTCTCTGTGACTGTCACAGACTGTCTAAAACCTGGACGTAGTCTCTGTGACTGTCACAGACTGTCTAAAACCTGGACATAGTCTCTGTGACGTCCTACAGACTGTCTAAAACCTGGGCGTAGTCTCTGTGACTGTCACAGACTGTCTAAAACCTGGACGTAGTCTCTGTGACTGTCACAGACTGTCTAAAACCTGGACGCAGTCTCTGTGACTGTCACAGACTGTCTAAAACCTGGGCGTAGTCTCTGTGACTGTCCTACAGACTGTCTAAAACCTGGACGTAGTCTCTGTGACTGTCACAGACTGTCTAAAACCTGGTCGTAGTCTCTGTGACTGTCACAGACTGTCTAAAACCTGGACATAGTCTCTGTGACGTCCTACAGACTGTCTAAAACCTGGGCGTAGTCTCTGTGACTGTCCTACAGACTGTTTTCCTTTCAGACTTCCTGGTGTTCATGAACTTTGACCCTGATTTCGATGTTCGATGTGATTTCAGTGAGAGACAGAGTCCTCGCCAGGCAGAACCATGAAATCATCCTGGAGAATAAAACCATCCAGTTACGTCTGATTTCTGCATCAGTAAGTAGAAGAGCTGTTAAAGATTTACAGGCTGCCGTGTCGTCGTCCTCTGGGGTTTGTAGTCTTCTTTGTATGGACTTGAGTTCTGACCTGATGGTGACCTGACTGGAACTGATCTCAGGTGTTTGTCATCGTTGGACTCAATATAAAAGCGTGAGTCAGATATTGTGGAAAGCAGAAAGCTGCACCTGAACATCAGTCTGCCTGTATGACGGCTCCTTTCTTCTTCTGTGGTTTCCATGTAAACAGATTCCTGAACGCAAACCTCCACCTCGTTCCATGAAGTGAACCGTCTGACGTATGACGGTTTATTATCTTGTTTCTTGATTGAAGCTAAATGTTGTTTGACAGATTTGGGTTTTGTTAAACATCGTCTGAGTTCGTGAAGGTGACCCTGGAAAATATCTTAGAGATCTGTGGACTTCCTGAGCGGGAATCTTCAGCACTGAAACAAACTGCAGAGTTTTATGGAAGTTAAACATTTACACAGCGAGCAGCTGTCAAAGCGTGCTGTCTGACAGATATCAGACAGTCTGCTGATCCGGAAAACCTGATTTTATTCAGTGAGTTGAACAAATGTTCTTGTGAATTTTCACAGGTGTAAAAACTTTGATCCAACAACTCGTTTTATGTCAGTTCTTACATTAAAGGGTCGTTCCTGAGTTTGTTCTCCTCAGTGAGGGAACATGAAAATCATCGCCAACATTTCTGAACTTTAAATTTTAAAGATTAAAATGTTTCTTTGTGTTTTTTCTTCTCAGACTGCCCCGGCCAGCGACAACGTCTCAGGTAAAACGCCTTCCAGCTCCGAGCTCATCGGTTCCTCCTGAAGAAACTTTAAAAGCTCCTCACAGATTTCTAGTTTCCAGCTGATCGCTGTAGTTTTGAATCAGAGCAAACAGGAGGAAGCAGTGCGTTTGTTGGTGCTGCACTGGCCTCTTGTGGCAGAATGTTCAGCGCAGTGATAAGGACAGCTGAGAGAGAGAATGAGGTTTTACCTTCTGCAGCTTCAATCTGAAGTGAACGAATTTGATTTTCTTCTTTCTCAGATTCATCGACAGATTCAAAGACCCCGAAGTCGGAGCCTGAGCCTGGAAATGGAGCCTCTGCAGAGAAAGAAGACGGTAAAACAAACAGACTGTACAAGAAATCCACAGGAAGTCTGTGTGAAACTCTGTTTGACGTGTTCAAAGGTTCCTGATAGTTTTCAGAAAAATTGTATTACAAGAGCTTTCAGCTGTGTGTCATGGTCTTCATCAGCAGCATTAGCTCAATATCTGAAAATAAGTAATATCTAGTATTTGAACCTGACCTCACGTATAATTAGTGTGGAGACGTTTGAAGGTGAAAAGAAGGTGACGCAGGTTTTTATTTGTCTCCTCTCAGAGTCGGAGTCCGTTCAGAGCCTCGCTGTGCTGCTGGACAACGTTGCAGAGGACATGTCCAGAGATCTGTTGTCCATGCTGGTGGAGAACATCTCAGGTTTGGACGAGAGCAGCTACAGTCTGGAGATCATCTGGGAGATCAACAGAGCCGTGATCACCTTCAACAGCCCAGCAGGTAAGAAGGAACCTGACACTGCAGTAAACATACAGATCCACATAACTACAGGAAGACCTGCTGCTCTTTGATGACAGCAACACCTATGCAGAATAAGAAGCTTCAGATGACGTCAAATGTCTGTGCGATGAATGATGCAGCATGTTAGTAATCTGGAATCTTTTGCAGATGTGGAGAAGTTCCTCACTGTGAGTCAGTCCAGCCAGAAGCTGCAGAGACACGGACTGACCGCTCGACTGCTGGAGGCAGCAAAGAGCGTCCGGGTGGAGAGTCTTCCTCCGGCTGCGGTTAGAGGTACACCAACTGCTAAATCAACGTTTTCCCCAAGTTAGTCTGATGTAGAGGAGGTTCTGTGGGATTAACGGAGGCGTGTTTCCTGTAAAAACAGTCAAGGAATTTTCACAGATATTCATTGGTGTTTACAGTAACCAATAGCAAAATTGCATTACACTCCCACTGCAATGCATTGCATCTAGTGCTATGAGCTAGTGTCAGTGTCCACCTTCCAGTGAACACGGTTGGACCTGTAACCCAACCCAACCTGTGAACCCAGCATGCCCTGCTGGCATCCCGGGATATGTCAGGTCAGTTACTGTAGCTACATGGCTGACTGAGCTAACCACAGGTAGCAGTTCACTACTATCAATCTGTCCACCAGGAAAGTCTGTAAATCACCTTGGTAGGGTAAACTCATTCTCTATTGGTCCCAGAGGTTGTGCTCAACATGGTTTGGTCTGGCTGCTGATCCTGGTTCTGTTGCCTGTTGTGGTGGATTCAGTCAGCATCAGTTTACAGCATTAACATTGAGTGGTTAGGCCAAAGCTATCTGTCCATCAGGAAAGTCTGTAAATCACAGAGAGTTGAAGTTGAGCAGCCAGTTAGCTCCTCATAATATACCCTCAGTACGGCCTCTGCTTCTAATAATCCAGCTTCTGCAAATAAAAAAATGTTTTCAGTCTGCAGCATATAAAAATGAAACACAATTCTTGATCCTGATTCCTTTCCAGACATGCTGGAGCTGTACTTTGAGAAGAACTGGGCTCTGCCGGACAGTATCGTCATGATCCCAGATGAACAGGCTGCCGTCGTGACTTTCAGTGACCTCAAAGGTTTTTAGTTTTGCTTTGTTCAAGAGTATTGTAACTTCAAAACACATGAAGTATAATGAAACTGGATTGGACTCCAATTTTCTGTTTTTATTCCCTGTATTGCTGCAGTTGTGAAAACCATTTGCGTTAAAGAAGACTATGTGATGCGGTCCATTCCTATCAAGGTGTATCCGTACTACGAGGCCCTGGGCGCCGCCCTGTACGGCAAAGAACGACCATTATGGAAGCTGCCCAAGCCCTTCACAGAGAAAGTTCACCACGTTATCTGGAAATTCCTCCTGATGAAGAAACTGTCAAAAAGCATCAACAGTCAGATGAGTCCGTACTTCTGCAGTGTGGACTTGGATAACCCAGAGGTGAAGCTGAGCCCCCTCCCGAGCCTTTTGAGGCAGAAAGGTCTCACTGCAAAGCAAATAGATATGTGGATGAGTACCGCCCAAGAGGCCTTCCGTCAGCAAATGTCTCAGTACACGGCCTTCGAATGTTCAGCAAATGCTCCTGCGTGGAAAGCTGCAGAGAAAGAAGTCCGTTCGGTCGTCAAGGAAGACGCCATCCTGGTGCTGGATACATCCAGGGGTGTTTTGACCGTGGCAGGCCAAGCTGACGATATCAAACAAATCAGGGCTTGTGTGGAGAATATCGTTCTCAAAGCCATGAGTCAGATTGAACGGCAGACAAATGGTGTCTCTGAGGTAATGAGTTTGTCCCCTGCAATGTTCTACATCCTGAAGCAGGAAGGGTTGCAGAAAGCTGCACAGGACATTTCTCCTGACATGAAAGTCTCCTACGATGAAGGCACCCAGAATTTAACCATCACAGGACTGACCGGGGAGGTTTTCAAGACAAAATCTTGGATCTTGGAGAAAAAGGTGGGGATGAGTAAAAAACGGGTAGATGTCCCTCCACATCTTTTAAACTTTCTCAGGTCAGTGGATCCCATGGACATGTCTCAGTGTCTGTTCACATCCAAGGGCATCACTGCCATCTACAGCATTGAGAGCAAAGGGGTTTTGCTGTTGGGGAGCTCTGACAATGTCCTTGCTGACGCAGAGAGTAAGATGAAGACCGTTTTGGCTGTGCAGACTCTAGATGTAGAGGACCAGGAGGTAATGAAACTTAAGGGCTGGCAGGTCCTGAACCAGCAGCTGTTAGACACCTACAACTCCTCAAAGAATAAAACAGTAGCCATTCGGATCCACCCAGAGAGAAGAGACAAACTAACAGTGGCCGGCTTCCAGGATCCAGTGAAAGAGGTCAGCCGCAATCTGAAGGAATTTATTGTCAACTACTCACAAGTTAATGAAACCCTTCGTGTCAAGTCCTGCGCTGTTGTTCAGTTTATTGACAAGAAAAAAACACGAGATTGGACCAATATTGCCAAAACTAATGATGTGACAGTCCGTTTTGATGAAGAGAGGCCGAAAATTCACTTCGCTGGGGCTCGTCTCCACGTCCAGAAAGTTAAATCCTGCTTCCAGGAACTGACTAGTGCTCTCTCCACTGACAACTTAATTGTGGACAAGCCTGGGGCTAAGAAGTACTTCATCACTCAAGGAAGCATGTTTCTGTCTACAATAATGTCAGAGCTGAGCTGTGTGGTGGTGCTGTGTCCAGAGAATGAAGAGGAAGAGGAGGAAGAGGACTATGAGGTAGTAAATGGCGATTGTTATTGCAAAGTGAAAACTGCCAACGAAGTCTTGGTTTCAGTTCGCAAGGCAGACATCTGTAGCTTTAGTGTCGACGCGGTGGTCAATGCAGCTAATGAGGAATTACAGCACATTGGTGGCCTGGCGTTGGCGCTGCTCAAGGCTGCAGGACCAGAGCTGCAGAAAATCAGCAACGACTACACTGCCAAATTTGGAAATCTACGCCCAGGTGACGCCATTGTAACAGGTGCATGTAACCTACCTTGCAAGTACGTCGTACATGCCGTCGGTCCCCGGTTCTCTGACTATGACAAGAAGTCATCCGTGTCACGTCTGAAACTTGCTGTGAAAGAAAGTCTGAGACAAGCAGAAAAAGTAAAGTGTTCCACCATTGCACTGCCAGCCATCAGCTCAGGCGTGTTTGGATTTCCTGTTGACCTCTGTGCTGACACCATCGCTCAGGCAGTGCGGGAGTACTGCGACAGTCCTGGAAGTCTGAACTCGTTGACTGAGATTCACATGGTGGACAATAATGATAACACAGTGAGAGTTCTGGCCACGGCGGTCAACAAGGAGTTCTCTGACCTCGGACCTGCTATGACAGTACCACAGAAGGCGGGAGGAAAAGGCGCCACAGGGTAAATTATTAAAATGAAGTTTTACTGTTGGTTAGATCATACTGCAGGGAATTGAAGCTGGGTTAATATTCAGTTAATAGTTTAACACTGAGTGAGATGAGATTGATACAAGTTTCATGTCTTAGCTTAACTTTGCATACAGACTGTGAACAGGGAAGCAGTTAGCCTGGCTCAGTCCAAAGGTCAAAAAGTACAAAAACTAAAAATGTCAGTTTGAGTTTTTGCCATTAGATTTATATGCCATTAGCTCAGAGATGTTGGACCAGCTGGCGTTGCCATTGTTGAGCTTGAGTACTTGACCTGACAACAAAACTACAATGTCAGGACTACAAAAACATCACAAACACACACTTGTTGGAAGGTTTTAACAAACTGTTTTGTTCACTTCTAGCGGATATCACAGAGGTAGAGGTAGAGGTGGAGGTCAGAGCCAGTCGCCCAGGGGCCGTCGGTTTGGTGAAAGAGGAGGACGAGGAAGAGGAGCTGAGGGGACAGAAGCTGGATTTCAGGGAGGTCGACAAGATGGCAGGGGAGGTCACAGCCCCAGGGGACACGGCAGGCCTGGAGGCCATGGAGGGTACGCTTCTCCATCTACTGCCCTCTTGGTATTTTCTGTTGTCTCCTTTTTTCTTGTTCTGTCTTCTTAATTATTTTTGGGTTAGGATCTTTTTGTCTTTTTGAGTACCAAAACAAAACTTTGGAGCAGCAAAGTGAATCACTGTCATGACAACAGTCCTGTTCTTTGATTGGCTGCAGGCCGGGGAGGATGGAGCAGACCACCTCAGAGGGTCTGAAGATCGTTCTCTGTAAGGGGAACATTCAAGACCAGATGGTGGGTACTGACCCTGTGAGACTTTTCAGGAATATGATTTGAATAAGATAGTTTATGATAAACTGCAGTGTCCCAACTGTTGATGCGTGATTGTGACTCTCAGACAAGTTCCTGTAAAGTTCTTATGCAAGTGACCCTGACTGAAAGGGTATTTCTAACAAAAGTTCATGCTGAAGAGTCTGAAGTCATACACACTGTACCTTTTAAAGGAACAGTCAGTTGTGAGACCCTCCACATGTGCTACCACAGTCCTAATCTTGTGATTTTTGGACCACAGACTGACGTCATCGTCAACACCATCTCAGAGAACATGAACCTGGGCCAGGGAGCTGTCTCCAAAGCGATCCTGCAGGAAGCCGGGCACAGCTTGCAGTCAGCTGTTCGGACCGAAGCCGGCTCGGCCACGCTGCAGTACGGCGACGTCGTCGTCACAGACGGCTTCAACCTCAAGTGTCAGAAGGTCTTTCATGCTGTTTGCCCTGGTTGGGACAATGGAGCCGGCCAGGCAGAGCAGGTGAGGAGATGACAGATGAATAACACTGAGGGGGCCTTCACGCCCTTTGGACTGATTTACACAGGAGCAGTTAACATGAAGTCACACAGACACAGCTTTCGTTGATTGGAAAGGTTTGGCATCTTCAGGACTCACATAGAAATATATGTTACCATGATTATTAAATACTTAAACAAATACACAAAAAAACACAATGTCTCATGAACACAGACTTCCTGCTGGTGTGCAGTTTCTTTACACTCACTTGTCTTCTTGTGGTGGTTTTTGTCTCAGGACTTAAAATCCATCATCAGATTTTGTCTGAAGGAGGCTGAGAAGCAGAGGATGACGTCGCTGTCCTTCCCGGCCATCGGCACAGGAAACCTGAGCTTCCCCAGAAGCGTGGTGTCCAGAGTCCTGCTGCAGGAGATCCACTCATACAGCAGCTTCAGGACTCCTCAACGTCTGAGGGAGGTGGCCATCGTCGTTCATCCGAGTGACAGCCAAACTGTAGATGTGAGTTTTCATTTTGCTGAGCAGGATGGGTTTATGTGCTTACATCTTCTCACAGTGACAACTATAACCCTCAGAGTCAGGATTCCCCAGCTAAATGCCTCACTGTGTACCAACCAGTACATTGCTTTCTCCCAAACGATGACACGGGAGCACCGAGAGTGAACCAGAACACTGAAGTTGTGGCCTGACGGATAAAAAATGAGCTGAACGTCACTATAAAGCTCCATGAAGCCAAGGGAGCAGCAAGGGGCGAGTCCTCTGTCTGCAACAACAAGGTCCACAAAGAATGAGCCGTTCATTTGTTTGCTCAGTTTCCTCGTGACTTTTTAGTCTCAGTCTCTAGTTTCAAGTCGTCTTCCACTCAGCACGATGTTCATTTAGTGACTGATGAGGAAAATAGACGATAAAGCAGGGTATGCTTTAAGGGTACGAGTCTCTGAGTCCGACCAGCTCGACACGTCGGGCAAACTCTGGTCCAAATATGGTCACTTCTGGCTCCAAAAAACAAAAAGATTCATACAAGCTAGTTTAGTAATACAAGTTTAATATGCCAACATTCTTTCCAGTGTTTCACCAGCGAGTTCAAAGGTCAGACTGGTCAGAGAAACACGAGGCACGAGGCACAGGAATTCAATGAGTCACCGGCTGGCCAATCATCGAGCCAATCACAGCAGTCCTCAGGTAAGAAGCCTCCATCTTTCATTCAAAGCATTTGACTTGATTTTAGAGACGCAGTTTGAGCTCTTTGTTCTCCGTCTTCAGAGCGTCTTACTCTCTCAAACATGGTTACACTCTCTAATCTAAAGATGAGCTCTGTGTGTCAGCCTCCTTCGGTCAGGTGGTGTCCCCCTCCCTCGGTGTGTATCGGATGCAGATGGGTCAGCTGATCCTCGAGGTGTCGTCTGGAGACATCACCAGGGAGGCCAGTGATGTCATTATCAACTCCTCCAATCCAGACTTTACCCTTAAATCAGGTGACTGAGTTTTCAACACGAATGAGACCAGTTGTTGTCTGAGAGGTGATTCAGTCCAAATGATGATGGATGTTTTGGAGAAATGTTAGTGAGAGTGGAAGAGCTTTGTAAATTTGTTAGAAGGTTATCTGTCCACCCAAAACAACAACACAGTATTACAGAGTATTACACAGTATTACACAGTATTACAGAGTATTACACAGTATTACACAGTATTACACAGTATTAGGCATGTGGTCTTAATGTTTTGGCTGATCGCTGTGTGTTTCAAGGAGTGTCCAAGGCGATCTTAGACAGCGCTGGAGTGACAGTTGAGCTGGAGTGCTCAAACATTGGTATGTCACTGGAGTTTCTCTGATCTGCAGCATCGCGCTGCGTTGCACCACAAAGCACACATGTTTTACCGCACTGAGTCTTACTGGTTCCCGTCTGTAGTGAATTCTCCGGGGTACCAGCCCCGTCCGATGATCCTGACGTCGGCCGGGAGGCTGCCCAGCAGACAGATTCTCCACATCGTCGGGCAGAACGATCCTTCAAGGATCAAGGACATGGTTTACTCTGTGCTGAAGTTTTGTGAGGACAACAGGTTCAGCTCTGTGGCCTTCCCAGCCCTGGGAACAGGTCTGTGCAAAGAATAACTAATATATCACTGACAACGTTCAATTCTGATCAGACTCCTTTTTCCTCTTTGTGTTTTTTATCATTCACTGGTTCACTGTGACGCCATGTCGCCTTGTCATTTACAGTCAACTCGACCTGCAGAAGTCTGTGTAGCATCAGACAGTTCATCTGATCACCTTCATCTTCCCCAAAGATACATATTCATACACGTTGAGTGAAGTGGTATTTGTTGCATGTGTAGTCCCACTGAGTATTTATTACTTATGATCATAGATTCAGATCTCCTTCGTGTACAGACAGAGCAACAGTTGCTAACATTAGTTTAGAGATGGACTCTAACTCTGCTGTGAAGTACAAGAAGCGTAAAGCGTTACGTACTTCTCCCGACCCGGAGCCCAAAGTCACATAGAGACACTGTTCACCTGACCACAGGTCAGTGTGGATCAACAGGAGTCAGCTTATGATCATCCTCCTCCTCCTCCTCATCCTCATCCTCATCATCATCATCATCATCATCACTTGCTTGTCCGCCTGTTAGGTCAGGGAGGGGCCAGCCCGTCGGCGGTGGCGGATGCCATGGTGGAAGCAGTGGTGGACTTTGTGAGGAAAAAACACCCCAAGTTTGTTGGCAGCGTGAAGATCCTGATCTTCCAGACCGGCATGGTGACAGAGTTTCACAAGAGCATGAAGAAGAAAGAGGGACAGGAAGTGGAGGAGAAGAGCATCTTCGGCAGGATCAAAGGTATTTGAACCTTCTTTCACTCCAGATGTGTCGCTGTTTTTTATCCAGGATTCCTGCCTGTGGCTCTCAGCTCATTGGTTCATGCATGGAGGAGTCTTCATGAATGTTTAGAAGTATAAAAAGACTACACAGATATGAATAAAATAAAAACAAATACTGAGCTGATTGATGTATATCAGTACTCATGGAAGAGTCCAATCAAATTACTCAGAACTACCTGCTGTATAAAACACAGTTAAAAGAAGGAGAATACAAACAAACCATATCGTTTGTCAGATTCTTTTCAGAGCGTCGCTCAGTTTTTTACGGGCTCTGCAGACGAGCGGCCCAGCAGTGATGCCTTGGTTCTGGAGCGGGAAGAGTTTGAGCCCACAGTGTTCCAGCTGTGTGCCGACAACGAAAAGGTGAACGTTCATTTATTCACCTTAATGTGAGCCGTGGAAACCGCCAAAATAAAACTGAACTCCACAACCGTTCCCTCTGCAGGCTGTGAGGCAGGCGAAGAAAAGGATTGAGGAGCTGATTGTGGCCGAGCAGGCGCAGAGAACCATCACAGACCAGTTCATCAATCAGCTGTCGCAGGCTGACATGGACCAGCTGAGGGCTCTGCAGAGGAACCTGACCGTTAGCATCCGTCTGGACAAAGGGATGGAGGACCAGGAGCCCAAAATTCACATTGAGGGTCTGACCAGAGACGTCTACACTGCTGAGTCTGCTGTCAGGTCAGAAAATGAATATGAGGTGGGGAGAAGCTTCCATACAAAGACAATGTTTGAATATTCCTTTAACTTCTTTTGTTGCTCACCATCAGGGACATCATCCGGAAGGTGGAGAGGACGGAGAACTTGAGGAACAAGGCCTTGCTGGTGAGTGGACTGGTAGAATGGCAGTTTCAGCACCACAACGGGAATATGGTGCCCTTCGACATGCACACCAACCTCACCCTGGAGGAGGCTCTGGAGAAAAAACAGAACGTGAAGATCAAGATCAACAACGAGACCTACGACGTTGATGTGAGGCTGAAAAAAGCAGAATCAGCTAACGGGCGGAAAACGTTGGAGCTCCTTAGAAAAGTTTTAAAAAGTGAGTGAATTTGTTTGCAGAGTTCTCATCTGGCTGATTTTTCCTGACAGACGATCTTCTAATCGAACTTTTGTTTTTCTCTATGCAGATGATGTCGCCCTGCCGTCACATTGGGGTGACATGAAAGGTGACCTCCTCAAACTGTTTCCTCTGACTGCGGGATCCAAAGAATACATCGACGTGGAGACAGAACTGACCAACAAGAGTCTTCATCCAAACATCATCAGTGTATGTTCAATCTCTGATCATCAGAAGTAGGACTGTGTTGTTTCAGGTTTAGGTGAGACGATGAAGTACCTGGAAGTTCAGCTGGACCTTCAGACATTTTAATTCTGAGATTTTAATTCTGGAAAGTTTTCAAGATTTTATCTTTGATTGCAAATATCACAAGGTCAAAGGTCAAGGTCAGTCTTCATACTGACTGAAGTACAGAAACAGTAACCCTCTGTTGCATGAATTATTACATAGTAGGTAAAAAATCCTTCTGTTGAAAATTAGACTTCACAAACTTCTAACAGTGTTGTAACTGTGTTGGCAGATTGAACGGGTCCAAAATCCGACACTGTGGCAGAACTACCAGCTGATGAAGAAACAGCTGGAGGTGAAGAACAAACACATTACAAACAATGAAAGGCGACTCTTCCACGGCACCGGGGCCAAATCCATCGACCTCATCAACAAACAAGGCTTCAACCGCAGCTACGCAGGAACACATGGTAACCAAACACATGAACGCTCGTCATGACTTCATGACAACTCTCTTTGTAAAATCAGTTTGATGGCAGTCAAAGTTACAGCCGTCAAATTCACAAACCATCTCAACTGTAATATTTTTATGAAACAACCAACTGTAACTTCAGACATAGTAATAACTACATGTTTCATGGCTGTTATTTTTCATCTGTCTGTAGCTGCGATGTATGGCAATGGCACTTACTTTGCTGTGGACCCTAATTACTCGGCGCGGGGCTACGCCAAGCCTGACGCCAGTGGACACAAGCGCATGTACCTCGCCAGGGTTCTGGTTGGAGAGTTCACCCAGGGAAGAGGTGGCATGCTCGCCCCTCCATCCAAGAGCTCTGGGAATGCTGCAGACCTGTACGACAGCGTTGTTGACAACACTGCCAACCCATCCATGTTCATCATCTTCAGTGACATCCAGGCGTATCCGGAATACCTGATCACATTCACTTAGACTGCTACGATCCCTCTGTGCAACAGTTAAAGTCCAGTCTGAAAGAAATGATTTCATAACAAGAATGTAGAAGAATCATCACACACAGAGTCAAGTTATTTTCCTTCATTTGACATTTGTTAAGTTTTTTGTTAGTTGGGAAATATAATCTGAGATACTGTTAATTAAAAAACTGCAAAAATCTGACGAGTTCACTTGTCGGCTGTTTTATTAAGGATCAAATGAGATTCAAAGATTACAAGCTTCATCCCAGTACACAAAATATGAAAAGTCAGGCACAGGGTTCTCTAAGGATTGTAAATCATATACAGGTGCAGTCAAACGTTTGAATAAACCTCCTGATTTGGTAGTTTTTTACTTACGTTTTGCCATTTCTTTGTTCTCACCTGCTTGAGGATATCAGGTTGCATCAGGAGATCAGGAGCTAACCCCAAGCATGCTTTAAAAGTCATCATTCAATACGTTGTTAACTCTTTGTTATCAGGCTGCTCCAATAAGTCTCTTAGGACTTTGCAGCTAATTCAGAATGCTGCTGCACGTGTTCTGACAGGAACCAAGATCAGAGATCACATCTCTCCCATTTTGGCTTCCTTACACTGGCTACCTGTTAAATCTAGAATAGAATTTAAAATTCTTCTCCTTACATACAAAGCTCTTCATGGCCAGGCACCATCATATTTAAAAGAACTCATAGTACCTTACTACCCCTCTAGAACACTGCGCTCTCAGAATGCTGGGTTCCTTGTGGTTCCTATAGTTTCCAAAAGTAGACTGGGAGCCAGAGCTTTCAGCTATCAAGCTCCTCTTCTGTGGAACAAACTACCTTTCTGGGTTCGGGAGGCAGACACGGTCACCACCTTCAAGACTAGACTTAAGACTTTCCTTTTTGATAGCGCTTATAGTTAGGGCTGGCTCAGGCCTTCCCTTAGTTATGCTGCCATAGGACTAGACTGCCGGGGGACTCTCTGGCTGTCTCATTCAGGGTTGTGCCTAGTCAGGCACAGTATTGGTTGAAGCCAAACAGCCCAGAGATGGATGCTGAAACCCTGAAGACAGATATCCTGCTTCCACTAAGGTCTGACATTGCAGCAGTGATTAAAAAGACAAGAACAAGGTAGTTCAGATAAGAACTCTTTGTCTTTCTTCTGTTTCTAGGCTGAATTTCTAGTTTAAAAAATCTTGTTTTACTGTTTTCTGGACAAATTGCTCGTGCAGGATTCACAGTCTGTGAACATTTTGATTTTCTCCTTCACTTACTTTTCATTTGTTTGCCAACCCTCAGATACACTCAGAAGTTTTATGTTACTTCACTTGTTTCTCTTTTGTGTGTGTTAATTGCATTAGGAGTGTTTTTTAGTAAATAAATCACGGGAGTGTGATGGAAAATTAGTCTTACATGCTGTGTTCCCTGTAGCCATATATGGCCATGTTTAATCTAATAAAACATACAACCTTGACTTTCACAGTCCTGTAGAGGCTTGTCAGAGCTGAGATAGCATCTCATTCAACATGTGATGAAAACAGGGAAGTGAAGTGTGTAAGAATCAGGAGTCCTCTTCCTGCTGCACGATTAAAGACAAGAAAACCTGATCGACTCTGGAGGATCTTCCATCAGCAGACAACCTGGATCTGACTGACTTGATGGAAAATCTGGACTAGACTGAACTGAACTCAGGTCAGCGTGTTCTGTTTGTCTTATTTCTCTCATTTTTCACTGTTGTGAAACTTAAAGCAACGATCTGTCAGATATTCACTGTATTAATGCTGTGTCATTGTAAATTAAAGAAACTTGAACTATACTGAAATTAAATCAGAACAGTCAGTCAGCAAGTTTCCATAAAGTCCATATGTTTCACCGAATCATCAGGAAACAGACGGGTTGTTTTTCCTGGAGGAAATGAGCTGAAGTAGCTTCACCCAAACTCCGTCGCTCACGTTCGATGCTTGTGCGTTCGCTGGGTGGTTTCAGTGGCTACAGAAATGTATTCAAATGTCACGAGTCAAATCTCCGTATGAACGTACTGCTGTGTACTGCTGTGTACTGCTGTGTACTGCTGTGTGTACTGCTGTGTGTACTGCTGTGTACTGCTGTGTACTGCTGTGTACTGCTGTGTGTACTGCTGTGTACTGCTGTGTGTACTGCTGTGTACTGCTGTGTGTACTGCTGTGTACTGCTGTGTACTGCTGGACCAGTGTTCTGTACTAACTTAATGTTTAGAAGAAGCCACACGAGGCTGAGAGTGAAAGAGGAAGTGTATCAAAGAATGGTCGGGATGACCTGCAGGGCTTAAAGGACACGTGTTCTACAACCTATTCTACAAAGTGTTCTACAACCTGTTCTACAAAGTGTTCTACAACCTGTTCTACAAAGTGTTCTACAACCTGTTCTACAAAGTGTTCTACAACCTGTTCTACAAAGTGTTCTACAACCTGTTCTACAAAGTGTTCTACTTGTTCTCCTGCTCCTTTTGCTTTGTAATAAACTTGTTATCTAAATGTTCCGGCCTCCTGAAAACTTACTGCAGCCACGACTACTAAGAGCTGAGCTAACAGTTGCTAAGCTATTATTATTTTATGCTTGTTTGATCAAAATGCCTGACATACATGCTGACGGGTCACTTCCTGTTTGTCTTGGTTCCTCTGGGTTCTGCAGAGAAACAGACTGAAAACATTTTGATATTTTATTATGGTTCTAAAACTGTGAAACACAAAGTTGTAGTTTATCTGTCATTTCAGTGCGATGGCTGGTTGCATGAAGGGCTGGAGAGCACTGAGGCTTCTGATCCTCTTCAGCCTCCTCATCCTCACTGAACACTTTGGTAAGAAATCATCTGAAATACTGTAATTAGTCAGTTAGAATCAGACTTAGTGCCGTAAAGCGTTACGTACTTCTCAGAGACAGAGACACCGTTCCCCTGATCACAGGTCAGCTGATCACAGGTCAGCTGATCACAGGTCACCTGATCACAGGTCAGCTGATCACAGGTCAGCTGATCATAGGTCACCTGATCACAGGTCACCTGATCACAGGTCAGCTGATCACAGGTCACCTGATCACAGGTCACCTGATCACAGGTCAGCTGATCACAGGTCAGCTGATCACAGGTCAGCGTGGGTCAGCAGGTAAACTCTGATATTTGAATTTGTTTCATCTTTTGATTGTTGGCAGAGGTCAGAGACGATGAGTGGGAGGAGCTCAGGCCTGATGTCGCTGCTCTGCACCGCCTCAGAGGACTTTCTGAACACATGTGTCAGAAAAGGCTCAAAGACGATCTGAACCAAAGGTTGGATAAAGTCTAAGTCTCCCAGCCTTTGACTCACCTGGACTTAGTTCCAAATCTGGTTGTTTTATAGTGTTTTAATAAGAAATGTGAATTGAAGAAGTAACAGGCTGTATTTCATCTCAGGGACACTTCCATCCATAGAGCCAGAGCTAAGCGACACAGTACCAGGTACCAGTCTGCTGACTTTCTTCAGGTTTTGAACAATAGTCAAATCAGGAAGTAAAGGTATCGACCACAGTCTGGGTGTGACTAGCTTGGCTATTTGTTCTGGTACAGGACGGACTTGAATGTTATGACATAATGAAAAGTGACTTTTTAAAGTTTGTTTTTACTCTCAAACTTAAGTCAATGCAGCATTTCATGTCTTTGATCAAGTTTTATTGAATTTCTGTAATTAGACCTCAATAATATAAACACATTCATTTCCTTTTAGGGTGGACGTTGACCAAAGCCCAATGAGTCTGCAGGATAATTTGAAGGAATGTGAGGAGAGTTTTGGAGCTTGTGTCATCCGAATGGAAGAGGTTGGTGGATTTTTAAATAAAATGGGGAGATGGATGAATAGGCAGAGTTACAGAGAGACAGAAAGAAAAAGAGAAAAGCTCAGTGCATCATGGGAATCCACCTGTCATATAGCGGTATAACTAAGGAATGGTTCAGGACTCACCTGAGCCAAAGTTCTATCAAAATGAGCGTCTTAAGTCTGCCTCCAGAACCGAAACCAAGAACTGGTTCCACAGGAGAAGAGCTTGACAGCAGAAGGTTCTGGCTCCTGTTATGCTTTCAAAGAGACAGTGGAAACCACAAGGAACCACGAGAGTGTAGTGCTCCAGTGGGTAATAAGGTACTATGAGCTCTTTAGGACACGACGAGCTTTGCAGCTAAGAAGGATTTTAAATCGTATTCTGGATTTTACAGGTAGCCAGTATAGAAAAGCCAGACTGGGAGAGATGTGATCTCTGATCTTGGTTCCTGTCAGAACACGTGCAGCAGCATTCTGAATCAGCTGCAAAGTCCTCAGAGACTTATTGGAGCAGCCTGATAACAAAGAGTTACGGCCTAGAAGTTACAAATGCATGGACTAGTTTGCGTGAGCGTCTGGTTGTTGAAAAGTTATGTAAGCCAAAAAAGGCAGTCCTTAATATTGGATGTTAAAGGATGTCCAATTTTAAGGACTGCCTTGTCAAGGTCCTTGAAGGACCAAAGATAACCAAGACCAAGATTCTTTGCGGTGAAGCCGGTGAAGTTTATGGATCCAATTACAAGAACTTCATTTTAACATCAGAAAAGTGCAGGTCATCAAAGTTTTTAAGTCCTTATGGCATGCTTGAAGTTTAGCTAACTGATCATCATTCTTGATCAATAAATATAATTGGGTGTCATCGGCATAACAGTGAAAGTTAAGATTGATTTTTAATAATGTTCCGTCAAGAAAGAATATACAAGGTGGATAGAAACGGTCCGAGAATTGATATATCGAAAAGAATTGATATATATCGGAAAACACTGGAATGAGATACCACATCTTGCATAGACTCACAAACACCAAAAATATAAGTTGTTGAACCAGTTTAACAAATATTGCTCATAACTCTAAGATGTAAGGCATTTCAGATATCAACATGAAACTACACCTTGAAATCAAAATTTATGCTCAAACATATCTAGGATGATGTATTGACCTGATCATCTGCTATTTTTTATTATTTTCCAGGATTTTCAGAACTTCTTGGAGGTTATTGATGAACAGAAGACACAAGATTGGCTGCTACATGCTTCAGAGGTCTCGCACAGCTACAGCCAAAAACTTTTGGTGATGACTGACAAAGAAAAGTCAACAGATGACAGAGTCCAACAGGAGTACAGCATGGATCCTCATTACTCAGTAATAGTCAGCAAAGAGTGCCTGGACAATGTGTCATGTGTTCCAGAGGCAGACAGCTACACTGTGGTGAAAATATTTGGAAGTGTTTCAGAAGATGGACAAACTGTGTCAGGCCTTTCTGGGTCAGCACTCGCAGAGATGATGTTGAAACCATCTCTGGAAGATGTACCAGTGTTCTCCATCGATGGAAACACAACCACACACTTCCAACATAAGTTCATTCGTGTTTTTGTGGTCCGTGGTATCAACGCAGTCTTAGAGACAAAGCATGAGAATCACCAGGTTTACCAGACCATGAATCGACTTGACTCAGTGTCTCGCTACCAAATTCCACAAAGAGCAGTTGATCATACCACGCAGTACGACCACCAGCAGATCCTCATTATGGAGAATGATCCTGTGGTCCAAAAAGCTGCAAAGTTTCTTTATGACAAGCATCCAACTGTTAGCTCTGTCTACGTTCTTGATGGAAACCGAAGACCAAAACTGATTCACGGTGCCTCTGTGCCTCTGACAGAGGACAGCAGATTGGTGTTGGTAGGCCATGGTGTGATAGACAACTCCGGAGAGATGAGACTGGCAGGATACACTGCACAAGAAGTCGCCAAAGTCATTCAACAAACCCCCAGGGTTTCTGAGAAAATCAAAACAACGAGTGTGGTGGCCTGTGAGGCCGGATCAGATAAAGCGTTTGTTGAAACGCTGCTGAAGGAGCTCCATGACGCAGGCATTAAGTCAGAGCTGCACCTCAGGGATGCTGTGGTCCAGGTCAGACACACAGGAGAGAAAATCACCCAAGAGATCTCTACAGACGGACTGAAATGGCGACATAAAGATGATAGCAAGAAAGTGGTGGCAACCCTCGATAGGAATGGAAATGTAATTATTAGAAATGAGCCTGGCAGTAAAGGAGAAGCCATTTTTACCAATGAAAGAAACTTGCTAATGCCCAAGAAGACCGCTGAGGCAGTCCGGACCTACAGAGACAGCTGGCCAGACAAACCACAGAGATTTATTAACTCAAAGGTTTATGAGTCACTGGACCAAAATAAGGCTGACACAATGCGTGCTGTTTGTGATGAACTTGAAGCTATGTCCTGGGGAATCTTTCACAGAGAGCGGACCACTATACAAAAAATGAACACTAATGGCTTGAAGGAAATCAAACAGCATTATGTAATAGGGGAAAGAATTCAACTTGACAACAATCAGAAAAATATAGATATAAATTGGATAAACAGTGAGCAGGGACTAAAGGATGTTCTTTCACAATGTTTTGAGATTAGATCAGGAACAGATGTCAGAAACGTCATCCGACACTATGCAAAAACTGGAGAAAATGTGCCCACATACCTGATGGTCAATGACTGGATATATGTTATTGATCCTAACAGTCTGTATGCGTTTCCAGTTGGAAAAAGGCTTGACAACAATCAAATAGGAAATGAGGTGATGATTGAGAATGTTAAGTCTATTATTGGTAGTCAGACAAAACATACGTTGTACCAAGACATACGTAACAATGTTCCTAAAAGAGAATATGCTGACTATGTACGAGGTATTCTGATTGATGAAATCCCAACTTACCTCAGCCCATCCGATGTGGCTAAGTGCATGTCATATTTCACTGCATCAGTAATATCTGAATCTGTTAGAAACTTCCGGACGTTTCCTCTGATTCTTATGGCCCTGGATATGGTTCAAAGTGGAGACAACTATTATGTGAAGAAAGGACTGGACTTTCTTTTTGAAGGCCATTCAATGGCAGCTGGAGGTAGTTGGACTGATCCAAACATGCGTGGATTTTTTGGCACAGCAGAAATGGCCAGTAAACCAGACAAAAAAGGACGATCAATGGTAAAACTTCAAAAAGTCTTGGAAAAAGAACAGGAATTGTACCAGTCATGGATGACTATGAACGAAGGTACTGAGTCTACATTATCAACCGTGTTTGAAAAATATAAGTCAGCTATAGGTGATCCACAAAGCATCGTGGAAGATTACAACACTTTCAAAACACAAATAGGTGAACCTTCAGCATCGGGCACATTAGGAGGCTACAATGACGGCCATGTAACACTCAAAGATCTAAAATCTTCCATAGAGTTGGAGAATTCCTTCAAACATGAATCATATTTCTCCAGGGTACAAGCATTGTCTTCTGAACAAATCCACAATCAGATGAAGGCAAAATATGGTGAAAATCTGGCAGGGATGCACCTGCAGGAGGGCAGTGCCAGGATGGAGAACGGACAGTTCATATGTACCCTTGTGTCTGAGGGTGCTGAACCTGAGGAGTTTAGGGTTGAGTTGTCTCCAGAGAGTCAACACTACAATGAAAAGTTGTTGAAGGGCATTGAGACAGCAGTTCATGACCTGGAGAGTCATGGTGCAGTCCCCTCCCATCACGTCAACAAGTATGTAGAGCACATTGGGACTGCTGTGGGGACTCTGGGCCTCATGCTGGGGATGAAAGGAGCTGTTCGTGCCTTTGAACAGGGTGACGTCAAAGATGGTGTGGTGGGAGCTTTACAGACGGCTCATGGAGTAACAGCTATGACAGCATCTGTTATTGCAAGACAAACTCTTTCCTCAGAAGCAAGAATCGCCAGAGCTGCAGCAACAATTATGAAGAGCCCTGCAATGAGGGGGGCTATGACAGTTATACCAGTGGTGGGAATTGGATTTGGGATATACAATTTAGAACAAGATTTGGAGAGAGGTGGCACACTGGGATACATTGATGCAGCCTTTGATGCTGGTATGATTGGTTTGGATGTTCTTGAAATTGCTCAGCCTGAACTGGCACCATTTATAATACCCGTAAACTTGGTTCTGTCAACAGTCAGGATGGTGTTTGATGATGTTTATATGGGCGTAGAGAATGAACTAAAGAGCCTCCCAAAGGACGCTGGAGTTCTGGATAGACTGAGGGCTGTTACTCTTGGCTTAGGGAAGGGCATTCTGCATTTTGGAATTCATGTGGCAAGTTTCTTTTATGATTGGCATTATGATGAGATTGAGGAGGGACACAGATTGGTTGGACAGATCTCAGACTATCACAAATATTACAAAACTGTAAATAAAGAACATGGTAGAACGAGTGCTATTGACTTTAATAGTGGTGACTCTTCTTGGAATGGTGGTGGTATTCACTTCCGCCTTGCTGACCAGGGTCAGTCTGAGCTCTGCATGGACTACTTTGTATCTAGTGATGAGAGTCCTACAAATAGGTGTTGGAAGATCGATGCGCAGGGAAGTAAAGATATTATTCTTGGCCTCGGGGAGTCACATCAATTAGAGCACAAGACACTACAAAATAAAGTACTCTTGTTCATACCAGCTGGCTCTGTGACAGTAGTTTCAGGTTATAAAGCTGTATCAAATTCAAGATACGGGATATACACGGGAAATAAAGACGCTAATCGTTTTTTTGCAATTCAGAAAGCAGAGGACCAACAGATGACTGAAGTCATGTTAAGTTATTACTACAGACTTTACGGTGAGCCAGGTGATGACATATTCTTCCTCGGTCCACAGATAAGTTATGTTCAAGGCTCTGGTGGTAAAGACACGTACATCATTCCTAAAAACGGAGGGAAAACAACTATTAACAACTACGATCCTTCCAAAGCTGTAGACACTCTTCATTTCAGTGTTGATTACAGCCACATTTCTGTGTCTAAATCTGGAGATGATGTTGTGTTAAGATATGAGGGCAGTCATACTGTGACCATAGAAGGTTGGTTTTTAGGGGAACTGTATCGTCACATGAACATGATTTCAGGAGACGGTGTTTTATTTGAGATTTCCTCCACTGTGATTTCTTCTGTTCGGCTGGTGGCCAGAGGAATTAACAAGATGTTTGAGGAACATGGTGCACGAGTGGATTCATCACAGCCACTCTTACGTACTGTTACCACCATCTTTGGGTCTCGGTATGATGACACGCTCATTGGGAATGAAGACAAGAATGTGATAGATGGAGGTGGAGGTGGAGATCATTTGATTGGTGCTGAAGGAGAAGACATGTACATAGTTAAAGACAGACAGCGGTCTTCAGTGTTGATTGAAAACCACTCCAAAGACTTGAAAACAGACGTGGCAATAATAGAAGCAAATCTTCACACTCTTAAAGTCAGTGTAGACGGTGATGATGTTGTTCTGAATGCTTTCCATGACAATACAGCGATCCGAGTGACTTTAATGAGTTGGTTCACATCCCCAGAAGACAGACACTTGCTTGTTGTCACAAAGGATTTGGTCACGTTCACAATCTCTGATAAAAAGGCTGACTGCCTGCATGGTGACCCGTTCACCAAGTGTATAAAAAGTCACAGTATTGACTACAGCAAGTCTCCATCTCGTCTGGTGGTGGACCTTCAGGAGGACGAGGCTCTTCACAGCGTGACGGAGGTCCGCGGGTCAGACTTCAACGATGTGATCAGAGGGAACAAAGAGGCCAACGTTATTGTTCCAGGAAGAGGAGATGACTTCATCCAGGGTAGAGGAGGAGAGGACTGGTACGTTATCACACCAGGTCAAGGAGTAAAAACCATCAACAATGAATCACCAGATCTTGCCTTGGACATTCTCTTCCTGAAAGAACATTCGAGGCATATAATAAGTACTTGTGATGGACAGAGCATCATGATTTGGGTAAACAGTGGAAAAGAAGTTATTTTACAGAACTGGTTTGATTCAAAGAATTATCAGCACCTGCACATCAGGACCAGCGATGGAATAACAGCTGGATTTATTTCCAACCGCAGCAACTGTGACACGTCTTTAATGTTGCCTTTAACTGTTGATTATAGAAACCAGAAACCTGAACCACTTGATTCATTCCAAACACATTCAGTTAATGTAGAAGGTGTGTTCTCTTTTTCTGTGCATGTTGAGTGTTTCACATACAGAAGCAAAGATTCAACAGACAGAATGTTCTGTGGCCTTCAAGGCAAAATGATGAATGTGGCTGATGTTGGTTCAGTGAAGGAATTGTACGGCTCCTCAGGTTTCGACATCATCGTTGGGAACAGCAATGAGAACTTGCTTGATCCTCACACTGGGGGTGCAGTGATGTTTGGAGGAGAAGGAAAAGACACTTACATAATCAAACACGAATACGGAAACAAGTTAATGATTGATAACTTTGCAGAAGATCTGAGTATTGATACTGTGTTAGTTGACATGGATTTCCTCAGTGGCAGTCGAATTGCACTGGACTCATCAGCAGGAGATCTGAATGTGACCATCGCGACAAAAGAGGATCTATTAGTAATTAGTCTGCTCGACTACAACAACGGTTACCGACACCAGCACCTTGAATTTCAGAGAATTTTAAATTGAAATCACTAAACTCGACTGGAGACGTCCCTTTGTTTGACGTTGAAGCTTTCAAAGTGACTCTGAAACAGTCGCAGGTTGACTGCCATCTGGATCTCAACTCTCAGAGAAATCTGTCAAAGGTCCATACAGTGCAAGGCTGTCCCTCCCTGTCCAATGGCATACTAGGCAATGATCAAGACAATGCCCTAGTTGGTGGGTGGAGGGATGACGTCTTGGAAGGAGGTGAAGGAGATGATACATTGATGGGAGGGAATGGAGATGACATCCTCATTGGTGACTTGGGAGACGACACACTTTATGGGGATGATGGAAATGACACTATGATGGGAAACTCTGGTCAGGATGTCTTCATTCCTGGACCAGGGGCTGATCTAGTGGACGGAGGTCCTGGCAGAGACACTGTTCTGTACCGGGGTGATCATGACACGGGTAAAGGGGTTTACGTTAACCTGATTACTGGACAAGGCCACTATGCTGATGCTGAGGGCGACGTGTTGAAGGACGTGGAGACGGTCATTGGCACCATCTATTCTGATATCTTGGTGGCTGGTTACGAAAGTTCTCTTCTCAAAGGCTCGGACGGCAGTGACATCTTGGTGTCTACTGGTGGTGATTACCTGGTCGGGGGTGAAGGGAACGACATTTACGTGTTGGCTTTCCACGACAGTTCAGTCACCATTAACAACTGTGCAAAGGACAACGCCATGGACGTCTTGTACTTGAGCTCACGGACTGTACCAATGTATGACTGCCAACTTTTATCTGACAGACTCCTTCTGACTTTCTATGGACCAAACCAATCTGCTGTTAAAATCACACTGGAGAGCTGGATCAGTGATGATAATGAATGTGGTCATTTGAAGGTGGTTTATGGAGAGCTGGAGGTGTCAGTGGACAAGCTGCTACAAGAGTGTGAATTGAGACAGGAGAGAGCGGTTTGGTCTGTAGCCATAAGTTGGATTATCTGCATCAGTCTTGTCGTTTTCCACTGTGCTCTCATCTTACACACAGGCAAAAAATTGGTTTTAAGGTCCCAGCATGAGACAGCGGAACAAATGGAACAAATGGAAACAAATGCAGAATCAGTTTCCATGATGGCTGATGAAATGTAGAGTTTGGTGGCGCTGCAGCTGAAAGTGATCTTTGAACTCAAGGGAACAGATTCTGAACGAATGACTCCCTTTTAATAATCCTGGATCCTAATGGTCTTTGCTTTGGCATATATAAATTATCATCACTGTCGTTGCAGACACATGGGGCTGAACATGATCTATGCCCCTGTGGTTTGGTGGGATGTGATGAGGCTGTTCTTCTCGTTCTCTCAGTCAGCTTCATGTCGTCACCTGAATGCATTTAACAGCCTTGAATGAATTCCCATAGATCCAACGACTCATCCCAAATCTAATCGGGTTCAGGTCATGTGATGTATCTTTCACATGGACACATCTCGTGTTTGGGCTCATTGCCCTGTTGAAAATCAAACGATGACACTGAGCTCAAACCAGATGGCTGGCATGTCTCCGTGTAGCCATGTTGGTTGAAGAACCTCCACACCATCACATGCCTCACGATGGGAACCACACATGTAGATACCGTCTGTTCACCTTCTCTGCATCTCACAAAGACAAGGCGGCCTGAACCAGAACTCTCAGGAGTCAGACCAGAAGTCCAGACTTCCTCTGGTCTAACGTCCTTCGTGTGTCTGACACTTTGTTGATAACTGTGAAGAGCCTCTGCAGCAGAGCTGACTGCTGGTCTTCAGAGGGTTTGATGACGCATTCAGAGACTGACCGGCTTCATGTCTTAAAGTCATGATGGACTGTCGATCGTCTTTGATTAGCCGAGTTCTTCTTGTCATAGTATGAATCACTGCAGTGGTCGAATAGGGCTGTCTGTGCAGAACTGTGTACCGACCCGATCTCTGAAGAACACAGCTGATGGTCTCTGAGAATCTCCAATAATTAACCCTTTACAAGGCACGCGTGCTAATTATGAAGCCGAGAGAATGAAGAGCCTGCAGAGCTTTCTCAAAACAGATGAAGAATCTGAAATAAAGTATATTTTTCTACTTATTTTGTACTTGCTACATAATTCCATGTGTAATTTCATAGTTTTGATGATCTGTTGATCCACAATGTAGAAAATAAAGACGTGTCCAAACAGTATGTTCTAATGTTGGTGGCTACTTCTGACTGCAATAAAGAATTTTGCAGAGATTTGAGTCATTGACTTTCTGTAGCTCCAGCGCTCAGGTACCGATGAACTGTATTAAAATTAGAACTTGAATGAATGAGAGCAAACGAGAGAATCACGGTTTGAAGATCCAGGCGCTTTATTGTCCTCGACTTAGACATTAACAGCATGAGTGAGAAGCAAAGAGTAAAAGGAGTGGAACAAAGAGGTCGACAACGATTTCTGATACAGAAAATACTGTTCATGTGTTTTATGATATTAAGAGGATTTATAATGAAAATACCTGGAACATGTTTAATCAGCAGTGTGCAGAGGGAGCAGCCTCAGACAGACACATGATTTCTGTTACTGCAAATCCACGACCTAAAAACAGCGACGGCACATGTGAGAAGGACAAACTGGCTCAAAGTTTACAACCAGCCTCGGTTTGTCTTCACCGGATCAAACTAGATCAACAGCATCAGAAAACAAAGTAATTAAAAACTTTAAATGAACATTTGAGCCACAGATGTTGGATCATGAAAAAACTGCCCTCAGGACCACGGACTGCTTTCACGGGGAACACTGAGCGACGAAACAAGAATCCATGGAATGATTTTAAACCTGCAGCATCTCGACCACAGTTTGTTTCCTGTAGATCAGTTTTAATATTTGAGATTTTAGCACTGATTTAAAAAACAAACCTGTCAAACCAGCTCGGAGGCCACGGTGTGTATGTGTCCGGACCATGGACCGGGCTGGTGGTGGACTCAGGAGGAGCTGAACCTGAAGGCAAAGCTCTGGATCGAACTGGGCGGGTCATGAGCTCTGGGCAGTGACTGAAGAACGACTGAGCTTCCTGTCAGACTTGGAGACAGGGTGAGGAGCTCTGAGGTGGTGCGACCTCCTGGACACGTCCTGGGACAGACCCCAGAACCTGCTGGAGGGACGACATCACCCGTCTAGTCCGGGATCCTCCAGGTGGAGCTGGAACGAGCTGCTGGCACCGCGAGCCGAGCCCCGGCGAGAGGAAGAGGACGATGGACGCCCTGAACGTGGACGTCAGTGCACAAATCTCAAATATATAAAAATGATTCACAAACTGAGGAAGGTAACAACACACACACACACACACACACACACACAGATCAATTATTAATTACAGTTTACTGATGAAACAAAAGAAAATGTCGGCGTTCAGCCGATCGTGACAGGAAGTGTTGAACGATGGACGACGTCTGTTCTGAGTTTTTGTTTTAACGATGAAAATCAGCAAAGAAACGTTTCTGCAGCGCCTAACCAGGCGGTTACCGTGACAACGCTGGTCCTCCTTCACTTCCTGTACCTGGCTGTTTTCTTGCAGCGTTTTAAATTTTGTCGGCTGAAAACGTTAAAACGGAAAATGTTCCGGGACGATCCGGTTCTCAGCGTTCCTGAATGTTTTGACCTTCGTGGACTTTTGTGCTGACGGACGTCGCGTCGCTCTGAGGCGCCAACCTGAAGAGACGGGGTCTTTAAAAACTCTGCTGATGGGGGTAAGGGTGGAGGTGGAGGTGGAGGTTCTGGACAGGAGGGGATTCGGGTCTTTGGGTGACGCAGGTTTAGTTCTCCTGATATGAAAATGCGGGTCAGTCGATTAAACCTCGTTCAGACGCTCACAGTGTTCGCAAGGAAAGTCTTTCTTAGACTGTCCGCCATTTTGTCTTTGACATCATCATCATCATCATCATCATCAGTCCATAGTTGTGGTTCGGTTCTGCTGAAAGCGTGCTGGACCAGCAGTTCATGATTAAACGTCACTTTAAACCAGAAGACGACCTCAGTTCTGCTCCACCCGTCCGGCTCGGACCTCCACAGACAGGAAGTAGAAATGTCGGGGTCGTGGTCACATGGGACACGATCCCGAACGAACCCGAAGCGCCGCGGCCCTGCGGAGCGTTTCTCAGCTGGAGGGTGAATCGAGTTCACGTCACACCAGGACCCGGCAAGAAAACCACCTCGGTTGGTGCTGTGTTCACTGTTAGACTGGACACTGCTGGGTCAGAGGTTCTGTTCAGGTCCCAGGTAGGTCTCCTGACCTCACCTGTGTCTTGAAGCTCGGCGTCTGCTGCGCCGGGACCGTCCGGGTCTTTGACTCTCCGTGGAAGTCATCGTGCAGAGCTTGAGAAGGGCTGTGGTTCTGGTGAGTCGGGTCGAGTGTGGGAAAACACGAGGTCTGCTGCTGGTCTACGATGACGGTCTGGATCAGAAGGGACCGGGCGGGTCACCGTCTCTGCTGGCTGTAGACGGGGAAGGCCAGCGTGACGTTGAGCGAGTCGTTGTGTTGGACCAGCGAGGTGTGCTGGTAGTGGAGCACCAGCTCCTTCAGGGAGCCGTACAGGTTGTAGGGCTCGGCGAAACCGAAGCCGGTGCTCGTCTTGTTGATGACGCAGTGTTTCACCTCCCCGTCCACACTGAGGGACACACACACACACACACACACACACACACAGATTAGATTCAAATCGAGCTTTAACCAACAGACAAAAAAGGTGATGATGGAGCCGGCCGGTCTTACACCACGGAGCAGGCGTAGCAGCCCGGCTTGCTGCTGTCTCGGACCAGGAAGGTCCCGTCTCTCTTCCCGCGGAGCAGAGACTCCGCCTTGGTGCGGTTGATGTTTCCGAGACGCCAGAGACGCTCGTCGTGGTGAGGAAGGTCCTCCTCGTCCTCCACCATGCTGTACTCACTGAGGGAGGGGAGCACGCGTTAGCTGACGGACTGAAAGCTGGTTCTGGGTTTACAGGGTCCAAAATTACAGACTCAGCAAGAGCTGCACAAAGACACAGACGGTACTCACTCCTCTGTGGTTTCATTCTTCAGGCCGAGCCACTCGTTCAGTTTCCTCTGACGGACTCCTTTCTGGGTCAACCACCTGACACACACACACACACACACACACACAGTGGTTAGTTTCACGTGTCGGTGTGTGCACAGCCTGACCCGTGTGTGTTCCTGAGTGTGTGTCTTACATGAGGTACTGGTCCCTGGTCTTGCGGAGCTGGATCAGATCTGGTTTGATGCTGTTCATCTTCTTGTCGATCTCTCTGTAGTCGGCGGCCTGTTTCTTCAGGTCGACCTCCAGGTGGCGCTTACTGTCCACGATCTCGCTGATCCGAGACTTCAACTTGTCGTAGTTCTCCATGATCCTGAGGGAAGAGGAAGAGGAGGAGGAGGGGGAGGAGGAGGAGGAGGAGGGGGAGGAGGAGGAGAGCTTTAGCCTAACAGCAGTGGAGGTCAGAGAGATTTTTCAGCTTCACACTGAGTTTCCTCCTGCAGCCTCTGGCGCCATGGCAACAAGGTCTTTTATTTTTTTTTTTAAAAGGTCTCCATCACGGTTGCCGTGGAAACAGCCTTACCTCTGGATCTCCTTGTCGTTGCCCTCCCTGCGAAACTTCTCGATGTACTCTTTGCTGAAGCGCTCCTGAGTCTGACACTGCTCCTCGAAGATCTTTATGGTCTCATTGAACGCCTCGATGGCCGTCCGCTTCATCTGGATCTCCTGAGGGGGGAAGGAGGGAAGGAAAGGAGAGGAGGGAAGGAGGTGAGCAACATCACAGGAATTTGAAAAAGAGAAACAATGAAGAAGTGGTTAGTGAGTGATGGAGGCGCCACCTTGTGGTGTTTGTCTGGTACTACAACTGCCAGTCCACCACTGTGGTGGACTGTGGTGGACTGTGGTGGACTGTGGACTCTGTGGTGGACTGTGGTGGACTGTGGACTCTGTGGTGGACTGTGGACTCTGTGGTGGACTGTGGACTCTGTGGTGGACTGTGGTGGACTGTGGTGGACTGTGGTGGACTGTGGTGGACTGTGGACTCTGTGGTGGACTGTGGACTCTGTGGCGTACCTGTGAGGTCCTGGTGTACTCCTCGTACAGCCGGTCGTACTCGCGGTTCTTCTCCTGGTACTGCAGGTGGTACTCATGCAGCTTCTTCCCCACGGCCTCGATGCTGTCCTCCTTCACCACCTGGTCCTGAACACAAAGACAGCGTCTGTCAGACGAGTCGGCGACTCACAGACCATCTCAGGATCTACAGACGGTCTGCAGACCTGCTGGTGTTTGGAGACCGGGTAGAGCAGCTTGACGTCCAGCTTGGGGTTGTACTGGGCGAGGGATTCGTGGCGGTAATGGTTGATCAGCTCCACCACCGAGCTGAAGGTCAGCGGGTCGGAGAAGCCGTACTTCCCCTCCCGGTGGAAGATCTTGATCAGTTTGTTGTTGCCCCCTTTCCTGAGGACAGACGTGGAGACGAAGTCAGACTCGCTGCAGAAGGCCTGAAACCTGCTCAGACCGGTCTGCTGGGCTCACCTCAGAGTCAGAGTGTAATCTCCGTGCATCTTCGTGGAGGCGTCTCGGACCAGAAACGTACCGTCAGCTGTGTCTCTCAGCTTCTCGTTCACCTCCTCTCTACGAACACAAAACACACACACGCTCTCACTGACAGGACAGGAAGCAGAGCTTCTGTGTGTTTACAAAGAGTGTGTGTTACCTTGAAATGTCTCCCCAGTACCACTCGGCGTCCTGAAGGGAAATACTGTTGTTGAAGCTGCTGGGAGCTGCGGGCGTCGAAGATTTGACGGGTTTAGGAGGCAACGCTGCGACAAAGACGAGACGGACGTTTAAATTCACACTGTTAAAGAGAATAACTGGAGCTGGTCCACTGGAGGGCGCCGGACACTGTTCAATATCAATAATAACGACATCTGCTGCACAATGAACCGAAGATTAACAGATCAGTGTTTACAGCGAACACGTCAAATCCTGAATCCAGCTCTGCCGGCCACAAAACAACCTGGAAACAGAAGGTGGACCAGCAGGACCGGACATCGATACGTTCGTATCGCTCACTGTCCGTTAGCAAAAGGAGGTTTGGACCGGAGCTGAACGGGCTCAGCAGCTTCTATGGACATGATGGCAGAGGAGCAGAGAGTGAAGAGGACGCTGACGGAGGAAGCTAAGAAGAGAAAAGGAGAGAGTGAGCGAGCAAGAAGCCGCCGGACAAGAGTAAATCTGGGACTGACTTTTAGTGGTTGGTGAGAGCTTGGTGAAATAAAAGGCTGAAAGACAGACGCCGAGCTGGGCTGACTGCTGCTGGACTAGTCAGTGATATTAGCTGCTGCTGGGTCTGCTGCTGCTGACCTGGATGATGATTGGCTGATCAGAAGTAATCAGAGTAAATACTCGAGTACCTCCCCTTCATCAAAAACACCTGCAGGAAACAAACGTCTGTGAAACAAAAAGCTCAAAGAATCTAAAACGGATTCACGGTGCAGCGCTGAAGCAAAGGATTGTGGGTCAGAGTGCACGCCGCCTCAGTGTGACGGTTGAGAACAAACGAGGTTTAGTTTCTAATTAAATCTAATCAGCAGGTTCAGGTCTGAGCTCGTACCTGGACTCTGCATGTTAATGTAGCACAGGATCTTGTCTCGTCCTCTCGCCGGCTCGGCCTCGGCCCTCCCTCCCTCCTCTCGCTCCATGTCGGCCTCTAAAGCTTCACCCACCTCCTCCACGAGCGCAACCTCAAACTGAACACGGATCTCATGATCGTGCCTCAGAAAAAACCTGACGTCATGTGAAGGGAACGGGTCCGGAGCTCCGTCCTGAGCTCGATTTAAAGACTGAAATCTGCAGGAGACGCTCTCCTCCTGCTCCTCCTGCTGCCTCTCTCCTCCTGCACGTTCATCTTTTACATTTTCACCTCCTGACAAACTGAGAAGGCGTCACTTCATCTGAGACCTGCAGCCGATTTTCAACGACGCAACTTTCTCTCCGTCTGCCTCCTCCTCCTCTCCGGCTCTGAGAACCAGTTCAGTGATATCACCAAGGCAACACCCCCTCCTCCTCCTCCTCCCCCCCCCCCCCCCCCTCCTCCTGTGCTGCATCCTTCAGTGTGTGGATGGATGATGTCATCGTTTGAGCTGCTGATCGATTTACCGACTCAGAGAAACAGATGAATGAATGAAAGAGTGAGTGAGCGAGTGATCATCACCTCTGGTCTATGAAGCTGCACACACACAGTAAACACACAGGATGACAGCAGAGTTCAGCGTTTTGTTTTCAGGTCCTGGAAAAAGTCGTTTTCACTTTGTGTGTTTCTCAGATTTCCAGGACAGTTTGGGACCCGCCATCATCGAGCAGGATACCAAATATTTTGCACATGAAGCAGATTTACAAACTCTGAAGGATTCAGTGCAGCTTCTTCATGATTACGTAACCGCTGAGAGCCAATCAGCAACAGCTGCCCCGCGTGAGCGCGCCGGACTCACAGCTGGCAGAGGAAGTGACACTATGAGCAGGTGGAAACCCGCCAAAATAAAAGCACAGATATCAAGCTCCCTCTGAGGTCAGCATACCTGGTGCAGCCTGGTTCATGTTGAGCTCGCTGGTTATCAGAACCTCCAGGACCTGAACCAGAGGATCCAGACTGGACTCGGGCCTGAACAGGAGCAGACACAGTCAGATTCAACAACTGCTCTGCTCTTTGGTTTTAAAGGTTTCAGGTCCGAATGCGCTGACTGACCCGGTCGTCTGCCTGAACAGCAGCGGGCTGAAACTCTCCGCCAGGTTTCGCGGGCTCAGCTGGTTTCTGGCGCCGTGCAGACAGAGTCGAGCCAGGTGTCGGACCACGCTGAGCAGGGTCAGGCCGTACTGGGCCGGGCAGGACGGCGAGCTGGCCACGCCCCGCAGCACCTGGGCGCAGTCCTCCAGGTCCCGGACCTCTGCGGACGAGGACAGGAGCGTTAACTCATTCAGGACTGCAGCGAGTCGGGGCGGAGGGGAGCGCTTGTTTTCATCACCTCACCTTGGACTGTGTGAATCATGTCGGCCTGCAGAGAGGAGGGGAGGACGGGACCGGGCAGATCCTGCAGGAACCGGACCACCCCGTCACACAGGGACGACACCTCCAGCTGCTCCAGGTCTGAAAACAAACACACCTCAGTCTCAGCCAGGAAACAGGAAGCAGAGTTCTACTTCCTCCCGTCCTTGTCAAACATGTCCGACAGTAGAAGAAGTCTCACCAGAGTCGGCGAGCTGCCGGGTGTCCAGACCTCCTCCGCTCAGACTGCGATACACACCGGGACTGTCCAGACCTGCAGCCACACACACACACACACACACACACACACACACACACACACACACACACACACACTTGAACGTGAAGGAACACTGGAAAGCAGCTGAAGATCAGCGTCGTGTGTTGTCGTCGCTCACACACACCTTTGGTCTCTACGGCCTCCATCAGTCTGCTGAGGAGGGGAGGGGCCGTGTCCGGAGGTCCAAACTGCTCCGGGAGGTCCTGCAACACGAAGCCTGACGACACACACACACACACACACACACACAGACTTCATTTGTAGTTTTTGTTTCACCTGAAAACACTGAAAAAAAAAAAACGTCGACCAAAACTTTTAAACTTTTATTGTGAAAGGGTGAGCAGCAGGAAGCAGCAGATGTGTGAAACAAACAGGTAACACACACACACACACACACACACACTTCCTGTGTTCTCTGGTAATGCTGGTTGCAGCAGAACTGAGCTGAGATCTGTTCAGTCAGCAACCACAACCCTGAGTGTGTGTGTGTGTGTGTGTGTGTGTTATTGTGCATGGAGCTGAGGAAGCGGCAGCAGGAAGCTGGAGACTGAGTCAGACTCAGATTTTTGTTTTTTATCCTGAACAGAATAAAAACGTTAAAGTAACGCTGGAGGAACGTTAAGCTGAGCGTCTCAGACAAATTAAGATTTAGTTTGAATCTGTGAACAGCGATGACACATGATGAAGGGCTGACACTGATCTGCACCGTCCACCTCTGCCGGATGTTTTGGTACTCACCCTCCGACTCGGAGTCCGTCCTCACGGACGCTGCAGATGGCGGTCTGGGTGGGCGGGGCTTCGGTGTGGGCGGGGACATCCTCTTCCTGCCAATAAACTCCACATACGTCCCCGGGAAGTCACCTTTCTCCTGCCGGCCAGAGAGGGACGAGTCAGATCTGTCTAAAACCTGGACGTAGTCTCTGTGACTGTCTAAAACCTGGACGTAGTTTCTGAGACTGTCTAAAACCTGGACGTAGTCTCTATGACTGTCTAAAACCTGGACGTAGTCTCTATGACTGTCTAAAACCTGGACGTAGTCTCTGTGACTGTCTAAAACCTGGAAGTAGTCTCTGTGACTGTCTAAAACCTGGACGTAGTCTCTATGACTGTCTAAAACCTGGAAGTAGTCTCTGTGACTGTCTAAAACCTGGACTTGGTCTCTATGACTGTCTAAAACCTGGAAGTAGTATCTGTGACTGTCTAAAACCTGGACGTAGTCTCTGTGACTGTCTAAAACCTGGAAGTAGTCTCTGTGACTGTCTAAAACCTCTGTGACTGTCTAAAACCTGGACATAGTCTCTGTGACTGTCTAAAACCTGGAAGTAGTCTCTGTGACTGTCTAAAACCTGGAAGTAGTCTCTGTGACTGTCTAAAACCTCTGTGACTGTCTAAAACCTGGATGTAGTCTCTGTGACTGTCTAAAACCTGGACGTAGTCTCTGAGACTGTCTAAAACCTGGACGTAGTCTCTGAGACCGTCTAAAACCTGGAAGTAGTCTCTGTGACTGTCTAAAATCTGGAAGTAGTCTCTGTGACTGTCTAAAATCTGGAAGTAGTCTCTGTGACTGTCTAAAACCTCTGTGACTGTCTAAAACCTGGACGTAGTCTCTGTGACCGTCTAAAACCTGGAAGTAGTCTCTGTGACTGTCTAAAACCTCTGAGACCGTCTAAAACCTGGACGTAGTCTCTGAGACTGTGTGAGCGTGGCGTCTCACCTGCGTGGTCTCGTTGAAGCCCGGCAGCCAGCCGATCTCTGACGGCCGTTCCTCGGCTCCGTTGCTGCAGCCGAGCGCGAGCAGCGCCCCCTTACTGACCAGCAGCATGTCGCCCACACGCAGGTCGATGTCCTCCTCTCTCTCCTTCTTGTAGTCGTACAGCGCTCGGTACTGGAAGCCCTCCGAGCTCATGGCGGTGTCTGACTATGGCTTCACGTCAGTAAGAAAAGCAGCTCAGTACAAAATATAAAAATAGAGTCTTCTCTTGTCCTGAGTGGATCTAATGTGGAAAATAAGGCGTCTCCAGCTGTCTGTGTGTCTCCCCTGTCTCCATGTCTGCTAACGTCCTGTCATCCCTCCAGGCCGAGCCGCAGCCGCTCGATCGAGGCGTCCTCGCCGTGCGTGGACAGGAGTCTCAGCAGAGGTGGAGGCCACATCTGGGGAGGCGCGACCTGCCGGGCGACACAGGAGGGCAAAGGTCATCGACCCACTGTCGGACACTAGAACATGGGGACTTATGGAGACTGACTCACTGCTGCAGCCAGCCTCAGGTGGACGTTAGAGGAACTGCAGCTTCAGTAAACTCTTTAATTTTAACCATTATCTGACATTTCATCAATATTTAATGTTTAAACTGTTATTTTAGGTGTAACGCAGATAAATGGTAAATAGTAACGTAACTCACTGATGTAACGAGGCCGGTGTGTGTGCAGCAGTGTTTGTTCACGTTACACACACACACAAACTACAAATCACTAAATAAAGTTTTTCAAACTCGAACCTGAAGCAGGAAACGGGACAATGCTTAGCTTAGCTTAGCTTAGCTTAGCTTAGCTTGTGTCAGTCGTCTCACCTCTTTTTAGTTTTCCTCGGATTAAAACCTCCAGCAGAGACGAACACGCGGCGCCATGATGTAGCACTGACCCGACACGGCGTCCACGAGCTCCCCAAAGTGGAAATATTCCGGTAATTTATCGATTATTTCCCAGTTTAACGCGCTCGTGTCTCAGCAGCCGCGAGCCGAGCTGTCAAGCTACACGTTAGCAGCTAAACGCGTTTCCGGTGATGACACTGTCAAAATAAAACTCGCTCCACGACATTAAAGCCTGTAGATAGAAAAGTCCGCTTTTATTCTGAATGATTGAAAACATGTTGAATTAAATATACAATCATGACACGTGTGCTCCTAAAGTACACCTTACACACATAAAACAGGCGCGTGTCAGTGGAAAACGGCTACAAGTGACAATTTCCGGATGATTTCAAAATAAAACTCCCCGTCGAACATGTGTTGCAATATTAATGCGTGTCACTGTGTGTGTTAATATTTGATGTTTAATGTTTGGAATGAACTCCACATTCCTCCGTTAAACACAGCTCAGAGGCCACGGGCGGAGATTTACTCAGATTACAACCGATTACAGCTGAGGCTGGAGGCACGGCACTGACGTCACATCCGGTGACCTAGATTTTAAAGCAGTGTGCAGACAGGGGACCATGGCAACAAGAGTGTGTGTGTGTATGTATGTGTGTGTGTGTGTGTGTGAGATGGAGAGGGGTGCACTGTATTCATGGTGTCCTCATTTATTCAGGTCTTACACAAGCAGCAGTGTGTGTGTGTGTGTGTGTGTGTGTGTGTCATGTGATCTCTGCTGCAGCATGACATGATGAGCTGCACGCGTCACTACAGATGATTTATTCAAAATATTAAATCTTTATTTACATCATAAAAATACAAACTGAATATTTTAATGTGAAAATCACAAAATAGGAATCTGTTCATTTTATTAAATATAAACTCTGCGGCTGTCAAATGAAGCCAAGAGACACAAACTGCAGTTCCTCTAACGTCCACCTGAGGCTGGCTGCAGAAGTGAGTCAGTCTCCATAAGTCCCCATGTTAGACAGCAGAAATAAACATGTTTACAGCCTGGTACAAAAACAGTTTTGGTCTCTGTAGCTAATTTCCCCGTTCATGACAACTGTACTGAGGGTGAATTTATATACAACTCACCTGTTCACATTATATTAAGGCTTAAAGTTATGCAGGGTTCAGAACGTGGACGCTTTGATTGACAGGTGGACACCAGGAGGAAACCAGACACCTGTAGCAGACGCCCACCTGTCAATCAAAGCGTCCGCACTGTTATGTAACTTTAAGTCTAATATAATTTGAACAGGTGAGTTCCATCATGTCTCTTGACATGGACGCGTCTGTCTTTGAGTCCTACATGCTGAAGATGTGTCCCAGTCTGTGGACAGACAGGCTGATCCTGCCCGTCAGCTGCAGCTCGTCCTTCAGGAAGCGTCCCGCCTGCTCAGAGTGGAGGACGTCACAGAACACCCAGATTTCCGCCCGCTCCCTCTGGATGTTGGCGTTACACGTCGGCAACCTGGAGCTCCGGACCGACCGGCTCAGAGTCTGCCACACCTGCAGGGACGAGAGCCAAAAGGCGGAGGAGAGGTGAGGGCTGAGCTTTGACCTGAGCTCAGTGCAAAAACTAAGTGATGGATGGAGGTACAGACAGAACGGACCCCTCAAACACAAGCTGACCTGTTCGATGTCGCGGGACGTCCCACAGTTGTGCTGCCCGATCACCCATTTGACCCTCTGGCGGAGGTGGAGCCTGTGGACGGACACCACTCGATGGAACTGCTTGGACAGCGACTGTGCGCTCTGCAGGGCGACTCCGCTCTGCGCGAAGACGCTCCAGGAACGTCTGATTGGCGAGTCCCCGTGTCTGTCCGGTTTGAGTGAGGCCGGGTGGAGGCGGCTCGAGGTCTCAGAGGTGGAGACGTGAGCATCATGAGGTCTTTCAGCAGCTTCAGGTGTGTGGAGTCTGTCTGCTGCTGAGCAGGTGATGACAGGAGCTGGTTTGGCGGGTCTGATAGGCAGGTGGAGGTCAGCGGTGGTGCTGGGGAACCAGGGGGCGAAGACGGGAGGAGTCCGACAGGGGAACGGCTCCAGAAGCTTCTCCGTCCTCTCTAACAGAGTGCTGAGCCCAGCAGCTGATCCAGGCCGGTAGTGCAGGATGACATCCTCCATCCAGATCAGAGGACCGACTGCACCACCCACCTCCACCTCATCCTGCTCATCATGATGAAGAAGACCAAGATCAGTCCACAGGAAGCCTGCTGAGAAGACAAATGATATGACCACACCTGGATCACATGATACAGGGTCTCACGTTAGAAGCTGAGTAACTCTTGAACGATGAAATGTCTGAAGACCTCCAGCTCCGTCCTGGACTCATCCAACAGCTGTCAGGCTCTTCTACAAATCATCACAACCAAATAAACGCTGGACCCCGTCCTCCGTGTCCTCCATGTAAAAAGAGCTTCCTCAACTTAACTTCTGACATCACGTTTTAACATCTGGGCGACCGTACCGTGTCCGTAATCATGCTCATGTTCAGACATATTTCATATCTGACACTTCTGATTGGTGATACAGGTACGGGCCGTGTAACGTGTAACGTGTCAAACTCAGCCTGCTCTGTGCAGTTTGGTTATTTTTATGTAACATCAGCAAATATGAACAGTGTGTCCATCAGTCTAACATGAACTGCTGCCACCTGCAGCCAAACACGTGACAGTGAAGTGTGACACACACACACAGTTTGAACGTTAATGTTTATTTTTGAGTCCTTCATTTTTATTTTAGTTTAAAAATTCAAACTGACCAAACAAACTGAATTTAACGGCAGAACGCTAATGTTTTTAGCTTTGTGCTAACAGACAGACAGTCAGACACACACACAGACAGGTAGTTAACACCTGTGCAGTCCAGTCAGACAGACACTAACCTGCGGACCAGCGTTTGTTTCACAGCAGACAGCAACACGGAGCTAACACCGAGCTAACACGGAGCTAACACGGAGCTAACACGGAGCTAACACCGAGCTAACACCGAGCTAACACGGAGCTAACGCCGAGCTAACACGGAGCTAACACGGAGCTAACACGGAGCTAACGCCGAGCTAACACGGAGCTAACACGGAGCTAACACGGAGCTAACGCCGAGCTAACACGGAGCTAACACGGAGACTGCAGCTGCTGGGCGCGTCCCGGAAACTCTCGCGATATTTGGAGTAACACGCAGACCGCAGCACTCTGTATTTATCCGCCAGAAAATGATTTTATCAGGTTAAATAGACCCAAATATTTAAATTATTATTATTATTTAAAATGACATTTTCAATTTGGATTTTTATTTCTCATAATACTTTGTTGTCGTTAATAATAATATCGCTGGATTAGTCTTTGATACTTTTATCCTAATAAATCCATCGTGTGAAACCCTGGAAGAGCCAGAGCGCCGTGAAGGATCCGACCCCTCACACACCGAACAGCCTGTGTGGGGACATCCTGCCACATGTGGACCGCCGCTCTGTGTTTGCACTGAAGGTGAGCTACACATTGCACAATGATAATAAAGGTGTAGTTACACTGGTCCAATGTATTATTTATAACCAGAGCAACCAACAAGCAGTGCATGCTGGGAAACAAAAGTAAACATCAGCCTGCGTCCAGCTTCCTGAGGAGACGACCTGAACGATTCTTTATGAACGTGTCAGATTAGCAGGAATACTGAAGCCAGCCTTTAAATCTGCGTGTGGATGAAGAAAGCACAGACTCAGCTCTCTCGTTTGTCAATAGGACATTTTTATTTCATACGTCTGTTGTCTTTATTCAAATTACAGTAATATACTTGCTGAGATGACCACCGGCTGCAGCCTGGACAGCTAAACCTGACGGCTGCTCTACGTGAAGCAAACTTTGTTTCTTTGCTGTTTTTTTTTTACCTTTTATTCTTTTTTTAAATTATCTTGCAACAGAAAAAAAGCACATTATGCCATGAGATGGAGGTGTGGTGTGGAGGTGACATACGTCAGGTAGGTCGGGTTTAGTGCTGGTCTAAAAAAAAAAAAAAAAAAACAAAACGAGGAAACAAAAAGAAACGTTGAGGAAACGTTGTACATGTTGTAAAAGGATCAGAATATGGCACATTTGGTCCACGTTGGTAGTTTTATTATCTCGTTTTCAAACATGTAATAAACAAAAAAAAAACAAAAAACTGATGGTTGTCGTGGTGACGTGTCGTTTGTCCCCAGAAGCTCAGCGTTAATGACAGCAGAGTGAAAACAAACTGTAGAGGGCGCCGCTTGTCTTAAAATCAGCCAATCGTTTGTTTCTATTCTCCCTGGTACAGTATCATCGTTATTATTAATATCTTTCCATCCAATGAGAGGGGAGTATGATGGGAGGGGGCGGGGCATAGAGAGAGAGAGAGAGGGGAGGAGATAAGGAGGTGGAGTTGGTGGATGATTGACAGGGATGGCTTTGGACATTCACAGGAAGTAGTCAGGAGTGCGTCTGGTCACATGGGGCTCACCGCGGCGTGGGGCGGGGTCAAACTGAAGGCTGAGGGGAGAGAGAGAGAGGGGGTCGTCAGTGATGACATCACGCAAACAAACAATCGTCACACAGGAAGTTCAAACGTGAAGCCAGAAGCTGAACTCCACCGGGCACGGCTCCGTCACGACACAGCCCGCTCTCCACCCGACTTCAAACCACCAGGGAGGAGCGCTGACTTCAAACCTTTAAATGTGGTGACGCGTTGCGGTGACGCGTCGCGGTGACGACGCCTGATTCATGAACAGACGACGGCATGACGCTCTGTTAGAAACATCCAGACAGACGAACAAACTTCAAAATGTCTGTTTGGTTCCATCAGAGCTCCGCGCCAACAGACAACACGCTACATACATGACAGACAGTTTAGCCTGTCGCCCTGTCTCACATTTCTGTCTGTCTCAACAAGAAGCGACTCGTCTCACCACCCGCATCAGGTGGAGTTCAGCTGTTCAACGATAAAAACTCAAATATCGATAAGTTTATACACACACACACACACACACACACACACACACACACACACCGTTCGTACTTACAAAGAGTATTTGAGAGTGTCGTCCAGTTCCATGATGGCTGCCTGGTTTCCACAGCGGTAGCAGTAGTTTGGAGCACTAAAGATGGTCACCACGTTCTTGTCGTGGCCCCAGTTGTATCCCTGAGGGTTCAAACACGCGGCACGTTAATCACGTTAATGACATCAATTCAAGCCGTTAATTAAACGGGAGGACCCCGCCATTACATCATGTTGCCATGGAGACACTCCAGGATTTTTAGATTACAGACTTCAGGACATTCAAACTTGTTTTAATCAGATGACGATGAATTAATATGAAGTCGGTGTTTGAACTCTTCTTCACGTTCAAAGTTCTGATCTTTGTGTAGAAACTTGAAATAAACGTCTTGATTATGCTTTTACTTTGGCGGGTTTCCTCTATGACGTAACGATTCGTTACCTCCATGACCAGCTGATGGGCGCGGGACACCAGGGTGAGGCCGTTGGCGTGGTTGAAGGTTTCAGAGATGTCCTGTCCGAAGGTGTAGCCAGCACCTCGGGGGGAGATTCCCCACCCGCCGCGATCGTCGGGGTCTGACCAGAGCAGGTCACACATCGGGCCCTGACGGAGAGAGAGAGGAGGGCGGGGTTAACCTTTCAGGCGTGGACTCGGCGCCGACTTCCTGTTAGGTCAGAGTGCGTACCTCATGTGGGACTTCCTGCAGGCGGTCCAGAGCTCGTATGTGATCCAGAGTGTCTATGGAGGGAGACAGACCTCCGTGCAGACAGAAGATCTGAAACAGAGCACGCCGTGAACAACACTTCATCTTTACACCCGGTTAGAAAACAAGCGCTCCCGGCTCGGCGTGCTCACCTGTCCGTCCACCAGCGCGGTCAGCGGCAGGTAGTCGAACAGGTCTGTGAAGTACTTCCACACG